>CM059190.1:2682434-3171976 GCA_030323885.1 Branchipolynoe longqiensis
ATATATATATATATAATATATATACACACACACACACACATATATGTATATATATATATTGTCCTGTGCGAGTTATCGTTTGCTGTGTCTGTTCGGGATGGAAAGAACTGGTGGTGGTGACACCGATCACGAGTGTGAGGTCAAGGAGGCAGAATATAGAATAATCGGTACAATATATAAACAAGTAATTCCCTTCCATGCCTTTATACTCACATAACATGTTATACATCACACATATGCATATATATATTTTACCTTGGACTAGAGCCTCCTGGCCTCTCATAGCCCAAGGAGGTGAAGCATTTCTGGTTTCGATTAAATTAGCATATTCTGAAAACTCGGACAAGGTGCTGAGTTGCTTTCAAGATAAGTTTGTGTATATATATACACACACATAACACTTTAACAGGATTCAATAATCATTGGCTTGCAAAAAAAACTACACAAGCTCAATACTGGCTCCTTGCATTGACCAACAAAGCCGAGTTTCGGCTGAGTGCGCATGCCTCCTTTAGCCTCCTCACTATCCCCCATCGCTCCCTCTCCTCCCAACCAGTGGAAAATGGACTATACGACAGTGTGTCCGCCTCTGTTTGCAGGTGTATGAGAACAAGATCAGCACACCGCGCGTCGCCGTCAGCCTGGAGGAGCCGCTGAAGCGTGGCGGGCGTCTCACCAGCTGCGTCCTGCTCATCTCACGCGTCCGACACCCACGCAAGCTGCCCACCACCTCGGGCACCATGGACCCGCACTAAGCCTGCACCGGCACGGGGCCAGTCAGCCAGCCGACTGCCCGGCCGGCTGCAATTGCTGCATCGTCCGGGGCGAAAGCCACTTGGCTGGCCACAATTATCGCACCGCCAAGGGGCCAGCCGCCTGGCCAGCCACAATTGCTGTACCGCCAGGGGGCCAGCTGCCCGGCTGGCTGCAATTGCTGCAGCCAGCCAGCCAGTCAGCCCTCCCCCTCTTCCCACCTTCCTTCTCCGCCTTCTCTGCCTCTGCCTCCTCCTTCTCCGCCTCCCCCTTCCATCCACCCTTCTCCCTCTCCTGACAGTCAGACACCCCCACCGCCAACCTATAGGATTTCACAGTAACAATCGTTTACGGTAACATATCGTTTACCATGCTGGGGAAAAAAGAACTGAACCGAAATGTCTTTTCCCCGTATGTATTTTCATAAAAGAAAACTGGTGTACCATCGGAGGCAACAACAAAGTATCATTACCGATGCGTTCCCATGACCCCTGGGCACGGAACCCGAAATGTGTTTCCCCATGAAATTTGAAATCCTATAGGTTGCTCCTCCTCTTCATGAAGATATAAAGAATCGAAGAGAGGGAGGGAGGCTCCTATCCATGGATATGGAAGAAGAGAAATAGGGAGGACGCGGGGGGGGGGGGTACTCTTTATCGAGATGGAAGAAGAGAAAGAGGGGGGGGGGGCGAGGTAGAAGAAAAGGGGGAGGCGATGGTCGAGGGGGGGGGGGGCTCCTCTCGATGGATGAGGACTTTTTCCTTGATGGAGATTGAAGAAAGGGAGCATGGTGACAGTTGGGGGGGGGGGGGGGGGCTCCTCCTATCCATGGACAGGGGAGGAGGACATGGGTAGCGTTTAGACGGTGGGAGAATGGAACCAATGGTAGAGGCAATGACTGAGGTTTGTTTTTTAAATGGATTCTACCATTTCTGCTGGGTTTTTTGTTGTTGCCTTCTCAGCATGCTGTATGTAACAAAACTTGGAGTAAGTAAGTCAGTAAGTAAGTGTAAGTGAAGCACACCTTGTGGCCTTCCTGGGATTCTTTTTTTTGGAGTGGTGGGGGGGGGGGGTCATCAATTTTAATTTTTTTAAATTTATTATATATTATTATTATTATTATTATTATTATCACCACCATCGTCAGTGCTCTTTTGTATGTGCTTGTTAGACTTCGGTTTGACCGGCAACAACAAATAATTTTGTAAAGGAATCATGACTGGACAATATGAAGAAGACCAAAATGATGGTGGGGGGATGGAGGAGGAGAGGAGAGGGGGGGGGGGGTGGTAGGTGCTGCAAAGGGAATGTGACCAGGTGCGGGGGGGGGGGTGGAGGGAGGGATGTTCCAGTTGTTAAGATGTTATTGCTGGTGGTTTAGACAGTGACGTCACGATGACGTCATACCCTGTTCGTTGTGACGTCACCAGTAGGGTGGAGATGGCTGTAGTTCCGACGTTGTTGGTTGGAGGTAGTTGTAGTAGCAGCGTTTTTCTTTATTGGCTTTCTGTTCGGTAATGTGCTGGCCGTGCTAGAAGATGTTGACATTTGATACATGATGATTTTACGCGGCGAAAGAAAATGAGAGTAATTATTGGGAAATAACGACGAAAAGAGAAACTACTGCCCTCATTTGCATATGGGTTTAATGTATTCACATATAGCCAATGTTGGGGTTTGATGTATGTGTGTGTGTATATATATATATATATATATATATATATATATATATATATATATATATTCAGGGATGAAAGATCTCCGAGATTTCGTGGATTTCTTTGAAAATTTTTTATATTCACCAAATAACGTTCACAAAATGCCTATATATATATATGACAGCAATTGGCAAGTCCGAATCCCATTCTTACACGACCTTAGATCCAACCAAGAAAGAGTTTGGCATGGACGATAATAGAGTCGCAACAAGGACATTGTAAACTTGACTTTCGTCATTTTCTCACTGCGATTCCTGGCAGTGCTAATCCTATGGGGGTGGGGATGGGGTGGGGGTGGGTGGGGATGGGATTGGGGGGGGGGGAGATGGAATCCGTGGTTTCGCGGACATTCACCGTTGGTGTAAAAACCATGGCTTGGTTCTGCTGGAACCCGCTAGGTGGCGTCAAGTTCTCAGCCTGATTTCCGCATTTTTTGTCGGAGACCACTTTCATCCTTGATATATACATATGTATATATATATATACAGTAAGACCTCTGTAACCGA
Source organism: Branchipolynoe longqiensis (assembly GCA_030323885.1). Lineage (NCBI taxonomy): Eukaryota > Metazoa > Annelida > Polychaeta > Phyllodocida > Polynoidae > Branchipolynoe > Branchipolynoe longqiensis. The sequence continues at coordinate 2,685,412 of CM059190.1, forward strand.
CCACCTCGACAAATCAACTACTCCCCTGTATCGATTGCTTTATTGGGGTCCCATACAATACAATAGAAACAAAATGAAAAACTCCCTAAACCGATCACCACCCTAAATGGACCATTTCAAGTCGGTCCCATGGTCGGTCGATTTAGAGAGGTTTTACTATATATATATATATACACACAGCAGAACCTCTAACCGACCACCTCCACAACTCGACCACTCCCCTATATCGATTGCTTTATTTGGGTCCCAATAATACCATTGTAACCATATTCTAACCACCTTGCCTAAATGGACCACTTAAAGTCGGTCCCAAGGTCGGGTGAATTGGAGAGGTTTTACTGTACATACAATATGGTGCAATGCGTGCCTCAGTTGTGTCCCCGAACAACATGGACGACAACTTGGCCTTCCCTGTTGTAGAGAGGGCTGCCAGTTCTGTGTTTCGTCTGCGTCTAAACAAAACGCTACTTGTATCGCATTGTTAGTCAGATGGAAGGTCACCTGATTGAGTCTATATCGCATTATCAATTATCAGTCAGATGGAAGGTCACGTGATTAAGTCTGTATATATATATATATATATAACATATATAACAATAATTGTCTCTCATCTAGCAGCGTCACAGTGTCCGGAACGAGTGCGCGTCCCTGTCGTTCATGGAGCCTCGGTTTGGGAAGCAGCGGCGAGTTCTGATTGGCTGCATTTGGGGTCTGCCGTCACTAAAGGTCATCGGGGGAGAACTGGGGGGGGGGCTTTTTTTAATTTAATTAATTTTTTTATTCAGGTGTCATATTAAAACTGTCAGGCAAGTGGAGAAAGGATTTGGGCGAGTCAATCAATAGTTCTGGACAGGTGATTTTATTTCTGAAAATTTGTAATTTTTTTTTTTACTGTACCTTATTTTATTTTTTTAATCGTTGACTTTTTTCTTCATTTTTCCCCCCCATAATCTTTTCTTTGATTTTTTTCCTTTAAATTATATTTGATTTTTAACATTCATTTTCTCTCTTAAAATTAAATATACATATTTTTCTCTTTCTTTTTTTGTTTGGATTTAGTGAAAGCAGACGACAATGTGGAACGTTGTGAGGTGTCGTAGACAGCAGCAGTACCCTTCAATGCTTATTGTTGGTATTATTTACTGAATGCAGTACACGACTGCTTCTGTGGACCCGGTGTAAAGATTTCAAATTCCCCCCTGATTGAAGTTCCCCCACGGGAACTTGAAAACGTTTTCAAATTCATCCCACGGGAATTTGAAAACGTTTTCGTTTTCCCTCCCTCGTTTTAACTTTCCCTCCTCCCATTTTTGGGGAATTTTCTTTATTTTTGTTATTTTTTGTTATTTTTCAGGACAAATATAATAATACACAGAGAATAGCATAATGGAAATTATTACTAGTACAACAAAACATATTTCACCCCAAATGACACAAAAAGTCTCCAAGATGGCTAAGAAAAAAATATTATAGGTCTGAATTTTAAAAGGTTTTTAAAGTTTTTTAAACAATTTTAAATTCCCAGATGGGGGGAATTTGAAAATAGGGGGAGGAATCTGAAAACTGTTTTTAATTTCTCTCCCAGGAATCTGAAAACGTTTTCAATTTCACGGGAGGGAAATTTTTAACGTTTTCAGATTCCCGGGGGGGAACTTGGAAAGGGGGGAAATTGAAATCGTTACACCGGGCTGTATTATAATCCAATTAACGCATCATGATCATATATATGCCAACACCAAAACTGCAATACGGGTATTACTGGTTCCGCTGATCCCTCAAGAACGACCTCAGGCTGAGACCCAGCATGCCGCGTCACAGCTATAGCTTACGCGGCGGAACGTTGGGGGAAGGTGGTGAATACACGTACGTCCTGATACAGGAAGTGGTATTTTTATCTCGTGTAAAATATTTGCTCAGACAATTTCGCTGCAATCTATATTAGAAACAAGTGTATGACACGAATCCCACCAAGTTTCGTTATAGGTACAAAATGAGTTTTAAGAATAGGGTCTATAGTGAAGGACATGGCTTAACGTGGCGCCAACCCCAACTTCCGCTACTGTAAGCTGTGGCTGTGAGCGGGCATGTTGGGTCTCTGCTTCAGTCCTTACTGAGGGACCAGTGGAACTCAGAATACCCGTATGGTAACTCAGTTGTGGTGAAAAATTAAGGTATACGTATAATTGTGTATTAATTAATTAATTAACTAACCAATCCCATAGGAGTAGTGTATTAATCGTAATAAGGTACGCCTCCCCCCCCCCCCCCCCCCCCCATCCGCACCTCCCCGTCATGCATATGTTACAACTCATTTATTTGGTCATTTATATTCTCTGGTTTAAAGCTGCATACTCCGATGAAAACATCAAATTTTCAAAATCAAAACACTTATCTAGATTTGATTCTACATATCCAACTTAGACACTGCTGCACTTAATAAGCATTTGTTGCTGCATAGCAGGGCTTAATAAGTCAATTAATAGAAACCGTTACGACTGAAGTCTATGGTGTCAGAGTTTTGGCGTGCTTGCCAACATTATTTTGGCATGTTTTGACGTCAAATATCTCCAAACTTAGCCATTTAAAATTAAAGTTACTTCAAACTAAATTAAAGTAGATTATAACGATTAGTATAATATATTCAACTCAAAAGCACCGTACTATGCAACCTTAAAGGTTGGGTATTTTGCTGGTGTCTTCTACCACGAGTACAGAGTATTAGTAGGTTGTTACACAGCTTTCTTTTTTCCTTTTTAAGAAAGAAAAAATTGTTAATAAAGTACAAGCCACATTGCACAGGTTGACTGTAGTGTAAGTTCCTTGTTAAACGAAAACCAATTGTGGGAATTGTGTAACTGTCCTAAAATTGTCGAGAAAGTGACTGGCGCCCTCAGACTGGTGCAGTGTTAGTACCGTGTAAAGCTGTGTATCCATAGACTGTTCCCTTGTGACGTACTCCCTTGTTCCGTGTTCGCTTGTGACCTTGTGACGCGTAACACAGACAATGAACCTGTGTTTTGCTTAGTGGCCGTTCCCATAGTTTGGACCCAGCAACCATATGGCTTTGTGCACAGCACATGTGATGTACTGACTGGGAACGTAGAAAATGAACATGTTCATTGTCTGTGTGGCGTGTCGCAAGGGCGCGCCACCTGGTTTGCCTCTGGTTGCAGCGCCACTGTGTGTTACTGGTAGCAGCGCCACCTGGAGTGTCAATGGTCGCAGCGCCACCTGGTATTTGTGGTGGCAGCGCCACCTGGTGTGTCACTGACCGCAGCGCCACCTGTTGTCAAAGAGGTGGCCGCAGCAGTTCAGTTCCTCCCCGATGTGCATGAATATATATGAAGGGCATATATATATATATATGAGTCGGCCTCACGAAAATGGGCCAATTGGTGGTTAATTTAAGATGTTGGCGTCGCAATTCTTAAAGTATAGTGCATTTCTTTGTTTCATATTAAATTATCCTAGAAACAAATAAGATTGTTGTATTTTCTTTACCTTTACATTCAGGATAAATTTAAGGACTTTCCAACACCTCTGTCAATGCTAAACAATAATTATGCTGTTCGACGCCGACATCCAATGCTCGACGCCCAAAACTTTCCCCAATTGGCCTATTTTCGTGATCCTGACTCGTATATAGAGTACTAAGTGTTTTTTGCCATCAACAGCGGAAAAAAAAGATGAACCACTGTTATTAGAAGGCACAGTCTGCATTGAGAAAGCGGCTTGTGTTCAATATTAGATATGGTATTTCAATAATCATGACAGTCAATTAAAAGGTGAATAATAGGTACCGTGACTTTGGTCAGGAATTTGAGACATGAAAAGATTTCAAATTTTTTTTAAATTAAAATTTTTAGTCTGCGTTGTGAAACTTGAAGGGAGGGTGTTTACTTACATAACACAAGCAAGACAAGGCTTGCTTTCATTTTGAATTCACCCTATTCACGCCGTGGCCATGTTGAAACCAGACCGAGGGCACTTACGCATCTGCGAGGCGCCGGTGTATGTAAAGTAATGTGAATACTTTTTTGTCGACTAAAACCTCTCGAAATCACTCAAATTTGAGGGTATTCATTTTTTAAAGTAACATATTCATCTTTGCATACCTGTTTTCTATCTATTGGCCAATTTTCACGAAGATTGGGTGAGCCTTGCATGGTGATTTTTCTCATTCTTTAACTACAATATGACTGTCAACTTTAAGCCTGCATAGTTATGGTGGTATCATGTAATGCAGCACTGTCAGCGTAGCTATCTGTGCAACACAGTTAAACAACTAGTCTTCGTAATTACAAATTAATAAAAGCTTTAAAAGGGTTAAAATATATTTTTTAAATATATCTATATTAAGAAAGTTACGCAATTTTGAATTTAAGAAAAGATTGGCAGCCAAGGTGAGTGACTTTGTTGACATTGCCTACTGAAATGCATCTGATCATCACTCAATCTTCATGAAAATTGACCAATAAATAGAAAAAAGGTAAGCAAAAATGATTATGATAGTTTCAAAAGTGAATATCTTCAAATTTTACTCCTTTAATTTATGTAGTAGTTCATACATATCGGCACACAGTAGTGTGTTATGGCCATTTCCAATACCGATGTTTACTCAGCCTCGTTCTGATGCCTAGTTAGGTCACGTGTGAATAGGGTGAATAGGACTTCATAGTGGAGAGACGCTAGGGGTGGTGTGCACAATTAACTAGTTGACTATGTATCCAAATTATTAAGCTATCACCTTTAGGGGAATGCATAGAGATGTGGGTTCGAGTCCCGCTCTAGGCGCAATATTTCCCATTTTCATCACCCCCATGACACTGGTTGCCGTGATCAGGATCCTGTACAAGCTTTGCGCTGTATGGTTGTTGAACCTACCTTGTGTATGTATGTGTAACTGCATTGCCTGTATGTATGTAATTGTAAGGATTATAAGACTTACAATTACAGGGGGACGAGTGTAGTGGTCTGCACTGACCTCTCAGGCAAGTACCCACATAGACAGGTAGGCGTGGGTAGTGTGGTGATATCAGGGAGCCTAGGTGGTGTAATGATTAGCACACTGGCCCGGAATGCATAGAGATGTGGGTTTGAGTGCCACTCTAGGCGCAATATTTCCCATTTTCATCACCCCAACGACACGTATTTAGTAATATGCGTATAATGCTTCTACCGTACATAAAGTATGGTATCTTTGTGCACCCCCGCCCCTTTGTGAGGTGTCTGCAACTTGGCGTTTGTCCTACATTGTTCCTCGGTCACAGTTTCTGTGTAGACAATATTACACGGCTGCTTTGTGTATTTCTCATTGTTTATTTCTACTTTGTAATTGCCGCTGTCATATCATATATAACTTGAATACATTGCCCGTCGCCCACCTCCTCCCCAACAACAACCAAACGACACCCCATGTGTTTCCTCTTAAAAGTGAAGTTAGGATAAAAAGTGGTAAGATTATGCCAGGCTGGTTTTTGTGAGCACACAACCAACCCAACAACTTTTAGTGTATGATAAGTAGACATGTGTAATGTATAAATGTCCCTTCGCTCTCTCAGTCTCACACCCGCATGCCATCCGCCAAGTTAAGCACCACTAATAGACGCACACGCGCACTCTCCGACAGCCCCTACAGGTACCAGTTGGAGTATCGGCACAAGATGGTAGAGCAGACAGGTACACGCGAATGGTGTTGGACGCGTCAGGAGTAGGGTGGCCAGACGTCCTGCTTTTCTACGGCTTTTATATACTTCAGGCTCATCATAAAACATGTTTGATTCACGTTAGATCTTCAGGCTTAAGACTAGTAATTAATTTAAGTGCTATAATGTGTGTATTTGGGTCTTTAAGAAGTAAAATGCATATTCATTATGTGTGTGTATGCAAACACACACATAATGGCTGTGTCCTTTTTGGAGATTTGGAAATGGCCAACCTGGTGGGGAAACTGAACAAAATAACCAGCCTAGATACATTTAAGGTGTTTCTCTTTGCATGTTGTAGAGTATCAATTTCGACAGGCTGACCTTGTGTTATTGCGACACCTGTAGAATTATATCCACTCAAACAAGCTCCCCATCTTTACTCCCTCCCTCTTTATTGCCACCCGCAGAAGAAAAATCTTTAAAAGAAAATTAATTAAAGCCGCATAGTCTGATGAAAGCATCACTTTATCAAAAGCAAAACACTTTACCTAGACTTGATCCTACATATCCAACTGACGTACTGGTGCAGTCTTTAAAAATATACTGGTGCACTTGTTAAAGTTGCATAGTCTGATGGTTTTGAATTTCTGTATTTTTTCTGAGATAAATATATTACATCGATCACTTTACATTAATTCAAAGTTACTTTTATTTTAAATGGTAAACTTTTGAGATATTTTGAGTGCAAACATGGAAAATTAGTTTTGGCAAGCATGCCAAAACTCTGACACCATAGACTTCTGCACAGTAACAGGTTCTGTTAAATTGACTCAGTATTGCCTTCTACGCAGAAACAAATGCTTGATAAATGCATCAGTATCTACGTTTGATATGTAAAATCAAATCTAGATATCTGGTTTGGTTTTGAAAATTTGATATTTCATCGGACTATGCAGCTTTAAGCCTTAAGCACGGAACGAGCAACTAAAACCAATTTATATGAAGCCTGTTACTGCTTCAGCCTGTGTTTGATTTTTGATGTGCACACCAAAATTAATTTGTCATGTTTTAACTTCAAATATCTCTAAAGTTTGCCCCTTCAAATAAAAATTGAAATAGATTATTAAATAACAATCAACCTCAGAAAATGGCCCGAAACTCAAAAAGCACCGGACTATGCATCTTTTAATGAAAGATCAATAAACAATTTCAGCAACAAAATCTAAATTTCGTAAATTACAAATAGCTCATCGGTACAGTCAGTTTTAACATGTTTGTCTTTTAAAAATGGGAGTATATATTATGCAATATACTTATTGCTAGCAAATCTTTAATTAAAAAAAATAAATTAAGATTTGGTTTCTGGTAATTCCCATTGTAAATTGTGTTCAGTAAAGTTTGTTGGTTGGAGTTTTACGTCCTGGCAACATCTAAGGTCATATCAGGACGGTGTTCAGTAAAGTGTGCCGCTGCTGTCTGGCCCTGTAGGTGCGTCGGTTATAAATATAAATATATAGCACTGAGTAAAGACTAATATTGAAGGTAAGACTTGTCAGGTGTGGGGCACCCAGGACGCCTGGGGACCAGAACAAAGAAGGTTTGTTCCCTCCTTTTGTATAACCTCAAGTATGTAAATATCATTTGTACAAAAAAAACAAATACTTGCAGACAGTTGAAAGGTTTGGGAGACTACCTTTACACCCCCCAGTACTTTTTCCTGTCGTCCTGTGTGCTTCATTCCTGCAAGTATTCTGTGGATATTGAAGAAAAAAAGAAAAAACAGGGGATGGGGGGGGGGGGGGTAGTGGGAAAGAAAAAAAACCAATGTTGGAGATTGGTTATTTTTATACACAAAGTATACAGTATGGTAGTTTAATAAAGGTCTAGCATCTTCACCATATTATTGCGTATAGCTCCAAGATATTTCTGTATCAGTAGACATGTAATACCTAGGCATGACATAACATATTGCGTATGTAAATTGTACAACATGAAATGTCTTTCAGATATTTGCATTAGACATTTGACCTTGTGACCCGATTCTCACACATTCATTGCGCCCCCTGTAGGAACTGATTGAAGTTGTGTCTCCATTCTGCCTTCCATGCATATATACATAAATTAATGAGGGGAGAAACAACTAAAAATATAATAATAAATATTTATCAAAAAGGTACATATGTGAATGAATGTCAATAATATAAAGTCTGACATTGATGTGATTTGTTCTCTGCTGACACAAAATCATTGTTGGATCAACTTTTTGAAGTGTTTCTTACGAGGCAATCAGAGGACGGTGACATTGTTATTTCTGGACCTGTGTTTGGGTATAAATCACATGCGCATAGATGGATAATAATGTGTTTAGATTCCCCCTGAAAAAAAGGAGAGAGGGAATATATATTGTTGGGTTGAATTAAGCATGCAAAGTAGATTTCCAGAGTTTGGAACAAAAACAAAATGCATCCAGTTTGCACTGAGAGTCGACATGGCTGATTTCTGTGGCTGGGTTATCTGTGATGATCAGCGCAGACAGGTAATATATAGCCAGAGTGAATTATTAATGGCAGGGGCGCCAAGTCTCGCGGTTTGGTAGGAGATCTCCTAAAAATATAGCAAAATAACCTCAATCTCCCGATTTCCCACTTGTAATTTGTAATCTGCAAAAGAATTATTTTAGCTTGTGTTTTTGGTTTTTTAATATTTACCCATATTTTAATATTTTTTTATCAAATTGCACCAGACTGCATCATTTTGCATTACTTTTTTCAACATTTTCCGGGAAGGGGACGACTCCTTCCCGACCCTCTCCTACGCGGTCATGCTATTTCTGCCTATTTACAATTTGTGTAATAGCGGAGATCTCCCTACTCACACTCTCATCTACTTGGCGCCTCTGTCATGGTGTGGGTTTTAACTGGATGCCCGCAGCCATTTAAACAACTCGCTGTGCTCAAGGGTGGGCGTTTTTTTGTTGCTGTTTTGTTTTGTTGCTGGACTGAAAGAAGCGCCTTACACCGCCTGCACAGAATGTATGTTAAACACAGCTCTGGTTCTCAAACCGTGTTCAAAGTGCACTCCACCCAGCATGACCAGGGCACAAGAGATGACTGACTGACTGTCCAATGTTTGGTTTACAATAAAGATGCTTGGCTTTGATATTTATGGGCGTTGAATTGTCTTTGTTGTAAAATATAGTTTATTCATTGAATTAACCAGACGGGATGGCTGGATGAGTTGAGCGTCTGCCTCCCATTTTAGTAGGTCGTAGGGATTCGAATAGCTGTGATCAAATACTGATCGAGTCAAGACAATTACTTTTAAAAATGGATAATTGTTGCTACCTAGCTTGGCGGTCGACATTACTAGGACAGGGCAAGGAGGAATGGAATGAGGAAGCCCTTAAGGAAGACTGTGATTGAAATTCCTCGTGTTTAATCAACTAATGCACACAAAGAAGGCTTTTGTCAGCTTTGATAATTATTATCATTCAATTGTCTTTGTTGTAAATATAGTTTATTCATTGCATAAGGTCTTTTGTCAGCATCGTGACATTGGTCTTCCGACTGTGTGACAATACAGCTATTTAATATAGTCTGCGATCAAATAGTCCTTGAAATCGCTAGGCATGGATATTAAGAACAACAAGTTATTTCTAATTTTCAAATTAATATTTCAGTTATTCGTAAAATTTGAGTAATTCTCGGGGTGGGGGACCGACGGCATACTCCAACCCATAGACCACGACAGTGGCGACACCTCCCGCCTCCACCGTCAACCACTAGGCTTGGCCACCCAACCCACCGGCGGTGGCGCCACCTAGCAGAACCCATTCACTCTCAATAGGAAAATATAGGTGGCGCCATCTCCCTCCTCTGCCGCCACTTCCCGTGTCATGTGACCGCAAGATTGTTCGTTGTTTTACGTTCTAGCAACATCTAAGGTTATCAGGACGGCTACTGACTTGTAACAGTGCGCACTCATGGCGATTTTATAGTTCTGCCCCACTGGGAGTCCAGGCAACTAGCATCATGATCTAATATCCCAAGCAATTACATTATAATGCAGAGTGCCAGGCAAGGTAGTGACAAGTATCAATTTTATAAGTCATTGGTTTGACTCGGCTGGGATTCGAACTTCTGACTTTCTGCATGGGAGGCCAGCGCTCTACTGATTCGGCCTCCATGTCTGGTGTTTGACAGCAAGAAATTATCTCTGATGCAATTTTGAAGTGGTTATATAGACGAGATCACGGTTGCGCTGAAATGGCGTTGGGAGCAAAGCAAAGGCGTACATCCATTGAGTTTGCCGATATGTTTCGGGCAAAACTTCCATTTTATTCAAAATTAATAGAAATACATAACAATTTGGCACACACATGGACGGAAGGATGCAATATAATAATATAATGAATATGTTTAAGACACAACTCTCCATAAGTAAGCATTTTGAGCTAAGAAACATACGATTTCAGTCACTTTACAGGCTGATGTTTAACATCACCATTGATTAGCCATAAGTAATTCTTGTTCTAAATATTAAAATGTTAAATGTGTCAACAAAAACTTGTTTCAAAGAAATATATAACCAATATCTGATTAACCCTACTCATTTTCTATTTCCTACATATGTCATTAACCATGGGATATAAATAAAAACATGAATAAAATAAGTAAAACTGACTCTGGCTATGGCTCTAACACTAGTCTGAGTGCCCAGATTTGTCTAAATCTAAATGCACATGGCATAAGATGTGCTGATTATATTGATGTAAATGCAATGCTGGATAAAAGATTAATATCTTAATTTATTATATATATATTTTTAGTTAGTGTTTTATGTTTCAAACAAGAGCTGAGATGAGCTGAAACTAGCACATTTAATAACTGCACCCAGTGTATTAGCATGTGCCATGTGCTTCTCGCGGGTTTGTTTTGCTCTGACACATCCCACAATGCACCGGGCGGCTGGAACGGTGATGTAGTCCATTAGTTTCGACTGACAGCAATATTTAACTCACAAAACAGCTCAAATTACACCTGATGGTCCAAAGGTACGCTTACAATCCTTCAGGTTGGTTTATTTCATTGGTTTCCCCACCTGAACACCCCAAGCCATCTAAGATAAAGTGTCTTGAATGTTCCAAGGGTAGCATTTGTTTGTTTGTTTTACGTCCTAGCAACAATTAAGGTCATATCAGGACGGGTACCGACTTGTGACAGTGCGCGCACAAGGTGACTTTATAGTGCTGCCCCACTGGGACACCAGGCCACCTGCACCATGACCTGATATCCCACTCAGTCACATTATCCTGACACTGAGCCAACCAGTCCTTGACCTATCCTAATAATGCCGAGCGCCAGGCTAGGAAACAGTTAGTATAAATTTTTAAGTCATTGATTTGACTTGACCGGGATTCAAACTGAGGGTAGCAGCTCAAAGCCACCATATTTGAATTGCGGGGCTCTGACACCGTCATCACAAAAACTAGCCTAGAAATTGTTTTGTTTTGGTCCCCCTTTGTTATATTCGTTGATTAAGCGCTATAAATTGGTCTTCTTCATTCCAATACTCCTTGTCCTGTCCTTGTAATGCAAAGTGTTGCCCATAGCGGTTAATTCTAATGACTTGTTTTCGCCGCTAGATGGTAATAGTCTTGTGACTCCCGTTTTTATTTATTTTTTATCACTTTCAGTTGTGTAGCTGTCTACTGTGTGCATTCTTTCTCTGTTTGTAAGCATTCTCCCACATCCCACAAACCCCTGTGAGTTTGTTCGTTCTACAATCGCCTAGTTACTTTCACTGACTGTCTTTAATGTTTCTATGTAAAATACTCCTTCAATATATAACAGACAAAGTGTCAGATAAAATAACTCAAACAAACCAATAAAATCACATGCCTATTTATTCAATATAAAAATAATTGTAATGCTATTGGCCAGTTTTCGAACCCCATGACCTGCCAGAACGGGAAGCGGGCGTTAATCCAAAGTTTTTAATGTTTGTTTGTTTGTTATTGTTTTACGTCCTAGCAACATCTAAGGTCATATCAGGACGGGTACCGACTTGTGACAGTGCGCACTCATGGCGACTTTATAGTGCTGTCCCACTGGGAAACCAGGCCGCCGCACCATGACTGGTATCCCCTCAGTCACATTATCCTGCACTGAGCACACCAGCCCTTGCCCTATCCTAATATGCGAGCGCCTGGCTAGGAAGCAACAAGTATCAATTTTAAAGTCATTGGTTTGACTCGACCGGGACTCGAACCCACGACCCCACGATCTACCAGCACAGGAGACGGACGCTCTAACTCATTCGGCCATCCCGTCTGGTCAAGTTTTTAATGTGAAATACGCGTCCAGTATATATAACATACACAAAGTGTGAGATAAAATAACTCAAACAAACCAATAAAATCATGCGCCTATTTACTAAATATCAAAATAATTATAGCTGTAACATCAGACAGGGAAGGGAAACATTGAATTACATAGGTTATAAGGCGTACTCAAGGAATTTACTATTAGTGATTGTCGCGTTTGTATTACTCTCCTTGGGAACTTCTATTTGACCAAACAGCATTGAATATCCAACATGGAGGGGAGGGGCAACATCCACCTCATTTCCCCTTCCCCTCTATGGCCCTGCACAGTAGGCCTACTTGGTTGGGGGAGGCTAATGAGGTCACGAGATTGGCCTAATTGGTTAATGGCCCCCCTGCATAATGGGTGTTTCAAAGTGAGTGTCCAAAGGGGCGAGGTTATAAATTCACTGGTTATTTTGTATATGCTGTCCCAAATCATTAGCGAATACAGCAGTATCTAAGTTGGATATATAGGATCAAATGTAAGTAGTTGTTTTAATTTTGACAAAATTATATTTCATCAGACCATGCAACTTTAACTGCTCGTTTATAGCCGTTCTCAACAATTAGTGGCCAGTGAGTCTACACATGGCTTACTTGCTATCCGGACCGCACTTCGTCCACACCTCTCTCTATCTCCTCTCCACTGGCCTTGCTCCTCCTTGATATGTCTGAAAAGAATTCCAGGAAGGGGAACCCCCCAGCATTTCACTTTCTACTCTTACTCTGTCCGTGTCTTTGGCTCGCTGGATGGTCGCCCTAGAGCAAATAGACACGGTCCTTTCATTCAACTCTCCTCATTTCTCTTTCCTAGACTCTACCCTTTTTTTCCCTCCCAGGCATACTTCTCCCCCTGACCAAGGGAGTTGTGCGCTTGGGTGGGGCCCTTTACCTTTAGGTTTCTCTCACTTTCTTCTCGTTGCTGGAACCGCTAGACCCCTCTTTACCCCCCCTTCCTCGGAAACCCTTGCTGCTGTCTGCTGGATACACGTGCTGTGCTACCGCCGGACCGGAGATTCTGGACCACCCCAACGACTCGTCATTTAATCATTGTAAAGACATCCCCCAGCTTCTACAACCGTCCCACCAGAAGATTATTCTTCAACCAAAGATTGGGCAAATTTATCGGAGCCTCTCTATAATGTTACAGTTCTGCAACCGGTAATCGTCGTAAGGTTACAAACAACCCAGTATCTATCATGGCTCAGTTCTATTTATGAGAGAAAGCCTATCCGACTGTAAGTATTCCTTTGCCGACGTCACTAGAACAGCTGAGGAGGGTTGTTCGGGCTGAATAATACTGAATAGCTACAGCTTGGTCGGAGAACCCACAGTCTTGTGTCAAGTCCTAAATATCTCCCAAGAGAATGGATTGTTTCAAGATATACACATTATATAATTGATGTTTGTGAATGCTTAAAAGTTGTGTTGGTCAGGTTACAGAGCATGGATTGAATGGGGGGTAACAATAAATGAGAGACATTTATTTTATGTACAAAATATGACATCTTCAGTCAATTCTGTTGGGGTTTTTTCACCAAAAATAAATTCTGTAATTTGACATTTTTACAAACCCTGAAAATTGGTATCCTTGAGGAATTATTATTGCGGGATTGTTCAATGATTCTTTTGACAAGCTCGACCCAGGTTCGAGTATACTAACCACTCTAATCAGTTAAAAGCTGCTTACAGTAACTTTTTACAGTAAACAAAATTTCTCTAACCTTCAACTATTGTAACCAAGCGTCAAATATGTCATATCATTGCTTTAATGTACAGCGCCTTAGAATGGCTCCTGCTAGTGAGATTGCTCTATTACATTATTACTAGCTTTAACCTTTGCTGTGCATGGGTTAAAGCTAGGCTCCACATCAATCCCCGGACCAATATTGTGTTGAACTGGCATTATAAATATATTCACAGTCTCTGACTATATTCAGAGACCGAGTATATATCTACATTCTCTGAAATATTCTGGACTCGTGCACAGTCCTGTTTCAATATAGTGCCGTCATTTGATGGAATCCATCTGTACCATTCTTCAGTAAACCATATCGGTGGCGCTATCTGATTGATAGCGGAGTTAACAACACTAGCGGTCACGTGACTCAAAAGAGATGCCACTCTGGTCGAAGTGACCAAATTAGGTTTTTTTAAACATCAAAATTAATACAAAATGTGTGTGGTAGGTAAAGAAAACAACATGCTATTAACAACCCATACATGGCAAAGCATTAGTGGAGTACGCTGATGCGCGTTGGCAGCGCTGATTAACAGAGTAGTGATCAGAACAAGCCTAAAACTTAACCACCGTTCGGTATTATATATAGATTAAGACTCACTTTGTTTTCATATTAACTTAACAGTATTACACCCCAACACAACCACCACCCCTAATAGATAATTGCATGGAATCTACCTCTAAAATAACCACCAATCAGTCAGTCAATAAATGAATCAATCTCTAAAATAATAAATGGTGGGTTTCTAACAAGCACCGGGATAAATATTTTCACACATTACAATACATCTAATATCGCAGGATTTTGTTTGCTGGACAACATCTAAGGTCATATCAGACGGGCACCGACTAGTGACAGTGCGCACTCATGGCGACTTTATAGTGCTGGCCCACTGGCAGACCGCGTCACCAGCAACATAATACAATATCCCACTCAGTCACATTCTCCTAACACGGAGAAAATCAGTCATTCACAGAACCTATTAATGCCGAGCGTCAGAATAGGTAGTGACAATTTTGTTTAACTGATACCAACTTATAAGTGCACAGTTTAGGTATATAGTGCTGCCCCTCTGGGATACCTTATCATTGGAACCATGGCCCGTTATCCCACACAAGTCACAATTATCATGGGACACACTAGAACAGCCAGTTCTTATCATATATAATATATCCTAGTAATGCTCAAGTATCAATTTAGTAAATCCTTGGGTTTCATTCCGTCAGGGGTCGATTTCACATGCGGAGCAGATGCTCTAACGACTTGGCCATCCTGTCTGAAAGCACACAAGTGCTGGTCGGTGGATCAGGTTACCATGGTTACTAGATTAGTGAGGTAATAGTAGGACAACCATCTGTCGGTAGGTGGTGTCTGTTATTCCATCAATTATAGTTATACACTGTGCAAGATAAGCATGTAAATACAATTTTTAGCCGTTGAACAATATATCGATATGCGACACTTTTTGACAGAGGGTATTTTAGCAGCCTTGTCGATGGAACAGTGATGGAGGGTTAGGCTATAGGAGTGACTACACTTCAGGTCCATAACAGATTCAGCTCTATCGAGAATAGGAGTGAATGGCAACTATCCAGGCAAAAACTGCTTCAGTGGGAATTAGCCGTAGAGGTGGTTGTTCCAGTGTCCAGTGTTTATCGATATTGGCTTAAAGTTGAGAAATTGAGAGAATACAAAAAAAAGATCAAATAAAATAACACAACAAGATGATGGCCACAGAAAGCTCTCGGGTAGATTTTTAAAGTCTATTAATTCACATGATTTAATCATATCTTCACCCCAAAAGTAGCGGGCTTGAAGTATATATTTAGCACTTTAGATTGCAAATTCACGTGGTTATGTAAGAAACCCGGCTTCCCAACATTTTTTTCTAACAGGTTGCTTAGCACCCCTGTCCCGGAGATAGATAGTACTGCGAGAGTAACTACAGTTCAGGCAGTATTTATTATCGGGTTAGTTTGTGGTTGACATTCAAAGTTTGCGAGCATGCTCCCACATAGAGATTGGGAAGGCAAAGCAGCAAGGTTCATGACCTACTTTCAGAAGCCTGGTTCTCTTAGTTGTCATCATCTCTAAATACAGTAAAACCTCTCTAACCGATCACCTCCACAGATCAACCACTCTCCTATATTGATCGCTTTATTTGGGTCCCAAACGATCACCCATACAATACCATTGTAATAATAAAAATAAAAACTCCCTAAACCGACGACCTCCTTAAATGGACCATTTAAAGTCGGTCCCATGGTCAGTCGATTTAGAGAGGTTTTACTGTATAGCCAGCAGTGGTCTGGTGCAGGACTGCCTCTGGCCGATGGTTCTCTGGGCCTCCGCCAGGGGGTGGGGGTGGGGGTGTTTGCAACATGAATGGAATGTTCGGAGCAATTGGAATCTTAAAACAAATATATTGAGGTCAAATTGTTTTTGTTTGTACCTATGTATGTGTGTATTTAAGTGTGCATGCTGTACTATATGTATGTATGTATGTATGTATGTATGTATGTATGTATGTATGTATGTGTGTACTAATGTTATGTGTATGTATGCATGTGTGCATGCATGTACTATGTATGTATTATGCGCATGTATATACAATATGGATATATGTACTAAGTTCATGTATGTATGTAATATGTGCGTGTATGTACTAATGCTATGTCTATGCAACGACCCTATAATACTAAGACGGCTCACTCAGCCTGTACTGTGTAATCAAAATGATCAAACCCACCACTTGGTGCACTGGCTGTTCTCTTGGTTAAACAGTTGCTATATTATATGTATAAATGTATATATGAATGTGAAAGATGTGTGATGATGATGATGATGCTGATGAGGATGTGTATTTGTTCATAGCAATTTCATATTGATGTGTATTCATACTTACCTATCTCATGTATGATATAATTGTATGTGTTTACATGTGAAACACCAACCAGCAGCCGGGCTGATCAAACCCACCACAAGGTGGCACTGCGAAATTTACATTACCATGTGAGAGATAGGGAGTGAGCCGTCTTAGTATTATAGGGCCTTTGGTCTATGTATGTAATAATGCTATGTGTATGTATGTATTACGTGCATGTATATACAATATAGATCCATGTACTAAATCCACGTATCCATGACGTGCATGTATGTACTATGTCTATGTATGTACAAATGCTCGAATATAAAAGTATATAATCTACTATAAAAGTCTGCTATAAAAGTTTGTTTGTTGGGGTTTCACGTCCTCGCAAAATCTACAATCATATCAGGACGAATACCGACTTGCAACAGTACGCGCTCATGGTGACTTTATAGTGCTACCCCACTGGGACTGCCACCGAGTAGACCAGCTGATGCGACCGTAATATGCGCTGATTGTGTATTAAAAGTAATTTGCATATCTAATAGTCCATATTAAAGCTGTATAGTCTGAAGAAATATCAAATTTTCAAAGCCAAACCAAATATCTAGATTTGATTTTACATATCTAACTGAGATACTGATGCACTTATTAAGCATTTGTTTCTGCGTAGAAGTCAATACTGAGTCAATTTAACAGAACCTGTTACTGCAGAAGTCTATGGTGTCAGAGTTTTGGCAAGCTTGCCAAAACTAATCTTCCATGTTTGCACTCAAAATATCTCAAAAGTTTACCATTTAAAATAAAAGTAACCGTGAACTAATGTAAAGTAGATACTTGTGATCGATCTAATATAGTTATCTCAGAAAAAATAGAGAAATTAAAAACCATCGGGCTATGCAATTTGAACCATTCCCATCTATTTCCTATTTTTTTTACTTAACAAAAACTCCCAACTTTTTTTTAAAAGCAAATTTTGTATAATAAACAAACCAGCGTTTGTAAATCCTCATGTAAAAGTCAAATTTTGTTAAAGCAGAATTTAGGGGGGGGGGGGGGTCGACTATTACACAAGTACCATTTTCGAAGGAAAGAAATTCATGCTTGGTACGAGTAAAAGAAAATGGACAAAAAAGAGCCGGACAACAATGAACAACAAAAAGAAAAGGAATTATGGCCACCATCAAATATTTATCTACAAAATAATAATCTCTATTCTGCCTGCTTCGGTAGAACGGTACTGTCATGGCATATTCCAGTTACCGATACAATAAAGTGTATTTACCGTATATACGGCTTAGTTCTGTAGTTTATCTGTAAATACCAGCACTTAAGTTTGTGACGATTCTGTAGCAGCGTTATTTCTATGTACCGGATAATATGTGACCCACAAATGTTGATTGCTTATCCATGAAATACTAGGGTCGACTTTTACACAAGGTATATATGTGAAATCCCTGACATTTTGGGGAAAAAATATTGGGGGTCAACATTTACATAAGATTGACTTTTACTCGAGTATATACGGTACATGCAAACCAAATAAACTGAAAGTAATCCTCAATTTCAGTGGCAAAAATACAATATTTAGCAACTTATCCTGATAGCAAATGACATTTGTTGAAACAGATGCTTCCCCTCAGTTTTTTTGGTGCTTCCCCTTCCCTCCCATTTAATTAAGAGAAAAAAAGGAAAAAGGTTATATATATATACATTTTGAATGGACCGCCATTAGTTTGTGGATCTGCCACCAGGGCACTACCTCAGCTTTCAGTTTGAGGTCATGCACTACCTCCTTTCTCAGTTTGAGGTCATGTACTACCTCTTTTCTCAGTTTGAGGTCATGCACTACCTCCTTTCTCAGTTTGAGGTCATGCACTATCTCCTTTCTCAGTTTGAGGTCATGCACTACCTCACTTATCAGTTTGACGTCATGCACTATTTCGCTTATCAGTTTGAGGTCATGCATTACCTCAGTTTGAGGTAAATACACTACCTCACTTATCAGTTTGAGGTAATCCACTACCTCACTTATCAGTTTGAGGTCATGCATTACCTCAGTTTGAGGTAAATACACTACCTCACTTATCAGTTTGAGGTAATCCACTACCTCACTTATCAGTTTGAAGTCATGCATTACCTCAGTTTGAGGTAAATACATTACCTCACTTATCAGTTTGAGGTCATGCATTACCTCAGTTTGAGGTAAATACACTACCTCACATCTCAGAGGTAAATGCACTGCCTCACATCTCCGTTTGAGGTAAATACACTACCTCACTTATCAGTTTGAGGTAAATGAACTACATAAGAGGTTCCGTTAGGGGTCTTAAAGGTCAATTTCTGTAGTCCGGCATTTTCTCTAATTCGACAATAGCCAGGTCTCAAGGTTGCCGAATTAGAGAGAGGTACATATGCGATGTATAAGCATTATGTGAGTATAAAGGCATGGAAGGGAAATATTGTTGCCCCCATCACGTGACCAGTGGCGCCATCACCAGCCAAAACCCTAACCAACTGCGCACAACACTGTCACTCGCGCACTGGAAATTATACGTGTTAGATATATAAATCATATATATAAAGTGTGTAGTGGTTAGAGTCTGTAAAGGACGTCTTAACACCGCGAGTCATTTAGAACAACAAGTCATGACGTCATCAGCCCTGATCTGGTCTGACCTAGGACCTCAGATCCATACATTACAGAGTCAGGTTTCTCTCGTAAACCTGTGTGTGTACATGTTGAACAGGAACGTCTCGACACACATGCCGACCATGGGCCCACACAGGGGGCGGTAGTAGCCAGCCACATAGACCATGCCTAAAACACCGCCTAAAACACCGCCAACGACACAGTGCACGTAGGAATCGAGCAACTTCTCGAAAACAAGGTGCATCATCCGCATCCACTGCTCGGACAGGTACATCCCTAACAGCGCCCCGATGAAGACAGCGAACACCTGCCAGGTGACAAGGTAGCCAATCAGCGCGCCCGACACAGTGCCCACCAGCACCAGCACGCGCTCCCGTAAGCGGCCCTGTGATTGGTGCAGCTGCGAACTTTCAGTCGCGTCGTAGCCGAGAGATTGCGTCTTAAGCCGGATGTAGCTGCTGAGCATCGGAACATAGATGTCACCACAGACCAGCCCGACGCCGAGTCCGACGCTGATACCGGTAAGAACCGCAGACGACATTCTACTTCCAGTGTAGACCACCTGCGACAGCACGGCTGCAGTGACGCTTCCGAGAAGCAGGCCACGACAGGTTATGAAGACGCCGAACAGGCTCAGGTTGCATATGATTCCGCTACGCCTGAACCTGTTGACCACCTGCGAGGCGATCAGGGCACCGAGCAGTCCGCCATAGAGCAGGCGGGAGACAAATGCAAAGATGCCGAAGCCCGTTCCGTACAGCCCACCGATGGCGATGAACCAGACGGTCTTCGGGCCGAGGGCCGAGAAGAAGCCCCTGGTGCTGATCCGGGCACTATGTCCGGAGAAGGCGGTGCGCCAACACATCACAATGCAGCCGATGACTGCCCCGGATACAGCATAGAACATGGCCTCGTCTGTCCTAGCCGTGTAGGAAGTGAGGAAGGCGGCACCAATAGCCGCGCCAATGATCTTCTCTGGATACTGACCCCAGACGAGGCTTTCCTGGGGCGGTCTGGTGGGCAGGCCTTGCAGGTAGAGGATCGGTACGAGGATGGAGGTGATGAGGATAATGTGCGAGAGCAGCGGGTAGAACAGGTTCACGTTAACGAAGACAAGGCCAAGCGCAATTATCGACAGTCCGATGAGGCCGAGCAATTCTTTGAATTTCATACCAGTATAGATGGGTCGTGGCGGCTGGGCTTGCTGGCGCTGCACAGTCCCTGGTGCTGGGGGAGCCGCTTCTCGCATGCCGCCTTCTCGGATAGGCGCGTCTGCAGGTGGCGGGATGCTTGATGGTGCTGCCGCAGATGGGGTCCTACAGGAGAAGAGCGGAAGAGAGTAAGATGGAGACAGGGGATGCGAAAGAGAGAGGAAGTGAAAGGAGGAAAGAGGACAGAGGAAGCGAGAAGAGAAGATAAGAGGAAGAGATAAGAGATGCAAGCGAAAGCGAGGCAAGGAAAGAGGCAGACAAAGAGGAAGATGAAGAGAAGAGGCAGATAAAGACAGAGGAATATCTCAAACAAATTTGACTATCAAAATAACCTCTAACCCAGATGACAGCACATTTTTTTTTTGTCTGATGAATTTATTCATTACAGGGTTCATAACCATTTTGACTTATCAAATTCCAGTCCGGTGCAAAATTCCAGGACATTTTAAGACGTTTATTAAATTAAAGTACCCACGAAACATGGCAGTATTCATAGTCGATTCATTGTGTAAGATGTGAAGTGTAAATAAGCATAAAAATGTAACGATGAATGTATGTGTAGTTTTAATATAAAAATCAATCGACAAGATAACAAACACAAAAATCACTTTAAAATACGAAAATCACCTTTAAATACAAAAACATCACTGATTAATGAACAAAGAACATGTGCATAGCACCCCAGCTATTTATGATTTTTTTGTTAAATAACAGGCTTTAAAATTATCGTCATGATTTTTCAATTTTCAAGGATTTCCAAGGATCTTTATACAAATTCCAGGACTTTCCAGGCCTGCAATTCGGAATTATCAAATCTGTCGGGGACACTAACACTTTTCAGATATACTATGTCAAGTAAATGGAATACGAATCAAAGACATTGATATATCATTTCTTTTTTTTAGCAGTTTCAAAGCCCTTTGTTAGATTAATAAGTGTCATAACTTAATAATAATAATAATAATAATAATAATAATAATAATAATAGATTAATAAGTGTCATAAGTGTCGATTTATTATTCCTAAATTTGCAGTTTTCCTCCTCATGAAAATTTAGAAAATTATACTTGTAAGGGCGCTGAAATTCAGCTTCCCGGGTCGCCAGCAACCGTAGGGCTGGTTATGGTTGTACATGGCTGGTTATGGTTGCATAGGGCTGGTTATGGTTGTATATGGCTGGTTGTGGTTGTATAGGGCTGGTTATGGTTGTATATGGCTGGTTATGGTTGTATAGGGCTGGTTATGGTTGCATAGGGCTGGTTATGGTTGAATAGGGCTGGTTATGGTTGTATAGGGCTGGTTATGCTTATATAGGGCTGGTTATGGTTGTATAGGGCTGGTTATGATTATATAGGGCTGGTTATGGTTGTGAAGTGGGCAAGACTACCGGTTAAAGTTGTATATGGCTGGTTATGGTTGTAAAGGGCTGGTTATGGTTGTATAGGGCTGGTTATGGTTGTATAGGGCTGGTTATGGTTGCATAGGGCTGGTTATGGTTACATAGGGTTGGTTATGGTTGTATATGGCTGGTTATGGTTGTATAGGGCTGGTTATGATTATATAGGGCTGGTTATGGTTTATAGGGCTGGTTATGGTTGTATAGGGCTGGTTATGGTTGTATAGGGTTGGTTATGGTTATATAGGGCTGGTTATGGTTGTATAGGGCTGGTTATGGTTATATAGGGCTGGTTATGGTTGTATATGGCTGGTTATGGTTGTATAGGGCTGGTTATGATTATATAGGGCTGGTTATGGCTGTATAGGGCTGGTATGGTTGTATAGAGCTGGTTATGGTTGTATAGGGCTGGTTATGGTTATATAGGGTTGGTTATGGTTGTATATGGCTGGTTATGGTTGTATATGGCTGGTTATGGTTGCATAGGGTTGGTTATGATTATATAGGGCTGGTTATGGTTGCATAGGGCTGGTTATGGTTGCATAGGGCTGGTTATGGTTATATAGGGCTGGTTATGGTTGTATAGGGCTGGTTATGGTTGTATATGGCTGGTTATGGTTGTATAGGGCTGGTTATGGTTGTATAGGGCTGGTTATGGTTATATAGGGCTGGTTATGGTTGTATAGGGCTGGTTATGGTTATATAGGGTTGGTTATGGTTGTATATGGCTGGGTATGGTTGTATAGGGCTGGTTATGATTATATAGGGCTTGTTATGGTTGTATAGGGCTGGTTATGGTTGTATAGGGCCGGTTATGGTTGGTTATGGTTGTATAGGGCTGGTTATGGTTGTATATGGCTGGTTATGGTTGTATAGGGCTGGTTATGGTTGTATAGGGCTGGTTATGGTTATATAGGGTTGGTTATGGTTGTATGTGGCTGGTTATGGTTGTATAAGGCTGGTTATGATTATATAGGGCTGGTTATGGTTGTATAGGTTGGTTATGGTTGTATAGGGTTGGCTATGGTTGTATAGGTCTGGTTATGGTTGTATAGGGCTGGTTATGGTTGTATAGGGCTGGTTATGGTTGTATAGGGCTGGTTATGGTTGCATAGGGCTGGTTATGGTTATATAGGGCTGGTTATGGTCGTATCAGCAGTAATATTAGTAGTATCACTAGTGTTAGTAGTATTAGTAGTATTAAGAACGGGAGATGTAACAATATATATGTGTACTTAGCAAGAGGCATGTTGCTTCTTATAGTCAGTACTTAGACTAGTAAGTGGCATCTCCCACCAGTGATGAGTGACTGGAATAAACCCAGCACCATAACACTTACAACTAGATAACAGATTGATTGATTGATTGGTGGTTGCTTTACGCCGTGTCGGCAGCATAGGCCATATTCACGGCGAGAAATGTTTGTTTTTTGTTCAATAGTAGGGGTGAATGACAATGTAGTCTAAATACTGGCGACAATTGCTTTAGTACGGAAGCGGAAGTGGAACCCCTGGTTCCAGTATCAAATGGCTACTTATATCGGCACAGAGTTGGTGAAATGGGAGAGAATACAAAAAGACAAGATGGCTGTGATAAAACGCCGTCGATTTCACTTTTAAGGTGCGTTAAAGTATGTTTTATTATATTTTTTAAATCATAAGTAGCGGAGGAAATATTAAGATGTGTGTGAAGAATATATTTTGCTTCTTAAATTAAGAATTTATCAGCTCAGTTCATTTCCCCAGCATGTCAAAATTCTTCGCCAGCTTTTATATAGGGTTGTTTTTCACCCCTACTACAAGTACGGGGTGAATCTTTTATCAAACTTACAATCTGTCGGCTGCTGCCTCCGTCTCGGTGCGGATAGCCGGCTCTGCGAACATCTGTATCATGTAACGCTTATCGGTGTCCACCTGAAGCTGCTCCACCCCGCCAGGTACCACCGTCTGGCCATCACAACATGGGCAGTAGATAACTGGGTCATCCACCGGGGTCATGAACTCGAGGCACTTGGTGCAGAAGGAGTGTCCGCAGTGCAGCAGACGCGGGTCACCCAGCAGGTCACCGCACACTGGGCACGTCAGCATCCCCATCAGCGTCGTCCTTGTGCTGCAAAGAGGGGTTTTGGGGGGTTGTTGTTTTTTGGTCTAAGCATAAAATATTCTAAGCAAAAACAGTTAGCTAGATTTGATTTAAGAATTTATCATTTTAAAATTTGTTAAGCATACAATTTTCTCAGCAAAAACACTTGGCTAGATTTGATTTAAGAATATTTGGGTTTTTTGTTTTGTTTAAGCATAACATTTTCTGATCGAAAACACTTAGCTAGATCACTTAGCTGTCGCAGGTGGTCTACACTGGAAGTAGAATGTCGCTAATGCAAGCATTACGACCAATTTAAGAATTTTTAGTTGTTTAACCATTAAATTTTCTATCCAAAAACACTTACCTAGGTGTGATCTCAGAATTTCTGGTTTCAATAATTCTGATTTCAGAATTTTTGAAAAGGTATGATGGATCTTAGGCCAAATAAATTTGAAAAAATTGGTGATTGTCCTTTTGAAATAACAATCAGGGTCGGGCGGGCAGTTTTTATTTATATATTTATATTTTTGACGTAGACGTAGAGTAGGGTGTTCTCTGTGGTGGAGTGGTTAGAGTGTCTGACTTTTTTCTAGGTCAGACTCCTAATCTGAAGGTTGGTGGTTCGATTCCCTGTGCCCCCACCTCTGCCAATTTGGATTTCCACTGCTGTGTATAACTTACAGCGTCATCAAAGGCCAGTTGCTCTCATACCATGTCTATGTGGTGTGGGAGGTTAAAAATCTCTTGGGTCGGTAAAAGTGTAGGCTCGGGCTTTCTATCGACAAAACTGTCTAATGGTGAAAACAAGTCTATTCAGACTTATCCATGATAGGCAGTATAAATCTTCAAGAGGGGTGAATGACAATCCTGTTTAAATTCGAGTAAAATCTGCTTCAGTGTGAATTAACTGTGGAGGAGTTGGGTCCTAGTGTACAATGTTTAAATCTTTACTGCCACAGAGTTGCTGAAGTTGGAGAGAATGCAAAAAGACAAGATGGCGACCCCAGAATGCTCTCGATCCGAGTTTTAAAGCATCTTAATCTACATCTATTATAGAGGTGTTCATAATTAACCAAGTGATGTGGAAAAATAATAACGCTATAATTACTGTTGTACACTAACAGTCTAAATGATTATTGATGCTGGCTTTGTTGTCTCTGGCTCCTTGAAGAACCATTTAAAAAAAATTTATCCCAACAATTTTAAGGTACAGAGTCGTACCGCAGATAATTTAAGGGTACAGAATTTTTCCCTATGCCTAAAGCACTGCCAGCCGTTCGCCACTTTCTAATGGGTTGTTCTTCACCCCTACTCTGGGTAGCGGTGAATCTTTTAACTAGGTGGACCTGTACTAGTGTGCTTATTAAACATATACTGCTGCATGGAAGGAATATCAAAAGCTGGAGTCTCAGCAGCAAGTTGAACTAACCAGCAATATCTGGCCCCCCCCCCCCCCCCCACCTGACCCAAAACAAATAAAGTAAATTTTGTTAAACAAAACAATCCAACTAAATGCAGGGTTTTTGCTAGATTGTAAAATTGGTAAAATTCTGTATCCTTCAATTTTCTGAAGGCACAACTGTACCCTCAAATTGTTGGGATAATTTTCTTTTAAAAGTTCTTCAATGAGCCAGAGACGACAAAGCCAGCATCAATAATCAGTTAGATTGTTAGTATACAACAGTAATCGTAGCAGTGTTCATAATTGACCAAGTGATGTGGAAAAAAAAATACCCCCTCCCCCATTATGCGTACCCTCAAATTATTTTCTGGCGGAAACCCTCAAATGTATGTGTGGTGTGCTTACCTGAAAGCTGGTAGCTGTACAGGCTTGGACACTGCAGCAGCTGCCGCCCCCGCATCTGGATCATCACCTATAGAAGCAGCAGCAGCTGCAGCAGCAGTGGCATCCTCATCAGAGTCACCATCAGGCAAGCACTCCTGGAGTGAGTTAGCCCTGAAGTCTGCGGGAAGATCGCTTATGCCACCCTTCAGGTAAACCGAGAAGCTGCAGTTCGGACACTTGAATGTCTTTGCGCCACAGCAGTGCTGCTCGAGGCATTGGAAGCAGAAGGTGTGGTGGCATGGCAACACTCTCGGGTTTTCGAACTCTTCGAGACAGATGGCGCATTCGAGGAGACTGCGTATCTTCTCTATCACCTGGCGCCTAACTATCTTCGGCTTCTGCGCAGGTGTTGGTGTTGCTGGCCGCAGGTCCGCCTCTTCACCGGCACCGCTTACGGCTACGTTGTTGTTCCCCATCATGTGTGAACCCTCTCAGATGTCGCTTCACATTCATTCACGCAAGCTTCTTAGGAGGAGGCTGGATTTCTGAAAAAGAAGTGTGTTGGGGTTTTAATAATAGACTAAAATACAGAAATCCAGGGCCCGTACACATGTGAAGATATGGCATTCAACTTTCAAGGCTATTTCAATGCTGTTTTTGATAGGAATTCAAGACTATTTTCATTCGGAATGGTGACTTCGGACTAATTTAGATCAGTAGGGACAGTTTAATGGAAGTTCAAGACTAATTACCCAAAATAGGTTAAATTCAAGGCTTTTCAGGGCCTTGAAATGGGGCAATGACTTTTCAAGACTTTCCATGCCCCGTTCGGACCCTTAAAATCCTACTGCTATCGTTGTGAATGTTTGCCTGCTGTAACCCTGTGAGGATGCTGGAATCGTCTACTGGCCATCCAAAAGTTAATGAATCATGGAGAATTCAGCAACAAAGGGCCACACAAAAATATACAGTTATTAAGCCTTATCATGGACAGTAAAACAAATGGATACAACATGTTTATTGAAATTAAAACATACTGTAAAGTCCACGGCTGGAATCTGTGGTTGTATAGGCAGGCTATGGTGAAATCAATACAGGCAAAAAGAGAAAGGAAGAGTATAAAGAGTGAAAGAAGAGAGAGAGTCAAGCCCTCACATTTATTCTTATATGGTACATGGATCCAGTATGGCATATCACCTGACCACATTCTCCCAATGAGAATCAAGCATCTACAGCTCTACCAATGAGAATCAAGCATTCCTGGCCCCCATGGCAGATGTCCACCACCACCAAGCGGCATGGCTCCTTTGGTCACCACCTGCCCTGAGCTGAGTGTGTGGTGATCCGTGACTAACAGAGGGGGGGGGGGGGGAGTGGGTAGTGGTTAGAGCTCCAAGTGCCCCTTACACACTATCTCTTAATAGCACCACAATGTCTATTTACAATGAGTAAAGTACCACCAGCAACTACATAAACACATCTATGCACCTGGCCCTATATACCTTTTTCATAAGTAGAACATTTGCATTCCCCCACCAATGCGTCATTATCGGAATATTTTATAATACGATTTCAAATTGTCAGGCAACTATTGACTTTTTATGACATTTGGCCCTTAATTACAAATTTTAAGGAATTTCCAGTATTTCATTCTTTAAATGATCAATTTATGTACTGTGTAGGTATTACGGACAAGTACAAACCCTAATAAATAATATGTCAGTTAGCTTGTGGGTTTTTTTTTTGGGGGGGGGGTTATAAAAATAGAATGTGGTCATACTTTAAAGGGGTTGTAACATGATCAAACCACATTTAGCTTATTTACAATTATTATGATCAACTATGACTATAGACTCATTGTATACACATTAAATTCCTAAACATCAAATATAACTTATTTACAATCATGATCAAATGTGACTATATAGACTCATTGTATACACATTATATTTAAAAAAAACATTTACTCATGTCAGTTGTTGGACGGTGGAAAGCATTGCTTTTTGATTAATTTGATGGTTATTGGATGCGTGTGTGTATGTGTGTGTATGTGTGTGTATGTGTGTTTATGCACTGAAATCGGTGGATGTCCTATCATGATAACTTGATACCAAATATACAGAATTTGATAGGCGGATTGCCTGTTCTTATTCCAAAACTACAATATATAACAGTTATGGACTTATGGTAATCTGTATCGTTCTTGTATCCAAAACTCAAAGTATAAAACTAAACAATTCAATTAGTGGATATTAATTAACGCGTTCCTTTCTATCGGTATCTATCACTATCAGTCCTCACTGATTGACCACTATAATTGTTCATGTTGGTTCGTCAACATGGGTGATTTGCGTGCGAACAAGGGGGATACTGTGGTGGCACCACCTGGGTTCGATCCCGCTAACCACCACGCCCCTACTGGAATTCTCGCAAACCAACTCTCGCACCCAAGAGTTGTGATGTCACACCCAGTCATCGTCAGCCTGCCAGATCCTGCTTCCATCACTACGCCTCCAGCAGCTGGACCATCAACACCACCAGCCTTACTCGCCTCCTCAGACACCGCAAGACACCTCAGCCCCCGGGCTTGTTCTCCATACCAAAGATGCCTCGTGCCGCCAAACGCCAATGCCATGCCGCTGACACCAACACGGCCGCCTCCCGCGACACCCAGGAGCCCGCCGTATGGGACGCCGCCCCGCCCCCGAGGACAGCCGCGCTCAGTGGTAGCTGCAACGCCCACCCCCAACCAGCAGCCGACTCCACCACGGACGGACAACGCCCATGCAGACACCTCGGATGCTGCCCGTCAGCTCACTCTACTCCAGCAGTCTCTGGCCGACACCCTAGCCCAGCAAGCCAAAGTCAATAAGGCTATGTTGGAGCGGATGTCTGCAATGGAGACTACCAAAAAGAAGAGGAGACGCTCCCCCAGTCGGGAATCCTCTTCCACCTCATCACGCTCCTCGTCCAGCCGTCGCCACACTGGCTCTCGTCACAAGGAGCGGCCGAGCCGGGGAAAATCCTCCTGCCCAGAGCCGAGCCAGTCATGGCGCCCAAACTCCACATCGCGTAGCAGCAAGTCCCACCGAGGCCGCAAAGAGAAGAACCGTCGCCGGACGAAGGGAAGCCGCGACAAAAGGCGTTCCCCATTGTTGTCGGACCACCGAAGACACCCCGAAGTTATCAACGACATAATGCAGGCAAACAACACCGACAACAAGCAGTCACGCTTACCGCCATGCTCCCCAATGGACGTCACCCCCATCCCAGATCATTCACACTCCACAGCATACGGCGCGGAGGCGCTCAACTCGATGACCTATGGCAGCTTGGCAACTGGCGCTCGACCGCGATATATATATATTCCCCCGGGCCGCATTCCCCGCAGCGACTCAGGCCCTCTCCACCCATTTGGTTGAGAGCCTGAATCGACGAACATATGACCTGTGAACTTTTGACCTTGTGAACATTACTACTATACCTGACTACTACGTGAATAAAGTCCATGTCAAAGAACCTGCTTGTTTGTGTCGTAAATTATGACAGGTCATATATAGACGGGCCAAATCTGTTAACAGGTTATTTTGCCTAATATATATAAAGAGAAAAGGATAAGTAAAAGTATAACTATAAGTAAGTATAAGACTTAATAGTAAGTTACCGTACTTCTAGAACAGTGTGGTAAGACACCCCCCCCTTTTTTTTTTAAATGGAACATTGTATTTGTAGGTATGTGCCAAACTGCCGATGAGCAGCGGATATTTTCTTACCACAAAACTGATCCAGCAAATCCCACCTGGTTTGTCGAGGGGTGTAGAAAAACGCTTCTCTGGTCGGTTTGCATTGGGCAATCTTGGGGAATCCCTTTACAGCCTGGTTTTCAAATATTTCAATTTGGTCAACTTTTGCTATTCCAATAACAACTTCAAAAGTTTCACTCAATTTCAACCTGCAAATTCACACTTTTATAAGGATCTGAGGCATTTAAAAAGTAGATGGTGGTGAATAACCATTATTAATCTTATATACTGTTCAGTTTGAGGAAATTGTTTTGAATATACACAACATGACGAGGATCCAATATCCCATGCTCCAGAATCAGCAGCTAGACCGTCCAGAGAACGTCAACCACAATTTCATCCCCAGAGCATGGAGAGAGGGCGGAAACCTGCCAGACATAGCAACACAACTACCTGGCCAGAACACTGGCTCCAGGGCAGGAAAGGAACAGCGGAATCTCCTCTGACTGGGTGAACTCACCAGCAGGATCAGTGGAATGGCAGGAGAACATGATATGAATATCTGAAGTGTGTGCACTGGGATATTTCTGTACTGTGGTGTCATCATTTCTGAAGTGTACAGTGTGATATGCAAAAATGTGATATGTACAAATGTACTGTGTGATATGTATTAAATGTAATATGTACAAATGTCATTTCTGAAATGTACTGTGTGATATGCAAAAATGTGATATGTACAGATGTTATAGCTCGGTTAAATAAAAGATATCAATCTGTTACTGATATCAAACTTTAATGTATGTGTCAGTTATAATTGTGGATGGGGAAAAAAGGGGGAATATAACTATCTTTAAGGGGGGCATTTGACACTCACAAATTTACATGTCAGTTATAAATTTGGTTGGGGGATATTACTTTATTTAATAAGGGGGCATATGACACTGACAAATTAACATGTCAGTTATAAATTTGCTTGGGGGGATATTACTTTATTTATAAAGGGGGCATTTGACAGACAAATTTACATGTTAGTTATAAATTTGGTTGGGGGATATTACTTTATTTTTAAGGGGGGCATTTAACACTGACAAATTTACATGTCAGTTATATATTTGGGTGGGAAGATAACTTTACGGGGAAGATTACTTTAATTAACACTGACAAAATTTACATGTCAGTTATTTTAAGGGGGGGGGGGGAAGGGGAGGAGAGGAAAGTGTTTTCTTAGGACAAAGTTACTTGTCATATAATTTTGTAAGTATCCCATATGGGCAAAGGCCTTATTTATTTCAATTTTATTTGGGGGGACTTGTGTATTACTTTTTATAATAATGATAGGATAATGTTTACTAAGAAATTGACTCAGAGACCAAAATCTCATTTACAATACAAATAGTTTTTTATTTACAACAATTTTTACAGATTCCTCCCAGGTGCAATACTTTACAAAATATATACAGTTACACAGTAAAAAAAAAAAGACATACAAAGGAAAACAGGAAAAAGAAAACAAAATATATACATATGTACAGGCAGGCACACAATAAATACTGTCAGTTCTGTTCACTTATTCGGGGCCTGGTCCTGGCCCTTTGGGGGGCAGTGGGGTGGTGTCGAGCTCCCCTGGCGCAAAGAGCTCCTGCGTCTCAATGTTCAGGTTCGACACGTTGGATATGCCCGACAGGTTGGACAGATTTCGTCGCTCGGCCATCACCAGTCGGGAGATCCAGACAGCGGTGCGTCTCCTCCTGCCTGCCAAGCTGAGCTGGTGATGTGGAAACCGTCGCATACTCCGGCGACGATCTCCGCGTGCGCAGGGGTGTCGGGGGGGAGCAGCCTCTCCCAGGCCTCTGGTATTAGGGCTCCCCCCGACTTCCCCTATTCCCTCTTGGCGTGTTCGTACTTGCACGGGCACTTCACCGTATTGGCGAACAGCCGGCATATCACTTTGTCGCCCGTGGTGGCGCTGGTGGAGTCGGTGCGTGGCTGTCGGTGTCGTTACCGCTGGCGTACTGGCACTCTGGTTGAGGAGCCACGCCGACGAGAACGCACTGCCACTTCCGTGTGCTGCAGGCTGCTGTCGTGGTGACTGACTCGTCACTGGTGCGGGCGGACACATTGTCTGTGAGGGGAACTGAGGCTGAACCCTCGACGCTGGCAGTGTCGGAGGCTGCAGCATGTATTGCTGCATATATTCTAGGCTTTGGGAGGCCCAGGGTGGTCCTGCTGGTGGTTGATGTCGCCCCTGGTGGGGATGCGGCTGGTACCCCTCGTTCGGCGACGGGCAAGAGGATGCATTGGGCGAAGAGGAGTAGCATGACGTCACAGTCTGAGTCATGGCGGGGGCAGGGGGGCAGACCCAGGACAGCGCCGGCCCCGAGACTACGGTCCCATCGTCCGCCACCTCTGACTCCATCACTTGCGACAGGATGATGTTTATTGTAGTCCGCGCATGGTGGAACTGGCCCTTGGTCATTGTCGACAAACAGTCCCGCACATAGTTTGCGAACGCCGTCATCTGGGCCATGCGCGTCGTTGTTAGGCTGTCCAACAGGTTGCCCGATGTGTCGACGCGTTGCTTCAGAGCATCCAGCAGGTCATCCTCCCTCATGGACTGCTTCCCCTTGCCTCGGGCCTTGGCTAGGGGTTGTTGTATGGGCTGCTCCTCGACCAACCCGATCTGCAGCTCAGCGCTGGCAGTCTCTGCAGCCCCCAGATCGTCATTTGCTGTGTCAATGGTGGCCACCTGCAAGACAAAATAATAAAGCTACATAAGTACAATGAATACAAGACAACATGACTACATAATGAGGACAATAATAAATAAATCCACATGATTGCATATAATAATGCCATCAAATATATACAATCATTTATCCACAATGAGGGCAATAATAAATAAATCCAAATGCTTGCCTATTATAATGCCATTAAATATATAAAATCATTTCTCCACAATGAGGTCTAAAATAAATAAATGAGTAAATAAATAAACAAATTAAAAATTAATTTCCACATGATTGCAAATGAAAAAATATAGTACTTACACTTCTGCAGGGCTCCGGCCGGTGCCGCACGACTGAGCTGAGGAAGCCCAACTTGTCCATGATCCACTGCTCCCTCTCAGTCCGATGAGGCGCCCCGTCACCTCTCTTCTTTTTATGCAGCCTGGTGTTAGTGTCCCGCATGGATTTGAACCAGCCCTGGAGATGTGCAGTGGTTCTCCCCATCTTCTGGGCCTGGTCCTCCCACATCTTGCTCTTTTTGTCGGTCCTCCGGTAGTCGGTCAACTTGACGTTCCAGAGGACCGGGGTGTCATGCAGAAAATCCAGCATCACCTCCTCCTCGTCTGCAGGCAGAGTGCAGTCAAACTTGCGCACCCTCCGCTTGCCTGTTCCTTGCAGACGGTGTGAGCCGGAGGAGGTGGCGGCTGCAGACGATGCACGGGAACGCGTAGAAGATGGAGACAGGGACTGTGTGTCCATAGTCTCCTCTGTGTCCTCAGTCGGGCGAGCATGAGACGAGACCATAGGAGATGGTGCTGCTGCTGGTGATGTTGGTGGTGTACCAGTCATCCTCTTCCTCCCCTTCCCTCTTCTCCCATAGTGGGGATTTGGAGCACAAGTTGAAGTGAAGCTGGAGCTGGAGGTGTGTTTCGGCGGCATGCTGGAGAAGTTGTGAGGAGAGAGCAACACAGCACCCTTATTTATACCCAATTCGTGTTGAGCGCGCGCTGCATCACGCTGGACTCACGTCAGCCTGACGCTAATCACTCGGCGGGCCGACGTCAACTCACATCAGGAAAAACAGTTGAGTCGGACAAGAATTTCAACGCGTAAAATTTATTTTCACGTTGTCCCTACGCTGGCGCGTTACGTCGTAGTGTGACAGGGGTATTAGTATTACAATCATTGAATCAAGAACACAAACCTTCGGACATCTTATAACAGAGCCCCTTTGGCTTTGCCTTTGATGATCATGCTTAGCACCCTCTCACGCCTCTGTCAGTGTCAGTCTGTCTACTGTGGCCATACCAGATAACCGATGTGTCAACGTACAAATCTATCCATGTGATGTGTGGTTAGTATGCGAGAGTTTGCAAAATATGAACACTGCAAGACAATGACACTCCGCGCTTCTCAAAAGTCTAACGCAACGGGGCGGTACTCAGTAGGCCGATGCAGTTAGCACAATCCTAAATCTGACGCTAAAATCTCACCATCAATACCAGCCGGATATTCAGGTACCGGCTGGGGCGACCGTCTCCTAAATGCATCTTAAATCCTGAGATGTGTATTAGGTAAGGTATATTTAGTTTGTTCGTATTTCCGGAAATGTACTAGTCCCAACTCTGTTAGTGCTAAACCGGCGGTGTCGGATTTCTGAGCTAGGAGAGTGCGCGCAATATTGTACTTGCAGAGGAGGTTAGCATGGAATGGACATCTTGTGGTTTGGATTGTGCATTTATTTAGATGTTTTGTTTGTTTTATGTCCTTGAAACATCTATGATCATATCAGGACTGATACTGACTAGTGACAGTACACACTAATGGTGACTTTATAGTGCTGTCCCACTGGGAGACAAAGCCATCAGCACCATGACCCAATATCCCACTCAGTCACATATTATCCTGATGCCTAGCTAACCAGTCCTTGCCCTATCCTAGTAATGCTGAGCCCCAGGCTATGAAGCGACATTAAGTAACAATCTTGTAGGTCATTGGTTTGACTCTTTCAGGATTCAAACCCCGAACCTTCTGCACTCTACTATTTTTGTCAATATTAGACACCCACTAACGCCTAGACCTACACTCCCCACCCCCTAAGCGTTATGTAATATTTGAACGGCCCCTTAGTTTGGAAATCCTTTTGAATGGTATTACTGGTCTATTCTAACTCCAAGGGTAGCAACAAGTGTCAAATTTGTACATTTTTGGTTTACCATGGCCAGGGGAAACGATAGATAAAAGATTCACCTCTGACTCAGTCCTAGAAACGGGGGGGGGGGGGTAACTTTGGAAGCTGAGGCGCATGGCCCTCTCAAAATGTGATCAGTAACCCCATAATAATGTGATAACATTTGGTAAAAAGGCTCGAATCTGCGGCTGTGAAGGCAGGCTATAGTGAAATCAATACAGACAAAGAGAAAGGTAGAGTATAAAGTGTAAAGAAGAAGAGAGAGTCAAGCCCTCTGATTTATTATTTATTTGGTTACATGGGTTCATTGTAGAGTATCACCCCACCCCTTTACCCCATTGGAAAACAAACATTCTTGGCCCTACCAATAGGGATCCAGCATTCATGGTCCCCATGGCTACCAGTAGTCTGCCCACCACCACCAAGCTTTATGGCCCCATGGCCACCGCCAACCTTGACCTTTGAGTGTGGTGATCACTATCCCAGCAGAGGGGGTAGGCCCTGAGTGCACTCACACCCAGACCTGGCAGCACCACTATAGCCCTGTTCACACGGGGCAGTTAATTCGAATCATAAAAATCGACTTGTATAGTTCGGGTTACATTTCGTGTGTGAACGCGAGGCTAAGTCGGATTAGGGCTGATTCGATTCATATTATTCGGATTTTATAAACCACTTGTGTAGGTGGTTTATATGAACCAAATTTTATGATTCGACTTATATCGCCCGTGTGAACGCAACCGACTTACTTGAGGCGGATTAAGGACGTCACACGCATGCGCAGTCGAGACCTTAGTTTGTTGACTTTCCGGTCGATCAAAAGCGCATATTATATAATTTGGTCTATGAAACCGCTAGCTGGGCACAGATATTTTTTTCATGATTTATTTTAATGTTTTCACTGCCCAGCAGAAGTTTTGACCGTTCCAAACCAATACGATTCAGTCCATACACATCTAGGTCGAACCCACACTCTCTCGTGGCGACGTCGACTATAACCGAAACTGGCGCTGGTTAGTATGGACTTGCTCATGTGCAGATATTGATTTCCGCCTTAAACCGCCCCAAGTACTACCCGTGTGAACGCGACACACTTTCAAACGCTTTCAAACTCGGTCCGTGTGAACGGGCATCTAAATCGATTCATATTATCCGCCTCGTATAAAGTGGCGTAAACTTTTCCCGTGTGAACACAGCTTAAGTCTATTTACATCCCACTCAGGCACCACCAGCCCTTATGGGGCGGTCACATTACGACGTTTCTCGCCAACACGCGTCGACGTGTGTGATTTTTTGCCACAACGTCGGGATACGTCAGGAAGCGTTACGCGCGCGTTAGGCGTGCATTGGTATTCATTGATGGACGGCGATGGTCGACGGCGCGCCTCATCGGATCGGCGAAGTTTTGGGCTTGCACAAAACTTTCGACGACCGGCAACGGGTGGGTGGCAACATTATGGCGATGCCAGAAGCATGTCGACATCGCTGGAATAATGTTATGCGAACGCTAGGCACATGCCGGGCGTGCGTGAGGCTCGCTGCGCCAAACTGTTGCTTTGTTGTTTTACATCCTAGCTACATCTAAGGTCATATCAGGACGGTGCGCCAAACTTTTTAGTTTTTTTCGCACAACGTCGGCTGCATGCTACCAATAGGTTGCGCTGATGCTGAAAAGCTTGACGTTTCTTGACGATTAAAAGTGATTTTGCGCATTGGCGGCGCGCCGGCGAGAAGCATCGTAATGTGACAGGGGTATAACATATACATGTATACATACATGCGCCTGGTCACGTACGCCGATCAGTAATAGAACAATTGCATTCCCCCCCTATGCCGTATATCGGAATATTTTCCAACCTGTTAGTCGGCTACTATAGACGCGGTGGCCAAATCGGTAGAGCACAGGTTTCCTGTTCGGAAGGTCGGTAGTTCTAATCCTAGTCAAGTCAAACCAATGACTTATCAAATTCATACTGGTCGCTACCTAGCCCGACAATTAAATCGGACATCGGATCAGCATTAAATCGGATAGAGCAAGAACTAGTTAGTCCAGTAGTACTAATAGGATAATGTGACTGTGTAGGATATCAGGCCATGATGTCGGTGGCCTGGTCTCCCAAAATGACAGCACTATAATTTTATCATGTTGCTAGGACATAGAAAACAACAAACAAACAAAACAAACCTGTTAGTCGAGTTCAGGGTGCTTCTCGGAGACGTCTCAGAGCCGTCTCGGAGCCGTCTCGGCAATACTTTTTGGCTTATTTCCGTTCAGGGTGTGTCTCGGACACGCCTCGCATTTCAGACAGGAGATGAAAAGCGCCTTGAAAATGGCTGCCGTATTCAGTGGTCTCAGCCAATCACAGCGCAGCTTTTCCATTGTAAATGGCCACCACCTATGGAGGTTGCCAACAGCAAAATACTGTTCAGACTAGCGTGACGTCAAGGCCGTCTCCGCGGCGCCTCCGAGACGCCCCTGAACGCGGCCCAGGTGTGACCTTACATGGCACGTCGGTGCCGACCTCCCCTGTTGCGGGCTCTATGGGAGTTGTTGACTAGATTCGGGCCCTGGTGGAATTCGGCGCCCTCAGAAAGTCCTACTGAAGTGCAAGTCAGGTCCACGCGCACTTTGGGCCGTCTACAGCTGAGTGCGTACATGGAGGCCTACAGCCTGTGTCCACAGCTAGCAGACAGTGAGTAAGTAAGTAGACCCCAACCCGGGCATAGCCATAGGGCTAGGCCTACGTATTTACCCTACATGAAGCCTACTTGCACTATTTACTGAGCCCCCCCCCCCCCCACAAAAACAACAACAACAACAATAGAAAGTAGGGCCTATACTTATATTCCTTTGTTATATATACATGTGTATATATAACATATATATGTTGTACTTTGTTATATGTTTGCTTGTTGGAGTTTTACGTCCTGGCAACATCTATGGTCATATCAGGACGGGTACGGATTGGCGACAGTATCAGTATGCACTCATGGTGACTTTATAGTACTGCCCCACTGGGAAATCAAGCCGTCGGCACCATGACCTGAGATCCCACTCAGGCACATTATCCGGACACTAAGCTAACCAGTCCTTGACCTATCTTATTAATGCTGAGCTTAAAGTTGCATAGTCTGATGGTTTTGCATTTTGGTAATTTTTCTGAGATAAATATATTAAATTGAACGTTATAATCTACCGTATTTCAGGTTAAAGTAACTTTGATTTTAAATGGATAAGTTTTGAGATATTTGAAATTTAAACATGCAAACTTAGTTTTGGCAAGCATGCCAAAACTCTGACACCATAGGCTTCAACAGTAACAGGTTCTATCAAATTGTCTCAGTGTTCTCTTCTATGTGGCAACAAATGCTTAATAAGTGCATCAATATCTAAGTTAGATATGTAGAGTCAAATCTATATAATTATTTTGGTTTTGAAAATTTGATGCTTCATCGGACTATGCAGCTTTCAGGTTAGGAAGCAACGAACCCACGATCCCATGCGTTCGGATCCCCCAATCTCCCAAAACAGGAGACGGGCGCTCAACTCATTCGGCCATCCTGTCTGGTTTTTGTTATATATATATATAAATATATATGCTGTATAATCAATTATACGAGTATAATTATCCATAAACCGATTACCCATGAACTGTGTCCTTAGTTCACACCAAATGACACCACACAACTAATGACAATCATCTACTCAAATGACTGGTCAGGCTTTCTACCTCGCATGGTTCTGCCACCTATTTAGTCTCTTCTTCCTAGTCTGGCTCTGCCTCAAGCCTGTGCCACTCGGTATATATATATATATATATATATATATATATATATATATATATATATATATATATATATATATGTGTATATATAACATATATATATATATATATATATATTATATATATTATAGATTAGTTAGACGAATCTTACCTGGGTATAGATGATGGATAACTATTGTTTTACCGAGGTAGGAGCCTCGGATAGACGTGGGCGAGGGAGAAGGAAGCACATCCGGGTCCAGCAATCTTTACCTACTAATTCAGGATAAAAATGATTCCAATAACCCAAAAAACTATGGTCATGTGACCTAATCTTGGTACAAGTGATTGAATAGACGTGGCAGGGCGTGGTGGGTGGGCCCTCGCCCACGTCTATCCGAGGCTCCTACCTCGGTAAAACAATAGTTATCCATCATCTATACCCAGGTAAGATTCGTCTAACTAATCTATTTTACCTCAGTATACCGCCTCTGGCTAGCCGCAGGCTAGGGAGACCTTTACGTAATATCATTTTTATCCTGATATTCCTGTTAGTTATTATGATTCTATTATCAAGTCTTATTTATGTATGTGTGTACAATTGGTATGACAATAAAGCGAAAAGTTGACTTTGTCTCACCTTTGTCTTTTAGTTGGTGAGTAGCCTCTGTGCGATAGGTTGAGGCTTCTCTAGTCGCTTGTGATAATGTTTTGCAAACGATCTAGCGGTTTTCCATCCTGCATGAGCCAGGATCCGTTTCACGGAAATGCCTAGTAATCTGGCCTTAGATACCATTGCACCACGTGTAGAGTGCGATGAATATCTGTTTGTGTTGACTCCTGATAGTTTTAAACACAGTCATGGTCCATCTGGCGAGGGTGTCCCTCGAAATGCCCTTGTGTGGCTTAATAAAGCTCACCAAAAGCTGCCTTGAGTTTCGTATTGTTCTTGTCTTGGATATATATGTCCGTATTGCAGAGACTACACATAATTTTCGATCCTCTGTGAAACTAGTGACACTGATTGTCGACAAGGGATCACCTAAACGATTTGATTTCAACAAAGTTGTTAAATCAAACGTTGCTTCCTTGTTATCGATTTCAAGACCATTGAGCGACAGGGCGACTATTGTTTGGCCCCTGTGTCCTGTAACCAGCAGAAGAAGCAAAGCTACTTTGAAACCTAATAGCTTAACGTCCAGGAACTTATTCTCTGGCCATTCCTTGAAGAGTTTAAACACAAGAGATACATCCCAAAACCTATTATATTTGGGTTTGGGAGGGTTCCTCTGATAAATTGATCGTACGATCCAGCAAATAACATGGTGTTTACCCATTGTTTGTCCATTAATCCTAGGTAGGATTATTGACAGCGCACATCTGGCTGCATTGATAGCGCCATATCCTAAACCTTCATCTTCTAAGAAATGTAGGAAACGTCCTACCTGGGATATTGTCGGGTTCATTGGCTTAACTTTCTTAAGTAAGCAATAAATACCCCATTTCTTTAAATAGGTTGTATACATTTTCACAGTTCCCTTCCTCCACGCGTGAGAAACCAACCGTTGTTGTGTAATCTTGTCCAAGCCGAATTGTTCCAAATATTTATTTAAAAAAGGAATGCTACCAAAGGAGTCGTCGACACGTTTCTGTGGCGCGCTAATGGTCCCTGATGTTTCAGGTTTCCTCGGTATCTTGGGAAGCGTAGGCTGCTTTTGGCCATCGCGACTAATCTCGCTAGCCACGGTTGAGTGTCCCATTCGGGGACGATGAGGATGGCGTGTGTTTTCTCCATTTGTATCTTTCGGGCGACTTTGCTAATAATGGTAAAAGGGGGGAAAATGTAAAAGAAATGATTTTGCCAATTTAGCGAGAAGGCATCTATGTGCCAAGCATTCGGTTCGGGGTGCCACGAAACATATTTGTCCAGTTTAAAGTTATTACGTGAAGCAAATAAATCTATATCGGGCCAGCCCCATATGTTACAGATCTCTTTGAAAATTGATGGGTTTAGTGACCACTCTAAGTGGTCATGGAAATGGCGACTCATCTTATCTGCAAGACAATTCTGCGTACCGGGTATGTGTGTTATTGTTAACCAGACCTCAAAGCTTTGAGCCCAATTCCAAATGAGTAGTGCCAATTCGTTACACTTTATTGATTTTGTACCTCCCATATTTCTGACATAAGCCATCGCCGTGGTGTTGTCCGTAAGGATACATACATTATTTTTCGGTACTTTAACAAGGCTGGTTAAACCTAAGTAAATGGCTCTTAATTCTAAAACATTAATATGATCGGAAAATTCCGATTCTAGCCATCTTCCTCCCGTTGATACATCATTGCGATGTGCCCCCCAACCTTGCAGTGACGCGTCAGTTGTAACTGTAGTATTGGGCTCACCCATTCTAATGGGATTGGGGGAGTTATCAAAGTGACTTAGCCACCAATAAATGTCGGCTAGTCCATTCTGAGAGATAAACATTCTCTTTTCAAAGTTACCCTTTGCTCGGGCCAAAGCTAGATTTTTATCAATTTCCAGGGACTTAACGTGTGCGGCCCCATATAAAATAGCAGGGCTGTACGAAATCATTATACCGATTAAGACTGCGACCTCTCTTATCTTTGGCCTAGAAATGTCTAACAGCTGTATCGCTGTGTCCCGAAACTTATCTTTCTTTTGTTGTGTAAGTGACACGGTCATAGCCGCCGTGTTTAAAATGAAACCTAGACACTTAAGCTCCTTAGTAGGAGAAAACACAGATTTCTTATCATGTATGAAGAAACCCAAGTTTGAGAAGAGTTGACATAAATCTTGAATGGCGAGCTCGCATTGTGTGAAAGATTGTCCCATAATGAAAGAATCATCAATGTATGGAAACATACAATGACCAAGTTTAGCCATTTGTGAAAAAAACGGTTTCAACAACTTAGTAAAAAGGCGTGGTGCACACGCCAAACCATTAGGTACGCAGGTAAATTAAAAAAGCTGGCCATTCCAGACAAACCTTAAATATTTGCGATACACCTCCTGAATAGGGACGGTATAGTAAGCATCTCTTAAATCGACACTCGCTAGCCAACACTCTGGGGTGATCAAATCGCGAGCTGTTTCTAAGGAAAACATTTTGAAATGTTGGTATTCAATGATTTCATTTAATTTAGTTAAATCTAAGATCATTCTAATGGACCCATCTGGTTTAGGAGTGGAGAAAATATTTGAAATGAATTCACCTTTAGTATGTTGTACTCTTTTGACGATGCCTTTGGCTTCAAAAAGCATAACCTGTTCATTTAATTGAAATCTTTCTTGCGAATTGAATTTATATGGAAAAGGAGCTCTTTTCTGGACAGGTAATTGTGTGAAAGGAATTGCAATGCCTTTAACAATACTAATAACCTCTGGGTTTGTGGTTAATTGTTGCCATTGATCTAAATAATTAACAATGTTGCCCGCTTGAAAAAAGCTTACGTCAGTTTGTGTTTCCTCTGTGACCATTTCAGGGCCAGGAGGCTGAAAAGTTTGTGTGGCGTTCTCTACTTGTTCCCTGGTTTGGGGAACTGCGGCTTGGGAACAAACTCCCGTTTGTAACCGCGGTTGTCGTTCCAGTTTGAGGGTTGTCTGTCGCCTCGACCTCTTCCCCTCTGGCTGAATGCGGAGGATGGTCCGCCCCTGAACGACCTTCCTCCCCGGCGGAAGCGAAAATCCGTCCTACTTCGTCTGAACCCGAGTGGGTTTTGGAATTTACGGCCCTTGAGTTCCGTGTTCTTGGCACTCTTAGTGTCCACCTCTACTTGCTTGTACAGATAGGCAAGCTGACCCCCAAACATCTTGGACTTTCCAGAGGTTTGCCTTTGATGGGGGTAGGTCCGGTATACACTGTGTATTCCTTGCCATCATGATCAGTCATTTTCTTTGACCGGGCGACCTCTTTGCCCGCGTCGGTAGTGACGGATTTGAACACATTTTCGAAGCGGCGATGTGTCATGTAGTTACTCGCCGCAGCGAGCAAGGCAATGCCCCTGTCCATTACCCGAGCCAAGGACGAGAACTTATTCTCGGTTTGCATGCGGTTTGCAACCGGGATAATGGAAGTCAAGGACCCCAAAACTGCCTTATGGATCAAAGATAGGGCAGTTTCATAGCGGCGACGTTCGTCTGACAGATGGATGCCAGCATCCATCTCCTTACAAACCGTAGCGGGAATACCTTTGACGCCGGAGATCTGTTCAGTCAATTTATTAATGACCTCAGCTGGTTTGAAGGTGGTAAAATGGCCATTGACCGTTTTCCTCATCATGGTTGTGGTACAAACCTTTTTTGCCTTCTTCTTCCCAACCTTAGCGCCTATTTTGGCGTACACCCCAGCGCGTTCCGTATCGGAATCTGACTCCGTGGAAGAGGAGTCGTCTGACGAGTCCGAGTACGAGTCTTTCTTTTTCTTTTTCTTCGACTTCTTAGGGCGTTTAGCGTTAGCGGCCTTGGTGAACTCATCACCTGAGCTGCTAACTGTGCGGCGTTTCTTGCCGCGCGCTTTTGGTTTCGGAACCTCAGGGGCTGAAACCGTGTCTTCCTCGTCGTCGGAAAAGTCTTCCCAATCCTCATCAGGGATTTGGGGAGGGCCCGCAAAGGAAAGAGCCTGGAATTGGCGCATCTTTTCCTCCATCATAGCTGCCATCTTTGCCTCCCAATCATTTGGTTGAGGTGGCTGGTCACTGTCCC
The DNA here is from genome assembly GCA_030323885.1 of Branchipolynoe longqiensis. Taxonomy (NCBI): domain Eukaryota; kingdom Metazoa; phylum Annelida; class Polychaeta; order Phyllodocida; family Polynoidae; genus Branchipolynoe; species Branchipolynoe longqiensis. Next base: position 2,728,316 of record CM059190.1, read on the forward strand.
GGTCGGACGTCTGTGCCCCGGGCTGTGGGGACGGCGGAGCCGTAGCCGCTGGTGACGAATCGTAATCCGTAGGGGCAATGCCCTCGGCTTATTCCGCCGAGTGGCCATCGGTTCCTGTAACGACAAAGGTGTTACTTAACCGGAATCATCTCAACGACACAAAGTGTAACCAGTAAACTGGGTTGAGGTAACAGGTACAGAATAGCGTGTATTACAACGTTTCAGTACAGGCGTGAAGCTAAATTTTGCCGTAGGTGTAGGGTAACGAAACCAACCAAACGGGGGGTATCGATCCTCAGATCGCCCACTCTCTCTGTTCCGTACACTTCTCCCACCCGCGGCTACGACGCCAGCAAGTTGGAGAAAATATTACGAAACTCGGAGGTTCGCCTTAAAACCGGTCTGGGGTGTCTATAAAAAACACCCAGAAGCATCCCCAACAACATCCTCTATTCAGGATCCGGGAGAATTTTCTTAGGAAATGAGCAACTCGGGTTACCATTTCTCCCTGTCTCAAAAACAGGTGTCGATAGAACAAAGGACTATCGGTTTCGTTTGTGCCAGCGGCACCCAGTGTTCTACCCTCAAGTAAAAAAACACGTACAAAGTCCAAAAGGGACCTGAGAAAGTTCTGAACTTTCATAATGTGATGCTATAATGCATCATACACAGATTAACCTAAGTTTCCAGTACTTACTTTGTGAATAAGTAGTCTTAGTAGATAAATCCTGTTGGAGCAACTCACAAACGTCCTCCCGTTGTGAGTCACTTATGCTAATTGCTGGACCCGGATGTGCTTCCTTCTCCCTAGCCTGCGGCTAGCCAGAGGCGGTATACCGAGGTAAAATATATATATATATATATATATAACAGGGCCCTTCAAAGTACAGGATCTATTTAGTTTTTTGGGTAGATTAGTTGATTAAGCAGGGGAAATTTCAAACGCAGACAATTGGTCTTCCTCATTCCACTGCTCTTTGCCCTGTCCTAATAATGCAGAGTGCCTGGCTAGGAAGCGACAAGTATAACATTTTAAGTCATTGGTTTGACTCGACCAGGGTTCGAACCCACGATCTACCAGAATGGGAGACTGACGCTCAACTCATTCAGCCATCCTGTGTGGTTTAGTGAAGGATAGTGCTCGGAGGGGCATCAACCCCAACTTCTATTTGGTTTGAAAATGCACAGAATTATGATATCTAACCATTAAAGGGGCTGTCACATTACGATGTTTCGGGCCAACGCGGGTCGACGCGTGCCGACGTGTTCGATTTTTGGGCGAAACGTCGGTACATGTCCGGTACGTTTCCGGTGCGTTTCCAGCGCGTCGGTACATAGCAACGTGTGAATCTACACGTCGCGGCCGTCGGCGCGCGTCGGGTCGCGCCGATTGTTTTGTGCTTGCACAAAACTTTCGGCGCGGACCGACGCGCGCAGACGTGTTGGAGGGACGTTATGGACATGCTACCAACGCGTTGCCAACACGTCGAACCCGTTGGGGGCCCGCCGGCGGAACGCTGGCAGGACGTTGATCAAAGTCGGTTAACGTTGGCATTCGGGTAGGGCCGGCACAGCGCCAAGACCCGCCGCCAACGCGTCCAGGCGCGCCGGCAACACGTCCAACGCGCTGAGAAACGCTGGCGGAGCGCCGACAACGCGCCGATAACAGGCTGATGGCATGCTGGGAACCCGCTGGCGGGACGTTGACGCGCGTCGACAAACGCGGGAGTAAACTAGGTCAAGCGGACTTTAAATTTTTTTTTTTACCGCCGCACGTCGACACACGTTCGCAGCGCGTTACTAACATGCTACTCACGCGCTGCGGTTTCGTCAAACTTTCTCCCAAGACGCCGAAAACTTGGACGTGTCCAGCGTGCTAGCAAATATTGTCCACGTTGCTGGCACGCCGCACAACACGTTCCAATGTGACAGGGGTATAAGGAACATAGTATTTCCAAGCCCACATCTGCTTGTATGTAGTGAATGTACATAAAGATATGGACCTAATTAGATCAAAGATTCACCCCTACCTAGATCAAAGATTCACCGCTGACTCTGTTCAGGCTGGAGAAAATGTGTCTCACTGTTGACGGTCTTATGGCCCTATCACATTACGACGTTTCGGCGCAACGAGGGTCGATGCGTGCTGACGTGTTGCAATTTTGGGCGAAACGTCGGTACATCTCCGGTACGTTACCGGGGCGTTTCCGGCGCGTCGGTACATAGCAACGTGTGGATGCAGACGTCGGCGGCCGTTGGCACGCGTCGGTCCGCGGCGAAAGTTTTGTGCTTGCACAAAACTTTCGGCCCGGACCGACGCGCGCCGACGGGTTGGAGGGGGCGTTACAGATGCGTTACCAAGACGTCGATACCTGTTGGCGGCGCGCCGGGCGAACGTTGGCAGACCGTTGATCAACGTCGGTACGTTGGCTTTTTTCCCCCCAAACTGCGACCGTTCCATCGGCGCATCTGCAAAGTCCCACCAGCGGGTTCCCGGCGTGCCATCAGTGTGTTATCGGCGCGTTGTCGGCGCTCCGCCAGCGTTTTTCAGTGCGTTGGAGGTGTTGGCGGCGTGCCTGGACGCGTTGGCGGCGGGTCTGGATGCGCTGCCGGCGCGTCCTGACGTGTTGGGGGTGGGTGTGTATGGGTTCACATAATACTAACACAATACCAACTCGCTGCCTCCACTCCGTCAATGCGCCGACAATGCGCTGGGAACCCGCTGGCGGGACGTTGACACTTTAGTCCACCGCGCGTCGAACCTTGTTGGCTGCGCGCTAATACCATGCTACTAACCCGTCCAGTTTTCTCCCAAAACGCCGAAAAGTTGGACGTCTCTTGACGGGTTGCAAATATTTTGTGCGTTGCCGGCACGCCGGCAGAAACGTTGTAATGTGACAGAGGTATTAGTTAGACATTCCTACCATATGTTGATTAAAATCCAATAGCTAGAATCTGATTGTGTATGTTTCCCTTCGACATACGATATACTCTCCAGAGTGTTTAAATCACATAATAGCAAGGCATAATGACACAAAATCAGTTTGAACTGATAGAGTTCATGAAGTAAATCATCCATGTTTGAATGAACTGGTTGTACCACCTGAGTACCTCAGCCAATGAAAACGACTGCTTCCTGACCTAGATTGGATTAATAAACAGGAACCTTTCAACTTTCTGCCAATGGCTGCGATCTGGATATGTGGGCTCTGTCAATTCAAACTTTAAAGTTCATTTATCTCCTGGACCTGGACTTAATCTACTAATCAGTTAAAAAGTTGAGGGTAAATATATCAAGGTATGTGAAGAATATATTTTGCTTTTTAGATTAACAATTTATGTTCTCATTTCATTTACCAACATTTTCTCCACTTTTTCTATAGGGTTGTTCTTCAACCTTACTCATGCTATCAAAGCATGTGTTGAATCTTTTATCTAGTCCGTCACTAGATAAAAGATGCATCCTGTACTTGCAATACAGGGGTGAAAACCATCCCATTAGAAAAACTGGCTAAGAATTTTGACATGCTGGGCAAATTAACTGAGCGAATAAATTCTGGATTTAAGAAGCAATATATATTCTTTATATGTCTTCATATTTACCCGGTACTTTTGAGTTGGAAAATATAATGAAATATATAGTTTAATAGACTTTCAAAGTGAAATCGACCACGTTCTATCGCCATCATCTTGTCTTTTTGCATTCTCACCCATTTCACCAACTCTGTGCCAATATGGGTAGCCATTTGATACTGGCGCCAGAGTTTCTACTTCCTGATGCATACTAACGCAGTTTTCACCAGCTTTTATATAGGGTTTGTGTTCACCCCTGTACTGCAAGTATGGGGTGAATCTTTTTATCTAGTCGGTCACCAGCATGGGGCAGTTAAAGGTTTCAGGTTTTTCTGGAATATTATATTGATATTAGAGAATAGATGGAGAAACAGAATTATACTGTTTCTTTATTGGAGTTTGATGTCCTAGATATTTTAGAAATGATACAAAATGCACATGTATAAAAAAAATATCCAAAGGGGAATCGTGGAAATCCGAGATATTGCAGAGATCGTTCATCTCTGACTGTACTTGTACAAAAGAACAAAACATGCAAGTAAAATATGGATGCTTTTATTAGTTACCTATCCAAAATAAAAATAAGCACACATATATCCCTTTAATGCATTCTGGTGGAAAATGAAAGAGCACATTTTCGTGTTGACAAAAATAAATCTTTTGCAATTACAGTGACAACTTTGTCATTTACACCACAGATAGGGGCGAGTTCACACCGCTTAAAACTGGCACAGTCCGATGGTTTTGAGTTTTTTAGATTTTTATAGATAAATATATTAGGTTGATTGTTATAATCTACCTTACTTTAGTTTGAGGTAATATTTATTATAAATGGTTAACTTTGAAGATAATTGAAATTGTAGTGAAGGCATAACAAAATTAATTTTGTCAAGCACATCAAAATTCTGACATCATAGCAGGGTTGCCAACATTGGAAAATGAAAAACCGGAAGATCTTAAGGGATGTTATATTGAGGGGCCTGGGTGTCCCCCCCCCCCCCCTCATAATTTTAAAATCTTAAGATGCTTTGTGGTGCATTTTGGACACAATAATCCATAAGATTGATATAATATTAATCATGTTGCCGGTAACATGCGTAATTCAAAAACCTGGATACGGGCCTGATATTATGAATACCATAGAGACAGTTCCTAGTGCGCGTCGCTAGGAACAATAGTGACTTCCGGTAGTAAGCTTGAAGTGAAATCCATTCCTTACCTGACCCTAGACTACGACGGATCGGCGAGCTGGAATAGTAAATTTCATTGTGCTTGTGTGTCGAGATCATCAGACAATGCCTAAAGTTGGTCGTATACGGAGTGTAGTGGGCAGGTACTCTAAAGAGTTGATTAATTCCATGGATGTATCATTGCCATCAACAAGTTCTCATGTGCGGCGCTCGGTGGGTCGACCGCCATCATCATCTACTCGGGTGCGCCTGGAGGACTTACGTTCATCTTCACCAGTTGTGCCAGTGTGTGTGAGTCGGGGAGCGTCGTTGGAGGAAATATCCCGTCTCCTCGACTCTAAATTATCTGCTGCTCAAGGACCAGTGTTAGCTCGTCTTGAAACATTGGAGAAACGTGATGTATCACCTTCGACATCCCTTGATCGTTCGGCAGTTGACACGGGTGTTATGGATGATGACGTCACAGAGGAGGACGGTGTAACGGTTGTGTGCACTCAGCCGAATGTGACAGCGCAACAGACTCTACCGTGTAAAACATGCAAGAAGCGGGATAGAATACGTCGTGGAAAAACTGGTAAGGGAGTTGTAACTAATGGTAGTTGTGGTTCATGCATGACAGTGCGTAGGCATGCTAGCTGTAATGCATGTTGTAGTGACCTTGATACGGAAACAGATGACGATATGATGAAGGACTTAATTAGTATTGCTGGTAAGAAAGCCCGTCGTTCTGGAAAGGTGAAATTACTTCCCCATAGATATGTAATTCGTGATGAAAAAAAAAGGGAAGGTGGCACAAGGGGAAGCCACATGGTTCGAGTACATGGCAGCTGTACGACGCATGATCAGGCGAGGTGACGTTCCAGCTGACTGGATCCCACACATTGATAATCATATGGACTCGGTGATTGCTATGGCGCATAATTATACTTGGAAGACGTGTCTCGATTACAGTGAGAAGATATTTGCAATGATCGCGGATCGACGTTTGCCCGACGGTTGGGATGACGAGGCAAAAATTATTGAAGTTAGACGTGATGTGTGTGGCCTCGGCAAACGTGTGGAGATTGCTACTACTAAATCGGTGCATGACGTGTCTAGGTCCGATTATAATAGAGGGGTAGACCCGCGGCCGTGTGTTTTGTGGAACAAGGGTTCTGAATGTGGCTTCACAGGTGATCATGGAGACGGTAATAGCCGATTTCTACATGTTTGTTCGTACTGCGCGTACAAACTAAGGAGAAAGCATGCGCACAAAGAAGTAGATTGCAAGACCAAGTTGCGTGCGCGGGAAAAACAAGCCGACAACACCGATGCTCGTACAAAGAATTTTTAGGTGGCGGCTGGCGTGGAGCTGCCGACCTAACTATGGACGTGTGTACTGATGTTGATGACGTGTCCGAATACTGCACCGTCGTGACGTCATCTAAGGATGCCAGCGAATTGTGTTCCGGTGACCCAGTCAGCGATTGTGTTAATCAGGTCAGTACGGTTCTTTCTGTTGTTTCTACACCATGCCCCTGTGTGCCCGGTCTGCCTCCTGTGATTGATCCCGTTGTTGCTCCTGGTAGTGTTGACTGTCAGTGGGCTCTTTCCGTCCCTCAATCAGTTCGTTGGCCGACGTCGTGCTCTGACGTATCCAGTCCTGTTCCTGTTATTTCGTCGATGTCTGCGGCTGGCGCTGGACAGCGACTGGTGTCAAATGTTTGTCCTCGTGACTACCCAAATCTTGAGTGGCGACGACATCATCGTGGTCGACGCGGGGCGGATGGGGCATTTAAATGGTTTAATAGTTCAATACGCAAATTCAGTGCAACGGGGCAGTCGAATAAATGGGGGGCAGACGATATGAGGGTTAATATGGGCATGGATGCAGCAGTTGAACCGTCACTGAAAGTGAAACTGTTGACTGGGTCATATAAGACGGATTACTGTGATACGTTTGAGGCTCAGCGTGATTCTGGGGATGTGTCTACCGCCTCCATTCAAAGTTCTCACCATGCGTCGCACCACCCCCGGCCTGGCTTGCCCCCGGGTCACAACAACGTCGTTAGTGATGTGTCCTCGCCTCCAGGTGCATGCTGCGTTGTGACGGTTTTACCTGTCGTCTCGGATGGACATACTGCTTGCCAGTCTAGTGGTTCCAACACCACCGGTCGGGGCTGTGTTTCCCCTTCCCTGGGTAGCCCTGCGCTACCAGACCTTACCTGTACTAGTCCTGCCGCTAGTTTGATTCATTTTTCTCCTACTAGTTCATGTCCTGGCCCATCCCTGTTATCTGATTCTTGTAGTTTGCTCTTACCTATTACTTCACATTTAATTGTTGACGTTCGGCCTGGTATGTCTGTTAACCCTATTAGTGATTCGAACGTTAGTCGTTCAAACTGTGTTCCCGTCAACACCGGCACTGGCTGTGTTTCCAGTGCCGGGAGGTCGCCACGACCTCCCACCCCCTTTCTAGTTACTAATATCGGGAGCCGTAGTGGTATGGTCGCCCCCGTTAAGTTATTTAATAATTGCTCTACAGTTCGAGATCCATTGCAGTTGCCAGTTGTTAATCCTAAGTTTACAGACGTTAACAGTGCAGTGTGCTTAGATACCGCGCTGACAGATGTTGTTGATACTGTTGTTAGCTCAGGTGTTGCCGTCAATACATGTGTAGAATTTTGCGAACTGTCCCCATTTGAATGTCGATCATATGTCTTGAATAGCTGGCCTCACTTAACGTTGAATTGTAATTTGTTTTTGGAGTATGCATCAATCTATGCTGCAGTTAGAGCGACGGGCTTGCCCAATTACCTGCAGGCTAAATTGCCTGTTCCCTCAGGTCTAGTAATTGACAAGTGGAAAGAGTTGTTAGTCGGTTATAATGATATCGAAGTTATTCAATTCTTAGAATTTGGATGGCCTTCAAATTTTACAGGGTCGTTTATTCCTACTGCTACCATGAATAATCATACATGTGATAAGGAGGATATATTTTGGATCAATAATTATGTTGTCACTGAAGTAGCACATGCAGCTATGTTAGGTCCGTTCGATGATCCCCCATTTGTCCCGTGGGCTCAAATCAGTCCTATAATGACCCGTCCTAAAAGAAACACTGCCGAACGCAGAATTATTGTTGATTTAAGCGATTTAAGATGCTTTGTGGTGCATTTTGGACACAATAATCCATAAGATTGATATAATATTACTGTATTAATGGTATTGCATGATTGCCAACATTGGAAAACCAGAAGATCGACATATGGTGATGATGGGGACATAAATATTGTACACCTTATGGCAAAACCGTTAGGGTTGGCAACCCTGCCATAGGGTTCAGCGCTAACAGGTTCTAATAAATTGACTTAGCAGACTTTTTTTTTTACATTCAGTACCTATTTTACCTAGCTGCTGCAGTTTGACTCAATTCTACAATTTATAACCACCAAGCTATTTGTGGTTTACATCCTATATATATATTTTTGTTTGTGATGGGTGTATTTATGCTGCCCAAAACGGTTAAGTCTAATGACTTGTTTTCGCTGCTAGACAGTATTGGTCTTGTAACTCCATTTCTTGTTATCACTTTCAGTTGTTGTGTAGCTAATATATGAATTTAACAAATAAATAATAAATAACTTGGGAGTGGGTGGGTCAGGGATGGTGATTTGTTGACAACTGTTAGATATCACTAAGGTACCTGGTAAACCATTGTCTGGTGCCTTTTCATTTATTTATTTTTAATTATAGTGACATTAGTATTTATAGCATAACCAGGATATATACGTGATGTATAACGCATTATGATATTACTGATTGTTATTCTCCGCACTTGACAGGTGGCGACAGCTGTGGCCCACCTAGTTTCCAACAGGTGTCAACAACTGTCAGTCGCATTGGAGGATTTATAAGGAGTATAATATATTAGGCATATATAAATGCCGGAATTAAATGTTTTTATTATTAATATTATCGATCGATTAATAATTAATTATCCTGCATCCGGCTCATTAAATATTGTCCAATCAATGGCAGTTCCCATCGAGCCCGGGACTCCCCTACTTCACACCAAAACGGCGGGTTCCGCAGCCAGGCCGCCATATTTGTTCATTCGGTGCTCAGATTTCAAACTTTTTAACACGTAGGCATATAATTGCTAGCCCAGACAGCAATAAAGACTTGTCCATTCCATCACCGCCACGCTTTCCTCCTTGTTTGAATGTAGACAATTTATATACATATATAAAATTGTGATGAATTTATTTACCCTACTCATAATGGATAAGTGTGTTAACACTTTGTTTTCACCGCTGGGCAGCACTAATCCAATTTGATTTTAAATCATTTGAATTTAGTTTTTTAAGTAAATAATTTTTGTTTTGTTTCTTGTTTCTGGCTTGTAGGTTGTAACCAGTTAAAAATCCAGCTTGCCGGATGCAGGTTAATCCATTTAAACATCATCTGTTTTTCTAGGTTACATTATTTCTTTTTAGTAGTTTCTTAAACACTGATATGTTTTCTGCATTTCATGTTGCAGCTGCCAGTTTATTCCAAACATTGGCACTCATGTTAGCTACTCTGCGATCATATAGACTGCATTTTGATTTTACTATTGCTAGTAATGGACCATTGTTGCTTCTACACCTTGTTTGTAACCTCCTGTTTTTTTAATGGTTTGAGAGTTGTTGTATGCATACAATCTTAGGTGATCCTGTTGCCTGTTTGTGAGGAATTTTTCTCGTGCACAAGAAGCAACAAGGGACCTTTGTTGCTTCTTCTGCATCTTTAATCTTGAACTACATCTAATTCAATAAAACTCTTAAATTGGGTTAAAACCTGGCTTAACCTTTGACCCACGCAGTGACTTTTATTCACACCCCCCCCGCCCTTCCCCCCAAACAAAATTCACACACACCAAAAACATTTGATTTGACTGATTTAACAGCTAAGATACATGTTGTAGGTGGATATACATAAAATATATTAAATTTAACTCAAGTGAAAAATAAAATAACGCTATATACAAATATATATATACATTATTTGTTGTATTAAATATTTATATTATATATCCACTTCCTTCATTATCACCACATAATTATATATACAGTAAAACCTCTCTAACCGACCACCTCCACAGATCGACCACTCCCCTATATCGATCGCTTTATTTGGGTCCCAAACGATCATCCATACAATACCATTGTAACAATAAAAATAAAACTCCCTAAACAACCACTTCCCTAAAAGGACCAATTAAAGTCGGCCCCATGGTCGGTCCAATTAGAGAGGTTTTACTGTATTTATAACAATAATCAATGATAAAATTTAATCACTCCACTGTGAGATACAGTAACGACTGAAACCATTACAAGAAAATTAAAATCCACTATTTCTTTTTATAACCAGCAGACTAATTTAATCAGGGATGAAAGTGGTCTCAGACAAAACACGCGGAAATCAAGCCGCGACCGTGACGCAAACGACGAATTTCCGCGAAAACGCAGATTTCGACCCATAGGATTAGCAATGTCAGGGAATCGTGGGGAAAATGCCGGAAGTCAGGTTTCAACTGTCTTTGTTATGACTGTATTATCGCTAATCCCTAACTTTTTTTTGTCTTGAGTTTTATGTTCTAGCAACGTCTAAGGTCATATAAGACCGGGATTAGGACTAATATTATATATATATAAAATATATTGACATTTTGTGAATATTAACCAGTGAATATCAACAATCACGGAAATCCGTGAAATGCTTAAAGTTGCATAGTCCGATGAAAGCATCATATTTTCGAAAGCAAAACGCATATCAAAATTTTAACTTGGTCGTAATGGTTGCATTTCGTTTGATTCGCGGCGGAGGAGTTACCCCCCCCCCCCTCTTTCCTCCTACAACCGTTGAGTTACGTAACCCGCCCCCCCCCATATAACCCGAGCCTGCAGCTCCCTCCAGCCACACTTGCTATCCGGACCGCACTCCGTCCACACCTCTCTCTATCTCCTCTCCACCGGCCTTGCTCCTCCTTGATATGTTTGAAAAGAGTTCCAGGAGGGGGAGCCCACTGGCATTTCACTTTCTACTCTTACTCTGTCTGTGTCTATGGCTCGCTGGTTGATCACCATAGAGCAAATAGACACGGTCCTTTGACTCAACTCTCATTTCTCTTTCCTATACTCTACCCTTTTTTTTCTCCTCACCCTGACCAGGGGAGTTGTGTGCTTGGGTGGGGCCCTGTACCTTTACGTTTTCTCTAGCTTTGTTCTCGTTGCTGGAACCACCGCTGCACCCATCTTTACCCACCATCCCTCGAAACCCTTGATGCTGTCGACTGGATATAAGTGCTCAACTACCGCCAGACGGAAGAGATTCGGGGCCGCCTCAACGCTTTGCCGTTACAACGTTGTAAAGATGTCCCCAGCTTCTACAACACTCCTTACTTAATCTTCAACCAAAGATTGGGCCGATTTATCGGAGCCTCTCTATAAATGTTGCAGTTCTGCAACCAGTAACCGCCGTAAGGTTACAAACCACCCCCAAAGTAAGTCCCTCCAGCCACTCCACCTCCAGTAGCGCCCCTCTTTTTCTACCCACCCACCCATACTTACTTCTCTTCCCTTCCTAGGCTCACGGCGCCCGAGGGTGGGATGGGCGATCCTCCGTCCAATTAGATAATTGTGCACTTGTTAAATAAGTATGCTGTATAAGGCAATTTAATAGAACCTGTTCCCGCTCAAGACTACAGTGTCAGAATTTTGATGTGCGTGCCAAAATTAAATTTTCATGTTGTCACTTCAAATATCTCTAAAGTTAACCATTTATAATAAAAGTTACTTCAAACCAAAATATGGTCGATTATAACAATCAACCTCATACGTTTATCTAAAAATGTTTTTTTTAAATGGCAGAAACCCAAAAGCACCGGATTACGCAACTTTATTCAGTGCATCAGTATGTAAAGCCGTGTTTACACGGAGAAGTTAATTCGCTTCATATAAATGGCCTTGCCTAGTTCGCCTCACATTCGCCGTGTAAACGCGACTCTGAGGCGGATTAGGGCTAATTCGCTTCATATGATTCACTTTTTGTAATCCACCTTGCTAGGTGGTTTATATGAAGCGATTCAGCTTGTTCCCGGGCAGCGGTAGTATAAAATAGTAGTGCGTGCCGGAAACAGGGGGAGCAGTAACTAATCGCTGGTACCCGGCAGTGTTAGGGCCCGATTAGGCCGAAATCTATTAAATGCGATCATATTTAACAGAATTACATACTCAAATAATGAAATTTAATTAAATTAACCCTAAATTACAAGCGATATTAACGTAGCAGCTGGATCGGCGTCGAATCGCCGAGTGTAAAGTAAACAAATAGCAGGGCTCGCCGGCTACAGGCAGAACTAAGGCTGCTTGTTCCCGGCACCGAAACACTTTCAAACTCGCTTCGTGTAAACGCGCCGATACTTCGCTTCATATGAATCGCTTTGTCTAATTCGCTTCACAATTGCCCGTGTAAACACGGCTTAAGTTGCATATGTAGAATCAAATATAGATAAATGATTTAGTTTAGAAAATTTGATGTTTTCATCGGATAATGCCGCTTTAAAAGGGCCTTAACTTTTTTTAAACTAACAAAAAACCATGTAGTAAGACACTGCATCTGCATCACCATTGTATTTTACTTGTGTAATGGTCAATATTAACCAATATTTCTCTACCTGAGGTTTGAGACACGAGGACATCCAAAACCTCATATATCAGCATTAAAAGAGTATATTAAGCGGGTTTAGCCTTCTTTTTTTTTTAATTTTAAATAATTTATTGTCGTTAAAAAGCAATTATCCTCAGAAACTGAAATGCAAGAAAATTCCAGCAAATAAACAGCCAGAGCAATGTATAAATTATCTTCTCGTCAATCCAATTTAATTCTTAGCTGAACCTATGCGGTATTCGGGCAGTGAGCGATAAATCGATGGAATGATCCAAGTCTTCTGTGGAAGGTACAAATATCATATAACAGGCACATCAAATTAAATCAGACTTCCAGTAAACCTAACCATGATTCTGTGGCAGCATGAATGAAGGCAATGTCCGGCTTTTTCTGCTGGGAAATGGCGGAAGACAGCAAAGATTCTGCACCGTTGTTTCATGACGTGCAGAGATTGGATTCACTGACATAAATATTGAAATGAACACAAACAAGGATTATCTTGATTGGTAATTGAGCTGCTGCTGCTGCTGCTGCTGCTGCTGCAACCACCACCACCACCACCACCAGACACTCTCCCCATAACTTTTCTGATCAGTATTACCATCATTTACAGTGTTATTTTGGAGGCTATTTAAAAAAAATAAAGCCAATACAGACACACAAAAAGGGAGAGAAGAAAATTCAAGAGGTGAAAAACTCGGCAAATTGCAGACTACCATATGTCCCAATAGACGTGCATTACGCGAGTGCAGACACATGGATGCGCATCTATTCAAAGTTAAAGAATTTCATCGATTTCTGTTTGCCGTGCCTCTGAAATAAAGTGGGATTGTGCATTCAGTCTGTACATGATCGTAAATTTGTGCGCGCTTTCAATCTTGAAATGGGGGGATGTGCTTCTATTGGGACATACATGGTATCTATATATTATGGGTAATAATTTTAAATTGTGGATGCAACGTAATTAGCTAAGAACATTTTGTTGTGCTCAAAAAAATATTTTAGTAATTTAACGACTCAGCATACAAAAAAATATATTTTCAAGAAGAAAAATCCATCACCGGAATCCTTTTTGCAAGGCTTAAAATTATTTTTTTGTATATTATTTGTTACCAAAACCCCCTTTTCAAAGGTATTTCAGCAATTAAAAAAAGATAAAAGTAAGTGTAATGGAAATTGTGTGAGCTTTTATACTATACCAGAAAACATCACCAAAAACTCCCACTTTTCAAGGGTATTTTATCAGTTAAAAAAAGAAAATGTGCAAAAACAAATTGCATGAGCCTGGTTCCTTGACGCGATGGAAACTCATACAATTCAATTTTACACTTTTTGTTGTTGATAAAAAACCCTTGAAAAGGCGGAGTTTTGGTGATGTTTTCTCATATAGTATAAAGACTCACACCATCAGATCTCTCATGGCAACACTGCCATTAACACACCGCAAACATTTCTCTATGCGCCACATCTCCAGTTCAGCCCAACACTACAACACGGTCACTCACCACCACCAGGAGCAGTCTCTAATGCGCATGTGCTGCTATGGAAAGGAAAGAAATAAGTTACTCTCACCTCACCCAACCGACCCATCCTCCTTCCCTCCCCTGCAAATGCTCAGATGTGAATTCGGTCCCCAGACCAGAATGGCTTCTTCACGATTTTGCATATGTTGATTCGATGGTTATGCGACAAGTGGAAATAGAGTAGTATCAATATGCCAGTGCACACTATATAAAACAGCACACACATGCTAATGTCGACTGTGTTCAGCCCCCATGACATGTACACATGCGAGTTGTACCCACTACTTCGCGAGTTGAGCTCAGCATCTCGAAGTCGCCCAACTCTTTGCTCGACATCGTCGATGTTGACGCTCTTGTGGACTTCACCCAACCGCTTTACATGTCGCTCTTCGCGGTTCTGCACAAACTTCAGCATGTCCTCCTTCCTTGAGGCCTGCTTTTGCTCTGACCTCTGCGCGTCGGTCTGACCATCGCGCTGAACAATCTCGGCTTGCGAGAACATCTTAATCAGAAACCGAAGAACGTGAGTCTTATTGAACACAGACTTGCCACGATGCAGCGTGTAGCATTCCGAACATTGGCTTTTGCTTGGGAACTGGATCTTCGGGTGCTCCGGGTCCTCGGTAAGGTCTCCGCGAAGACGCAGGTTGGCCTTGTTGTGCGCCTGCCACAGCCACAGAATGCCATCTGTGGGTGCCTTCACCTCTCTTTCGACAGTGAAGGCCATTTTCATGAAGTTTTTGCTGCATTCACGACAACCAAAGAAGTGCTTGATGTAATCACGCATGGCGATCAACACCTCGAGTGGGTCAAAGTCCTCCACTGTCAGAAAGAAGAAAGACCTGCTTAGTTTTACTCATATCGCAGACTTTTAGTATTCAAAAGATAGGAAGGCAAAAGAAGAAAGTATTCATTTAAAGTTGCATAGCCCAATGTTTTTGAGTTGTTTTTTTTGTTGTTGATCAATATATTATGGGGATCTACCTTAATTTAGTTTGAAGTAGTTTGTATTTTAAATGGCTAATATAGATAAACACCGCACACTGGAACCACCTCCTCTACAGTTAATTCCTGGCGAAGCAGTTTTTGCTCAAATTTAAGCAGGGTTGTCATCCACCCCTACTCTGGGTAGGGGTGAATCTTTTATCTTGGTTGGTTTGTTGTTGGAGTTTTACGTCCTGGCAACATATAAGGTCATATCAGGACAGATACCGGCTTGTGAAAATGCACACCCATGGCGAATTTATAGTGCTGCCCCCTTGAGAAATCAGGCCAGGACAATGATCCGATATCGAACTCAGTTGATACATTATCCTGATACAGAGCCAACCAGTCCTTGCCCTATCTTAGTAATGCTGAGCGCCAAGCTAGGAAGCGACAAGTATTAATTTGGTAAGTCATTGGTTTGACTCGACCGGGAATCGAACTCCCGATCTCCCGAATGGAAGGCTCGCACTCTATCAATTCGGCCACCGCGTCGGATGAATCTTTTATCTTGAAACTAGGTAGTTCTAACTATGTGTAAATGAATCAAGCCAAATATGAATCTTACTCTGTCCGGCGTCAAGATACGCGTTGACAGTCAGCGTATGGAAGATTGTCCAGACGCTGCATGGGTATCCGCGGTAATTTGAGGCACTCCCCAAACACCCATGCCAATCAACCACATTCGACAACTGCGCATCCTCAGTCTGCAAACAAAACATGCGTCACTTCAAAGGTCATAAAAGAAAAAGGTGTCTTCATAGCATCTCAATATACTGCATGTTCTGTTATTGCTGTAGTAACATTAACAGAGTCCGTACACATGTGAAGATATGGAATTCAAGGCTATTTCAAGGTTGTTTTTGATAGGAATTCAAGACTATTATCATTTGGATTAAGTCTTAAATTGCCATTCCGAATGGTGATTTCGGACTAATTTAAATCAGTGGGGACAGTTTAATGGAATTCAAGGCTTTTCAAGACTAATGACCCAAAATAAGTTAAATTCAAGGCCTTAAAATGGGGAAAATGAAGTTCAAGACTTTTCAGACCCCATACTATCAGCTCCCATGGTGCCAGATGCTGGGAGTGGGTAGGTCCTTTAGACCTATACAGGAAGGTAGACGCTCCGGCCCTCTACGAGTCTCCCAGATATGGGTGAAATAGCTGGTGTCAACATAACATCACTGGGTGGATAGCTTCATGGTACGAAAACAAGGGCCAGATGGGCGGGAAGATTCTACAAACGGCCACGTGTTCGACCTGGAGAGGGATGGGCTCCGCCAGGTTGTACTTCGCCCAAGACTCACCATGCGATGACAACACATAACCATACCATATCGATTGGACGCTACCCAGGGTCAACAAGGACAGCGCCTTCTGCCATGGCCCAGAACAGAGGTGCCAAGTATGCTACTAGCGCACCATCGAAATTTCGAGGAAGAGACAACACCACCACCATCGGCACTTGGAACACAAGGACACTCATAAAAAAAGACAAGCGCAAGAAAAGACGCAGATGTCTAACCTGTTTCTGATTGATATTGCGCAGCCAGGTGGCACCTTTCAGAGGGTCGCTCTGTTGTTGGACATATGCACCAATCAACTTCAGGTAGCGCACAACTTTTTCATTTCCTGGGAAGTACTGCAAAGAAATCCAAACATAATTATAAAATGATTAAGCCGCTATGGGATCCATGTTTTTAGGTGGTTTTTTTTTGTGACAGTGTATTTATGGTGCCCATAATGGTTGAGTCCAATGACTTATTTTCACCGCTAGACAGTAATAGTCTTGTGGTTCCCCATGCTTTGTCACTTTCAGTCGTGTTGTACAGAATAGCATGTCCAGTGCGTGTGGATTAACATAAAAATAATGATAAATATCAGCAAATCGATCCAATGGACCATTTAAAGTTGGTCCCATGGTCGGTCGATTTAGAGAGGTTTTACTGTATAAACCATGACCAAGATGGAAGCGGACTGACCTTGCCAAGGACCTCTACATAGGTCGTCAGCGCCTCGAGCTTGGCCCCGGAGATGACCCTGTGTCCGGCCACTTCCTGTCGCAGCGAGTAGTGCAGCCCGGACTCAAGGTCAGCCTGGTACACAAGGTCACTGTGGGTGGCGGGATGCTGTGGATGCTGGAGGGTAGACTGTCGGACGGTGGCCACTTCGGGGTGGGATGCCAGGCCGACCACCCTGCTCAACGCCGCCCGGAAACCAGCACGGTCCTTGTGGCTGCGAAACAATGTGGGTGCTACCTTAGCGTGCTGTTTAGCGCAGTAACTGTAGTCTACACTGTGAGATGACCTGAGCTGCCTACCGAGATCTCAGTTGGTTTTGTGACTGGTATCCTCACCAAATTGAAGGTTATGGTTATGGTTTTGTAAACAGACCCCACGCTGAAGTGTAAAAACACAGGTAGACCTCATGCTAAAGTGTAACTGGCAAGGTAGGCCTCACACTAAAGTGTAAAAGCGCAAGTAGACCACACACTAGGCCAGGTGGACTGCACACTAGTCATTTTTAAATCAAAATTACTTCAAACTAGAGTAATGTAGATTATAACGATCAACTTGATATATTTCTCTCAGAAAATGACAAAAACGCAAAGGAAATGTTCAAGCCATATTGTGCTTGTCTGTGCCTACTCACTTGGCTCGGACAAGTGGACAAGCCTTATTTGGAACGCTCCAAGACCACTTCAATTATATGAGTGTCTTCTCTTTTCATTTATAAGACACATGCTAATAAAAAGAAATCCACAAAATACTCACTCCGCAATCTTTTTGAAGGTTCCCTCTTTCTCTATCAAGAAGAGCGAAGGGAATTCTCGGACGCCAAACTTGGAGACATTCTCCTTCAACATACGGCGGAGTACCAGGTCTGTGTGTGAGGCGAAGTCCAGCAGCAGCTGCGGGTGGGAAAAGACGCAATACTGTAGTAGTCCGCATAGACAGGTAGATAGATAGGATGATTGCATCAGGGAGCTAGGTTGTGTAATGTGGTGTTCTCTGTGGCGGAGTGGTTAAAGTGTCTTGGCTTTTTTCTAGGTCGGACTCCTAATCTGAAGGTTGGTAGTTTGTTTCCCCAAGCCATCAACTCTGCCAATTTGGATTCCAACCACCATGTATAACTTACTCTCATACCCTGTCTATGTGGTGTGGGAGGCTAAAAATCCTTCGGGTTGGTAAAAGTGTAGGCTCGGACTTTCTATCGATCAACTGTCTAATGGTGAAACCAAGTCTATTCAGATGTAGGCAAATTTTTCTTTTTTAAATTGGTGATCGTCTTTCTGAAATAAAAATCAGGGTCGGGCGGTTTTTATTTTTTATTTTTGATGTTGGTTGGTTCTTGGAGTTTTACGTCCTGGCAACATCTATGGTTATATCAAGCCATGTACAGACTTGTCACATTATCCTGACACTGAGCTAACCAGTCCATGCCCTATCCTATTAATGCCGAGCACGTTTGAATTGTGTCTTCAGTAAAGTGTTTGAATTGCGTTGGGAATGAACTGCATTTTAATATATTGGTGGAATTTCAAAACAACTAATAATACCAACCTCTTGACCTAGATCTGAGTCCCCACTCTCGAAAATGACGACAGTGTGCCGTATTAATGACGTTACGTCGCCCCATATGTCTTCCAGCAACCTGTGGGAATGCGGCTTATTATTAACATTGGGCCACCTCTCAGGATATACAGTAACGACTGACCAGGCCTCTATTAGGCGCACGACTGGTTTGCCCATTTAATTTTTGTTGGTACGTTAATTGTTTGATTGATTAAGCAGGTGGGAAATTTCAATCGTGGACATTTGGTCCCATTCCACTGCTCCTTATCCTATCCTAGTTATACCAAGCACCAGGCTAGGTAACGACAAGTATACATTTCTTAAGTCATTGACTGGTTTTACTCGGCCACAGTTTGAAATGGGAGGTCGACGCTCAACTCATTTGGCTAACCCATCTAAGAGTCCGGCATTTAAACAAAATTTGTATCAGCGTCTCCTACTTTTCAAACCGGACGCCCTTACGTACCCGAGCGGGGCGAGATGGGGCAGGGTGGGTGGCCGATGACCTTCGGGGATATTCTGCAGGAAGTGGATGATGGCATGTCGGAGAGCCGGCACATCCCGGGCGCCCATGAACGCTGTCCCGTTGTCCTTCTTATCCGAGAAGGCGCTTAGAAACTGAAGCGAGAAGTTGATAAGCGCCTTTGTTTGTTAGCCGAGTCAGCAAATTTCCGACGTGGTAACCACCCCACCAACTCCAAAAACCCTGATAGCTTAAAAAAGTGTTGAACTTGACCTGACTGATGGCTTTGCAACACTAATCTGAGGACTGGTTTAATTATATGCGACTAGTTTCAAGTGTTCAGTTTATCTGCGAAGGATGTGGATTCAAAATTGGGCTTGATATTTGCAGGGATCTGATTGGCTACTAGCAAAAAACCATCTAAAAGTCAGACAGGGACGCCCAGGACAGAGCCCCAATGGGAGGCCCCCCGGGGGGGTGGGGGGGCAGCGCCTCTGGAAGCTCGTGCAATTTAAACATTTTAAGGCCCTTAAAAGTAGTATTTCCAGCAGGAAAATATGCATTTTCCATTTATACACTTCGTTTTTCCTCAACTTTTTCTTGGAAGACAAAATCATTTTTCCTTAACTGTATGGAATCAATAAAAATCTGTAAATAAATTTGTTGTGCGTGTTAAAATGATGTTATGAATGTCTGTTAAAATGTTATGCCTAATTTTAACGGCTTTCTCAATTTGTATGGAATGAAAATTAAAAAAATAAAATTTCAACTCTTACCTAATATGGCACAACATGTGAATCTTCACGTGAATATGGATTCTGCTATCACTCGGAATGTTTTCTGCTGTTATTTGATAGATGTTACACGGTTAATTTTAATGCCTTTCTCAATTTGTATGAAATCTAAATAAAAATAAAAACCGTTACATGAATATTGATTCTGCTATCACTTTAAATATTTTCTGCTATTATTTGGAATGTTTTCACTTTGGGTTTCCATGTCACAGAAGTGGTACATAGTTTCTGAGAACAACCTATATATGTGATGTATAAAACTTATGCGAGTATAAAGGCGCATAAGGGGAGATTCCTTATTTGGCCACCCTTATGTTGTGTACTACTTTATGGGTGACCCCGTCTTCACGTTGGGACAGGTGGCACCCCCCCCCACCTCTACCAGTGCTGCGAATACTGTCACTCGCGACTTCCTTGTCTTATCTCCTCATTGTACTGTAGCAAAGACTTTATATATATATATATGCACTGACCTTGAAGGCGGGGTAGCCGTCTATGTTGTAGTCTCTGCACAAAGCCAGGTTTTCCTTCATCGCACAGTCAACAACACCCAGTTGTATCACACCACCCCATGCTGCAAGGAGGGGGAAAGCAAGATTAACAAAAACAAACAAAAATGGTAAAGTAGGCATTCATCTGAATATGACATTTGTCAGTGCCAGATCACTGGTCTTCCAGCCACCTTACTATTGGAATTGACAGTCTAAATAATCTAAGTTTGATCAGCGCTGTATTAGTTATAGCACCGATCCTGTAGAATTAAGGGAGTGGCTCGTGCTGTATAATGTACAGCACAAGTCACTGTAGTTCATGCAAAAATGGGGAGCAGCACCGAGTAGAAAGTGTATACTCGGGGCAACTCAAACAATTGTTGAGGGTTACATTTTGTCTCTTATAAAACAAGGTAAGTTTATAGTTGACAAGACATTTTGTCTGTCTTATATAATGTTCAATGTGTTTATCATGTGCACCCGGCACCCGGCGTACCAACAGGTTGACATTTGTGTTGGATGTTTGGTGTGTTGATGGTTTGTTCATGGTTAAGGGTGGTGACAGGGGAGGGGGGCCCATTGGGGTGGGTGGAGGGGGAAACCCACAGGAGAGCAAGCGAGGATGTGGTGGTGGGGGGTTTGCAGGAGCTCAGGGCTTCACTAGTAATTACTGCAGTAGTCATTCAAGGGCCTGAATAACCAGGTGGGCCTTGTCTTCATTTTTGAAGGCAAGTATTGTTTGGGTTTCTCTGACTCTGGTAGGGAGGTCATTCCACATGACACTACCTTTGTAGATTGGTGCTCCGATATATTTATTTGTTGAAGTACATTGAGCAGAGTGGACGCCCCTATTCTTGTTATTCTATTTGTGCGGTCAATGAAGTTTTCGTCTTTTGCGCGTTTTTGTGCATTAGTGCCATCAGGTGTAGGTCCTTTCATTCTGAGAGAGTATTCAATTTGGCTTTCTTGTGCAGTTCAGCCACACTGAGTGTCTTGCCTTGGTAAACTGTTCTCAGTGCTCAGTTCTGAATTCTTTGCAGATTGATCTTTTGTTGTTTTGTTAAGAGCTCATATATGATGTCATTGTAATCTATAAAGGCAATCGTCTTGTACAGGAGCAGTGCAGTGTTTTCACTATGAAATTTCTTAATTTCCTAAAAGTTGTCAGTTTTAGTGCCAGTGTTTGATTCAGTCTTGCCAATTGTCGGTTCCCATTTAGTTGTGCCCAGGTATTTGTAGGAGTCCACTTCACAAAGTAAGGTTCCACCCATTTGTAGTTGGATTTGAGGGGCTCTTGTTTTTCTCATTTTTGTCTCATAGATCACATACTCTGTATTGGCACTATTTACTGTTAATTTATTTTCATGGCACGATGTATTCACCTTATCTAGCACCATGTCTGTCTGGGCTGCAGCTGCCACAAGATATCTATCGTGTACTGTGTGTGCTGCAGCTGCCACAAGTTCGCTATCATGTACTGTGTGTGCTGCGTCATCAGCAAATAATGTAAATGTTGCTCTTTCAGGTAATAGTGGTAGGTCATTAATAAAGATTAGGAATAGCAAGAGGGTCCTAGGGTGGAGCCATGTGGCACCCTGGTCTTGACCTCATGGGTGGTGGACTCATTGTTGTTTAGTTTTGTGCACTCCATCCTGTTCTTGAGATAATTTGTGAAGAAATGATATGCTTCGTTGCCTAATCCCGCTCTTGCTACTTTCTGCATCACGATCTTGTGGTCAATTGTATCAAATGCCTTCTTGAAATCAAGGAAGACAATGCTTGTTAGTTCACCGTTATCCATGTTGCCCAAAAGTTCATCCAGTAGAGATGCCAGAGGCTCTGTTGTGGATTTGGTTTTCCTAAATCCATTTTGCTGGTAGGTCAGATAGTTGGATGATTCAAGGAATGCTTTAACTTGGTCATGTATAATTTGTTCAACAATTTTTCCTGGAAGTGGAAGGATTGAAATTTATCGCAGTTCACTGCAGTATCTTGGGTTATTGGTCTTAGGGATTGGGGTGACTGTAGCTACTTTCCATGCATTGGGGAAGATGCCTATTTTAATTATTAAGCTGTACATGTGTGTGAATTCCCTAATTAATGAATTCCCTAATTAATCAGGGCAGTACTGATGTCTTTTATACCAGACGATTTATAGGATGATATTTGATTTGTTCTGTCTAGGATTTCATCACAAAATGTTTCTTGGAGATCATAGTTCTGGTTATTTAGTTTGGCTTGATAACATTTTTGTTGGGCTGTTACTCGCTTAAATTTACTGGCTAACCTTTCTCCTATCTCGATGAGTATACTCTTGGTGTGAGGTCTGATTACAATTGCCCATTGTAGTTCGATGTTGCAGTTGGAGAGGTTAAGGTCCTCGTATTTGGATGTATCAGTATGCAGCTCATTTAAAAAAATAAATTCCCAGTCCACCTCCTTGTTTGGTTTAACCATCTGGCCGCTTAGTTTTTCTGTCAGCTCTCATAAATTGGTAGCCTGGTACACTGGCTAGTCTATCTTCCATGTAACTGTTGTGCCATGTTTCCGATATTGTGAAGACATCAAATCTCGACTCAGGTAGGTCTATCCTTAGCTGGTCAATCTTGTTGGGGAGACTTTGTATGTTTAGATGGCCAATCTTGAAGCCTGGCTGACCCTTCAGTTCTGTCAGAGGAAGTGCAGTAAAAGTAGGTGGCCCATCAACCACCAAACCCGGGTCCTCGCAATCACTCTCCTGTGCACGCAACCCGCACCCAAGGACCCGCTAACCCACATGTGTGTAAATATTGGTGACTGTTGTATTGACATATTTATTTATTTATCTTAGTGAGTGTTGAGTGTTGATCTGGGCTGAGAATTTGTTTCTTTACTTTTTAAATTATATTTATGCTCTTGTATATCATTTCATGTGCATACTTGGTATGTTTTGTGTGTGCATGGTGCTCTCATGCAGTAATGTCCATAGTACTAGGCACTCAAAGCTGTTTTCTATACATGGTAATACTGTAGCTGGTAGTAAAAGGAAAACTAAATCTCAACTTTTGATCACTATGTAAAAATATACGGATTTTCGGTAAAGAATTATATATTGGCAGAGAGCATTATTATTCTTCTTGGGCTTTGGAGTGGGGAGAAGGTTATGTAATCTAAAAGCAATAGTGCCCCCCCACTCACATGATATAAACTATGTGAGATATATGTTCATGCATGATGCCTAAAGTTAATGAAGAGATGTTCTTATATATGAAGCAGTTCAAGCTTGATGAAATGTTCCTCTAGGTATTCATAAAGAATGCAATTGGAGAAAAAGGACATTTTTGGTATATACATATATATATATCTAATTGTAATTGTATACAACTACCTGTTCCTACCGGACCCAGGGCCAAGCACACCAGCCATACCACATTCCTTAGAGCCATACCCTGCAGGCTGGTTTGGGCAGCAACTCCCCCATATTTGGGCATTGCACTGACCAGTCTGTAGGGGAGTGTCTGATTGGCTGGCTGTGGGAGATCCGGTCACCTGACCCCCCTTTGGCCTATCATGACCACACACTGGAGAGGGATCACTCTACTCCTGGCTCTTGAGTGAGACAGACCTACTCTTGAGCAGGAACCCCAGACACTCTGTCTGATGCTAGCAAAATTCACCTATTCAAATTGAGTGTATACACAGCCATAGGACTCCTGTCCCATGGGCTGTGGGCACTGCTTTCAGTATACAGACTAAGTTGGTAATGAGACATAGTGTGGACAGCAGGTAGGGAGTGAAGGTGATAGGTCACATGTAGGGGGATGGACAGGAGTTGATGCCAATAAAGCACAACTGATTCACTGTTCATCTGTACGACTTGTTTTCCTTTCTCTTTTAAGTACTGGTTCCAGAGTTGGTTATCTTGGTTAGTATGACTGCATCACAGGTGAAATGAAGGGGAGAGTTTTGTAGTAGCATGGGGTGCTCACAGCGGCCGAGTAACCTCATGTTATTATAACTAGTTCAGTATACTTCCATATAACCTAACCTCTACAAGCGGCACAACCATCCCGACATACAACAACGCATTGATGGCAATGATGCTTTTACCCAGGACACACAGCTAGCACCCGTCACTGCCAATTGACATGATATATATATAACATTGAGAACATTGACAATATGACAACAGGAGAACATTGTTAGGGAGAACTATTATTACACAGCGATCGGAAGTTCAGTATACTTCCAGATAGCCTAATCCCAACAAGCGGTACAACATCCACGCCATAGAACAATGCACTGAGGGCTATGATGTTTGACCTAAAAGACACTGGTTACTGGAGCAGGCAGGGGGAGGAAACCACCCATGACAGATTTGGGGGACACCATCCAAAACATTGCCTGGATCTGGGGCATGTTGTTCCCCCATAGTCAGTATAGTTTTGTCTGTGATATAAGTCATGGTCACAGCGGTAATAAGGGCAGTATATGGGCCCCATACGTTAGAAATAGGCCAGTTTGTCCACTTGTAAAATATTCTGTTATTCGGCATAGGGGGGAATGCAAATTTTCTATTACTGATCGGTGTATGTGACCAGGCGCATGTATGTATATATATATAAATATGTATGGGTTGGTGGTGCCTGAGTGGGATGTAAATAGACATAGTGGTGCTGGCAGGTCTGGGTGTGATTGCACTGAGGGCCTACCCCCTCTGCTGGGATAGGGATCACCACACTCAAAGGTCAAGGTTGGTGGTGGCCATACAAATTGTGGTGGTGGGCAGACCACTGGTAGCCATGGGGACCAGGAATGCTAGATCCCTATTGAATGCTTGTTTCCCATTGGGGGAAAGGGGTGGGGTGATACTCTACAATGAACCCACGTAACCATATAAATAATAAACCAGAGGGCTGGACTCTCTCTTCTTCTTTACACCCACAATTTATACTCTTCCTTTCTCTTTGTCTGTATTGATTTCACCATAGCCTGCCTACACAGCCACAGATTCGAGCCTTAGCCTTTGCACACTGATAGTACACTGTGGGGATGGTTGTTGGAGTTTTATGTCTTGGCAACATCTAAGGTCATATCATATCAAGGCGGGTCCCGACTTGTGACAGGATGTACTTATGGCGACTTTATAGTGCTGCCCCACTGGGAAATCATCCCTCCAGCACTATGACCCGATATCCCACTCAGTCACATTATCCTGTCATTGAGCTAACCAGTCCTTGCACTATCCTATTAAAGCCAATCATCAGGCCAGGAAGCAACAAGTATCAATTTTAAAGTCATTGGTTTAACTCAACCGGGAACCAAACTCCTGACCGTCCGCATGCAAGGCCCGTGCTCTACCGATTAGGCCACTGTGCCCGGTTGGAAAAACAAGACATTTACAGAGGCACCAAGTAGATAAGAGTGTGAGTAGAGAGATCTCCATAGTACATAACACGTACATAGGGCGACACAGCATGGTCGAAGGGTGCGAAAATTGCTCTTTCCTGGGAAATTAGGGAAAACGCGATACAAAATTGTGCATTCTGATTAACAATATGCGTTAAAAAAAAACTAAACAATGAAAAAACCCGGCTAAATGATTCTTTGACGAGAGATTACAAATTAAAAGTGGGAAATTGGGATTATTTTTCTATATCGCCAGCCCCAGTCACACCTACCCGGACGAGCCCCAGATTTTGAGCCAGACCACCCCCGGATAAAATCGCTGTTTTCATCGTTTTTTTGCCGCGCGGTCACACATACCCGGCCGGTGCGATCCGGGGCCGTTTCGCTACTACTACTACTATGCCGGATCGAGCCGGACGTTTTAAACATTTTAAAACATCCTGCAGCCCCGGACCACCCCGGATGACGGTCCGGGGCTCACCTGGCCTCTGATCCGGGTAGGTGTGACTGGGGTTTTAGGGAGATCTCCCACCAAATCAGGAGACTTGGAAACTCAGCAGTTAAACAAGTTAGCTGATTCGCAAAGTGAGGACCAGCAGTGACACAGGAGTGGAAGCGAACAGTTTTTATTACAGCAATAAACAAAACAAAGGGAAAAGTCTGGAGGAGTTTGCGACTGGTACAGGCCGCAAGCTAAGCGCCAGAAAGAGAGAAGTAGTAAGGGTGGATGGGTGGAAAACTGAAGTGGAGGAGGGGTTGCGGCCATTAGTGGTTACCGAGAGGAGACTAACGTTAGGAGTGAACGGGAGAGGAAGGAGGCGGGACTTAACACGATCTGGGAGACAGGGGCAGGGAGGTGGTGATTGACCCAGGTGTGAGAGCCAGTGGACGAGTTTAGTGTGAAAGCGAATGAAAGTGATTAGTGAAGTAAGTAGTCAGGAGTTTGAATCCCAGCCGAGTCAAACCAATGACATACAAAATTAATACTTGTCGTTACCTAACATGGCACTCAGCTTTAATAGGATAGTACAAGGACTGGTTAGCGCAGTGTCGGGATAATGTATGTGACTGTGTGGGATATTGGATCATAATGCCGGTGGTCTGGTGTCCCAGTGGGGCAGCACTATAAAGTTGCCATGAGTGTACACTTTCGCAAGTCAGTACTCATCCTGATATGACCTTAGATGTTGCTGTGATGTAAAACAAACCAAAGAAAAACAGATCCTCCATATACTTACGGTGGAGGAATGGGCAGATAGTAGGGGGGCGTGGGGTGGGGGTGGGGCTGAGGTGCCACCTGGAGGGAAGTAGGGAGCTGCTTGGAAGCAGACCTCCAGCCGCCCAGGCTGCACACAAACCTCCAGTAAGCCAAAGACAAACGCGTACACAATAGAATGGTTACAAGAGGTTAGAGGTAGCAAGTACCAACTACAGATGAGATAACCAGACGGGATGGCCGAATGAGTTGAGCATCAATCTCCCATTCTGGTAGATTGTGGGACCGAACCATAGTCGAGTCAAACCAATGACTTAAAAATTGATACTTGTCGTTTCCTAGCCTGGAGCTCAGCATTATTAGGATAGGGCAAGGAGCAGTGGAATGAGGAAGACCAATCGTCCACGATTGAAATTTCCCCTGCTTAATCAACTAATCTACCCAAAAGAACTACATTCATAATAATTGTGTTTGTACCAAGGCAGAAATTAAAATCCTACCTTTATGAAACCAAAATCTGAGTTTTCCTCCAGTACTTAAAATATGAAAAAACTTGACACGTAACAATATATATTCTGAATAAAGTAACTTATTTCATTAGCATTCCAAAGAATTTATGACATTCAAGTTAAGTTTTGAACAAGAAATGTAAGCCGGATGAATATGCGATGAAAGTTAGATAATCTGACTCTGATAATATATGCATAAATACTTATACATCACACTTATTTATACAACAGGCGACCAAGAACAAACCTATTCTTTGCACAGTGCCAAACTAGAATATTGACAAGAGCAGCTGATCTCTATCGCGGACAGTTTGAGTGGTGTATGATTGATAAAAATAAAAGTCAAGCTTGTTTTCTTTAACAATGCCTCTAGAGCACATTAAATTTCATATCATCGGTCATTGGATGTCATACATATGGTCATTCTGACATATTTCTTTGGAGGGAAACCAGACGGGATGGCCGAATGAGTCCGTCTCTCATGTTGGTAGATCGTGGGTTCGAACCAATGACATAAAAATTTATACTTGTCACTTCCTAGCTGGCGCTCGGCATTATTAGGATAGGACAAGGACTGGTTGGCTCACTGTCAGGATAATGTGACTGAGTGCGATATCAGGTCATGGTGCTGGCGGCCTGGTCTTCCAGTGGGGAAGCACTATAAAGTCGCCATGAGTGCACACTGTCACAAGTCAGTACCCGTCCTGATATGACCTTAGCTGTTGCTAGGACTTAAAACAACAAACACAAAATCTTTTGAGGAAACCTGCTGCCGCCACATAGGCTACTCTTTCCGATAAGCAGCAAGGAGTCTTTTATATGCCCTTTGATGAACCAGTTGTGGACCACTGATTGGAACGGAAAATAGCCCAAACTGCAAATGGGTCCACTGAGCAGAATCGATAGGCTGACTGACAACTTCAGTGGTGGACACTCTACCGCCCGAGCTCCGTCCCGCTTCCGATTGATCCCAAAGTAACCCACTGCTATGCCACTAGCAGTGGTGATGTCGTGCTGTTGATATTTCTGCAGGTCTGCTCTTTAACAAGTCATTACATAACGGATGGAGTGCATACATAATTAATTGTTTGCTGTCTTCCATCCGGGCACGGCGGCCGAATCGGTAGAGCGCGGGTCTCGCGTGCAGAAGGTCGAGAGTTCAGTTCTCGGTCGAGTAAAACCAATGACTTAAGCCGTGTTTACACGGGCGAGTTAAAACGGCTCATATAATGCGCCTTGCCTAGTTCGCTTCATATGATTCACTTTATGTAAACCACCTTGCCAGGTGGTTTATATGAAGCGATTCCGCTGGTTCCCGGGCGGCGATAGTGTAAAATAGCGGTGCTCGCCGGCTACATGCGCAGCTGTAACTATCGCTGGTGCCCGGCAGTGTTAGGGACCGATTAGGCCGAAATCTATTGAATGCGATCATATTTAACAGAATTATATACTCAAATAATGAAATTTAATTAAATTAACCCTAAATTACAAGCGATATTAACGTAGCAGCTGCATCGGCGTCGAATCGCCGAGTGTAAACAAAACAAATAACAGTGCTCGCCGGCTACAGGCGGAACTAAGGCTGCTGGTTCCCGGCGCCGAAACACTTTCAAACTCACTTCGTGTAAACGCGCCGCTACTTCGCTTCATATAAATCGATTTGCCTAATTCGCTTCACAATTGCCCGTGTAAACACGGCTTTATACAATTGATACATGTCGCTTCCTAGCCTGGCTCTCAGCATTAATTAATATGATAGGGCAAGGACTAGTTAGCCCAGTGACAGGATGTGACAGTGGGATATCAAGTTATGGTGCTGGCGGCCTTATTTCCTAGTCGTGCAGTACTATGTGGTCGCCATGAGTGCGCACTGTCACAAGTCGGTACCCATCCTGATATGAGCTTAGATGATGCCAACAACCAACCAACATCGAACAACATCTACAGTCATGTCAGCATGGGTACCGACTTGTGACAGTGCACACTCATGGCAACTTTTAGAGTGCTGCCCTACTGGGAGACCAGGCCGCTGACACCATGCGCCGATATCCAACATGGTCACATTATCCTAATATCGTGCTAACCAGTCCTTGTCCTATCCTATTGTAAAGACTAGGTCTCCATAAAGTAAAGTTGAATGCTTCCTCCAACTAATATATTTACCACCTGTCGTGGTCACCAGTATGTAAAGTCTATGGCTCGAATTTGTGGTTGTGTAGGCAGGCTATGGTGAAATCAATACAGACAAAGAGAAAGAAAGAGTATAAAGTGTGAAAGAAGAGAGAGTCAAGCCCTCTGGTTTATTATTTATATGGTACATGGGTTCAGTATAGAGTATCACCCCACCCTATTCTCCCAATGAGAAACAAGCATTTCTAGCTCTACCAATAGGGATCCAGCATTCCTGGTCCCCATGGTTACCAGTGATCTGCCCACCACCACCAAGCTGTGTGGCTTCCCTGGCCACCACCAGCCTTGAGCCTGAGTGTGGTGATCCTGACACGCTGAAAGGGGAGGGGGTAGGCCCCGAGTTCCCCCTACACACAGCCTCGCCAGCACCAGTATGTCTATTTACATCTCACTCAGGCACCACCAGCACATGAGCGATTCTCCAGAATTGGAGACCCGATTGTTGCATTAGTGTCAAAAATAAAAATGTATTCTGAACATCTATTGTATACTATTTATAAACTTCCAGGTGAGTGAAATCATCAACCAAAAACAAAAAATCACTACCACCACTGGTTTTGATGTAATTAGGCTTCAAAGAATTTTGATGTAAAGAGTGTCCCATGTGTTACAATGTGACACCACCATCATTTAAGTACAGTATCACAAATGTTGACCAGATTATTGGTATGGGATGTTGAAGTACAACAGGAAAGATAACTTTTAAAGCACAAAGTGCAGTATCTACATTAAACACTGATCACAAAAAAAAATTTAAAAAATTGTGACACCGTAACGCATGTCCCATCACAAATAAAATGTTTTCCATCTTCTTCATACATAACAATGTTTTGTTGTGTTATCAAAAGAATTATTCCATATAATATACTCATTATATGTGTAGTTCCTTAAAAGCAGATCATACATATTTGTCAGAGTATAGCGAAGTTAGTAGTTTGCGAGACAGTGTTACATGTGACACCAAAACACACAGGACAGTGTTTCATGTGACATTATCTAATGTGTTATATAATAATAAGAATTTAAATGAAAAAGTAGTTAATTGCTTAGATAAGGAAGGTACGGAGAATAGGAGATATCTCTCAGAGCCAGCATTACGTAATTATATGCTCAATAGAACCCTACTATACTACTCGTTTTAGTGCTGTGCGTACATGTGCACAAAAAACGTGACACGTCATGATTTATTGCAAATTACGTCACTTCCTATTGGAGTCCTGAGAGCATCCATGGTTGTGGGGGGGGGGGGGGTCATCTAAGGTCAATGGACTCTCAGAGCCAGGATTACATAATTTTATGCTCAATAGAACCATACTATACTACTTGTTTTGGCGCCGTGCGTACATGTGCACAAAATCGTGACACGTCATGATCTATAGCAGATTACGTCACTTCCTATTGGAGTTTCCATGTAAAACGTCCCCAATCTGTCTGATAGGATGGTTTGTTTAGTCTGTAGTCTTTTCTTCCCTCCCTATAACATTTCAGTGCTCAAATATTGAATTTGTAAATTGTCTGGTCTGTACATTACATGTGACACGTTCAATAAAAATTGCTTTAAATCGGCCGATTTCTGATAATTCCAGATTATCTCTTATTATTTGAAAACAGTATAGGTCATAGATTAAATAAAAGTATTACTGATTATGCATACCATGCTTGATAACTGATCAAACTAACGAACCATCTGTGCTGTCAGTGTGACACCAATGGTACGCACAGGACAGCTATGTTTACAGCGATATTGTCATGTACCTATGCAATGTAAAAACTAAAAGTAGTGAAAAATATCTTTATTGATATAATCTTGCCAACATAAAAGCAAATTGAATTAACTGTGCTTGATAGTTTTCTTTATTTACAGCTTCAAAGATGGTGGGCACTCCAGTGCAAATTCATTGCTGCTATTTTTTGGTCAATTTTCCACTTTATTTAATTATTTTTACACCTTGCGGACTCTTTATGTGTCTGGTTTTGATTACTAGTGTTTGCTTAGTATATTCCTTATAGGTATATGAACAAATTGTTTTTCTGAAATTGTTTTGAAGAGTTTAGTGATTAATAATGAAGCACATCCCAACGGGTCTCCAATTCTGGAGAACTACTCACCTACACATATACATACATGCACCTGGTCATGAATACCCGATCAATATTAGAACATTTGCATTCACCCACCAATGCTGTAAATTGGAATAGATTACACTATTAATGGCGAGCACCAGGCCAGGTAGAGACAAGTATCAATTCGATAAGCTATTGGTTTGAAACAGCCGGGAATTGAACTCTGTGTGTGTGTTGGGGGGGGGGGGGGCATGTCAAATATCAAAATTAATATCAGGGATGAAATTGGTCTCCGGCAAAAAAATGCGGAAACGTGGATACTCTCCCATAGGCTTAGCACTGACATGGAATCGCGGAAAATTCCCGGCAGTCCAGTTTCAGCAGGGATTGAAAGTGGTATCCAGCAAAAATTGCGGAAAACAAGCGGAAATTATTACACCGACCCCGATAACGCGGATCCTCTCGCATAGACTAATGCTGCGTTCATAGCATCCTGGTGAAGATGGTGAACTTCCCACTCACTGCCAGTGAACACGACCATGTAAACTGAGAGCGTTCATTTGACAACCTTACCCTTTTCTCCATTCGCTGCCATTTTTCCACAAGTGGTGAATAACGAGCCGCTTAAAAACTCTCCAGTTCACAGGTGGTGTTCACCAGTTGTGAAGTCAAGTGAATGCAATTCACCAGTTGTGAAGTGGGAAACACCATATTCACCAGTTCATATGAACACAGCATAATGCTGCGTTCATACGGTCCTCGTGAATCTGGTGAACTTCCCACTTACTGCTGGTGAACACGACCATGTAAACTGAGAGTGTTCATTTGGCAATTCGCGGTAAACATGTTTCATGCTGGGCAATAATAGAGGAATTGTCAAATCTTCATACAGAAAAAGTGAAATATCTCTAAAACCACACCACCTAGAAACAAATTGCTTTGTACACATATAGAAAACATCTTTACCAAAAAGATTATATCAAATTTATAAGGTTAGGGTTGTTGATTTCTATTAATTTGGAATAAAACTAATGTTTATCACTGCGCGGACGGCGGAAACTGCGACGCCGCCATTTCTTCACAAGTGGTGAGTAGGGAGCCGCTTAAAAAACCTCTAGTTCACAGGTGGTGTTCACCAGTTGTCAAGTCACTTGAACGCAATTCACAGGTTGTGAAATGGGAAACACCATACTCACCAGTTCATATGAACGCAGCATTAGCACTGTCAGGGAACCGCGGAAAAATACCGGACGTCAGGTTTCTACTAGCCTTGTTGTGATTGTATTATCGCCCATACTTAAAACACTTTTTTGTTTAGGTTTTATGTGCTAGCTACATCTAAGGTCATACAAGAATGGGATTCGAACCAGCCACTGTTGTCATATACATCCCATTTTGGGGGATTTTTTAAACGTTAATCGTTGAATATAAAAACTCGTGGAAATCCCCGAAACCGCGGAGATCTTTCATCCTTGAATTATAGAATTCTGTAAGACGGTCTGGTCTGACTCTATATGGCCTTATTTGACAGCGGGTGAAATAGAACACATCAAGACAATATATACATTTACATGTCACCAGTTCTTTACTTCCTTTTGAGGTAAGTGGTGCATTGTGTTCACAACAAACACCCGCTCCTCTTTCAAGTAGACTGGGTCATTCTCTTCCAAGAATATACAACAGTACTAGACTTATCCTGACATTCCGACCAGATGCGGCAAAGCGCAGGCTTCCTATGTGGAAGATCGGGCGTTTGAATTCCAGTTGAGTCAAACCAATGACGTATAAAATAAAATAGATATCTGTCTCTACCTAGTCTTGTTATTGTGCGAAATTGTATATATATACATTTAGTTCTCTGCACTGACCTCTCAGACAGGGAGCCACATAGATAGGTAGGTGTGGGTAGTATGGTGATATCAGGGAGCCTAGGTGGTGTAATGGTTAGCATACTGACCCGGAATGCAAAGAGATGTGGGTTCGAGTCCCGCTCTAGGCACAATATTTCCCATTTTCATCACCCCCACGCCACTGGTTGCTGTGACCATGATCCTGTACAAGCTACGCGCTGTATAGTTGTTGAACCTACCCTTTGTATATATACATTTAAGTGCATTGCCTGTATGTATGTAATTGTAAGCATTAAAAGACTTACAATTCCAGGGGGACGAGTGTAGTGGTCTGCACTGACCTCTCAGACAAGAAGCCGCATAGACAGGTAGGCATGGGTAGTATGGTGATATCAGGGAGCCTAGGTGGTGTAATGGTTAGCATACTGACCCGGAATGCAAAGAGATGTGGGTTCGAGTCCCGCTCTAGGCGCAATATTTCCCATTTTCATCACCCCCACAGCATACATATACTATTCGCGAACATTAACGCCAATGGTTTTAAGTTTCTGCCATTTTAAAATATTTTTTTAAGATAACCATATTATTAGGATGATCGCTATAGGCTACATTACTTCATTTTGAAGCAACTTTTTTTTTTTATATTTAAAAAGGGTAACTTTTAGAGATATTTGAAGTTAAGACATGCACATCAAAACTCGGACAGTAAACAATAACAGGCTCTATTAAATTGACTTAGTATCCGCCTTCTGTGAAGTAAAAACTGCCTAATGCTTTCATCGGAGTAAGCAGCTTTAAATATTAGACATGTATTTTGCATCCCTGGGGAAATGTTTCCATAGTATGTGTGTACCTTACGGACACCATGGCAAGAGGTCAATATTTGAAGAGTTCTAGTTTCTAAGATGTACGTTCTATTTACTTAATACTTCTCCAGCCTCATTTCACACTTCAGCTGTGGTGTATTGATGTAACCACACAAGTGTGGAGTCAACTGTTGTGGTGGCCTAATCGGAAGAGCGCGGGCCTCGCGTGCGGAAGGTCAATTCCCGGTCGAGTCAAACCAATGACGTTAAAATTGATACTTGTTGCTTCCCCCTAGACGGGTGCTCGACATAAATAGGATAGGGCAAGGACTGGTTAGCTCAGTGTCAGGATAATGTGACTGAGTGGGATATCAGGTCACGGTGCCGATGGCCTGATTTCCCAGTGAGCAGCACTATAAAAATCGCCATGAGTGCACACTGTCACAAGACGGTACCCATCCTGATATGACATTAGATGTTGCTAGGACGTAAAACAACAACCGACAACATGTTGTAGTCAACTTGCTTATAATGCAGTTACCACGCCCCCCCCCCCATCTTCTATTAGATACATCAAGTGGTAATTGCTTTATCTGCTTATATAACACATTATAACCAATGAGCCAACGCATACAATTATCATGACAATGCCACATATACTGAAACCCAGCAAAGTTGTCTACATAACAGCTTGAATTACTCAGTGTTTTCTGTCTGAGCAACATTTAATTCGGGTGTCACTTTAGTGTGCGGTCTACCTGCACTTTTACACTTCAGCGTATGGCCTACCTGCACATTTACACTTCAATGTGCAGTCTACTTCACCCTAAGGCCTAACCATAACAAAACTAGTAGCAGAGGTCTCAGTAGACAGATCAGGTCATTTCACAGCACAGACTACGAATATTGTGGTACACCGCACGTTAAAGTAGCCCCATTTAAATTGTAATGCTATATATATATCAGAATGGGCATCTGACTTGTGACAGTGTGTACGCATGGTGGCCTTATAGCGCTGTTCCACTGGTATACCATGACACTGGCATCATGACCCGAGTCATATTATGACCAAGCGCCAGGTAAGGTAGCACAAGCAGCAAAAAGGACGAGACAAAGTTACAACATACCCCATCAGTCATCCCGCCTAATCGCTTACATAACAGACTAGGTCTAGTGCCTGAAATAAATATCTCAACAATCTGTATGTCTTTGTCAAATTGCCAACGACACATGAACCACTTCCAAGTTGCTTGCCAATTCCTCACTGTTCTTATTATTAACGATATTACTCATGGCAAAATATTGACAATTTGAATTGTACTCTTAAAGGGACCAGATATAGGTCGCTGGCGACGGGAACCGTACTCCGACAAATGCTCTCCAAGCACAACCATGTTTGGTTTTTATGTTTAAAGAACCAAATATGTGTAGGGAGAGTAGGGGACCCACTTCACCACCAGAAGTGGGTCAGTTCTGAGGCTGGGACCAGCTGGCAGCTGTTGTTTTAAAAATGGCTGGGTGAGTGGAGAGAAGGGAGAATATAACTGGGGTATTTTCAATCTTCTTTAGAGTAGTTCAATCAGGAAATATATTTGTGTAATGTAAAATATATGTTAGTACAATTACATTGCATAATTCAATGAGAAACATAAATAGATGAAAAACGTTTTTTTGTTGATTATTGTAAAAAAGGTTCTGCACCAAACAACTTCAGATTACAAGTCCAACACTCTAACCACTAGGCCACAGAGACCACACATAATTAGTAGTCTCACTTCAGGCTATTTGTGTATAGGACGTCACATGTATGTATGTATGTATGTATGTATGTGTGTATGTGCGCGTGCATGTGTGTGTATGCACGTATGTATGTATGTATGTATGTATGTATGTATGTATGTATGTATGCTTGTTTTGTTTGTTGTTGTTTTACATCCTAGCAACATCTAAGGTCATATCAGCACGGGTACTGACTTGTGACAGTGCGCACGCATGGCAACTCTATAGTGCTGCCCCACTGGAATACCAGGCCGCCAGCACCATGACCTGATATCCCACTCAGTCACATTATCATGACACTGAGCCAACCAGTCCTTGTACTATCCTAATAATGCCAAGCGCCAGACTAGGAAGCAACAAGTATCAATTTTAACGTCATTGGTTTGACTCGACCAGGATTCGAGTTAGAGCGTCCGTCTCCCGTGTTGGTAGATCGTGGGGTCGTGAGTTTGAATCCTGGTCGAGTCAAACCAATGACTTTAAAATTGATACTTGTTGCTTCCTAGTCTGGCGCTTGGCATTATTAGGATAGGACAAGGACTGGTTGGCTCAGTGTCAGGATAATGTGACTGAGTGGGATATCAGGTCATGGTGCTGGTGGCCTGGTATTCCAGTGGGGCAACACAATAAAGTTGCCATGAGTGCGCACTGTCACAAGTTGGTACCCGTCCTGATATGACCTTAGAGGTTGCTAGCACGTAAAACAACTACAAACAAACAAAACAAACACACACGTTTTATATGTGATGTCCTATACACAAATAGCCTGAACTGAGACTAGTAATCATGTGTGTTCTCTGTGGCCTAGCAGTTAGAATGTTGGACTTGTAATCTGAAGTTGTTTGGTGGTGTGGGTTCAAACCCCACCCACTCCAGAACATTTTTTACATTCAACAACAACAAAAAGTTTTTCATCTATATCTGTTTCTCATTGAATTATGCAATGTAATTGTACTAACATATATTTTACATTACGCAAATATATTTCCTCATTGCACTACTCTAAAGAAGATTGAAAATACCTCAGTACTACCCTCCCTTCTCTCCACTCACCCAGCACAACAATCGAGGTCACTCTCCTGTGCACCACCAAGTGGAAAAGTTCAGTACTCAGCATGCACCACCCCTGTGGCACACATCTGAACTATTCTGAGTTCGTTTTCCGGGCGAGGAATAGATAGTCCCTTTAAAGTTGCATAGTCTGATGGTTTTGAATTTCTGTATTTTTTCTGAGATAAATATATTAGATCGATCACTAGTATCTACCTTACATTAGTTCAAAGTTACTTTTATTTTAAATGGTAACATTTTTAGATATTTTGAGTGCAAACATGGAACATTAGTTTTGTTAATCTTGCGAAAACTCTGACACTATAGACTCCTGCACTAACAGGTTCTGTTAAATTGACTCACTAGTGTCTTCTATGGCTATGCAGAAACAAATGCTTAATAAATACATCAGTATCTAAATTCTAAGTTGGATATGTAAAATCAAATCTAGATAATTGGTTTGGTTTTGAAAATTTGATATTTCATCGGACTATGCAGCTTTAAAGTATTGCACAATTATGATTACTGGTTTTAATAGTACTTCTAGACCTAGGCACTGTGACTAGGCTAGTTAGAATAACCCAGCCCCAGGCCAGGCCGCTAGGCTAGGGTATTGTTAGATAAAGGATTCACCCGGTACTCGCAGTACATGGGTGAACGACAACGTAGTCTAAATACGGGCGAAAATAGCTTTAGTATGGAACAGAGAGTAGAATGCCTGCCTCCAGTATCAAATGGATACTTCTATAGGCACAGAGTTGGTGAAATGGGAGAGAATGCAAAAAGACAAGATGGCGGCCACAGAACACTGTCGATTTCACTTATTAAACTAGATATTTTATTATAATTTTCAACTCAAAGGTAGCGGGCTATCAACAAGACATATGTAAAGAATAATTGTTGCTTCTTAGATTGTGAAATTAGGCTCTCAATTCTTTGACCCGCATTTTCGACAGCTTTTACATTCTCGATGTCGGACATCTGGGCACTTTTCGGGTTTATGGCGCGCGAAGGGTAAAACAAATGCCACTCTCATAGAAACAACATTAGAACTACCCTATCTATCACAGTGATTTGTGCTTTTTGGTGCTTTGAAAGCAAATTTCTCTTGTTTCTATTAAATAGTTCAGATCTTTCTCTATAATTTCACATTCAGCTTTTTTTTTTATCAGCCAATTGGAAGTTCTTGAATTTATTTGCCGAAAATAGTTTTTGAGGCCATGATCTGGTAAGGCTAACACTGGCACTGACACTCAGAATATCCCAACTTTCACTATTATCTCTGTTTTTAATACTTACAGAGAAAATTGCTCTTAGGTTAAATTAAATACCTCATATCTTCCTCTTCAATCGCGCATTAAGATATTTTTAATCGATCCGATGAAAGTTTTTAAATTTATTTGGCAAAAATAAATGCTCTGCATAGACATAGTATTGCTGCGGCATGGATCGCTGAGATGTTTTACCCTTCGCGGGCGAGTTTCCGGGGTCGTGACGTCATGCGGACATCGAGAATAGGGTTGGTTTGCACCCCTACTGCAGCAGTACGGGGTGAATCTTGTATCTATGAATCTTGTATCTAGCCTCTAGCGTCTAGGCCAGGGTATTGTCTCTTCAACTAGTATTGACGCTACACACATTTAAAACAGATTTGTTATCTAAGCAATGAACGTGGATAAAAGAGGATGAGATGCAGCTTTATTCATCTCCTTATTGTTTGTTGTTGGTTTAAAGGCACTTGCCACTGGGCTTTAAAATTAAAGTTGCATTCACCATTCAACTCACCTGCGGTATCTCTCGCCAGCTGTTTCCACGTAGGCGCGAATCGCCAGCAGTGGCCACACCAGTTGGAGTAAAACTCAAGAAACCACGCGTTCTGTGAACGGGGTACAATTGAATAGAAATTTTCAGCATTCAATAGAGTAACATGATCGTCCGTTGTATACAGCGAGTTCTTTGATTTGTCAGCATGAATTGATAAAATCAAACAAAATACGGCAACTGGAAGCCAAACATGCACGTCCGCAGCCATCATTCTTTACGTCAGATTCTACGACCAGCGCACTGCTCTTTTCTACCTCTAGCAATGAATGCGTGAAGAGTTTCAAACCGGCTCTTTTTTTTTTTTTTTGGTCCATAGACGACAGCGGCCGTATGCAGGAAACGGTGTTACGGGAGTTTGGTGTTAGCCGTTAAACGTGTATAGCTATCCCCGGCCGGGTGAAGTATGTCAAGTGGTATGCAGAAGCGCCTAAACGGTCAGTGTTAGCTAAACGTGAATTTATTTATAGATTTGGGAAATCCCTCTGCATCTGTAGCCATATACCCAGATAGCACACAGCCGTCGGGCCGACGTCGGCTATTGGTCGCACCGTCGCAATCGACTTTCCACCGTCGGGCCACCGGTGGATTTCCGACGTTGGGAATCAATCCCTTTCCACTTTTGAGCCACCGTCGGGCCACCGTCGGGCCGCCGGTGGTGTTCCGACGTTAGGGTTCAATCCCTTTCCACTTTTCAGTCACCGTCAGGCCATCGTCGGCCCGACGGCGGTGTTCCGACATTAGGGTTCAATCCAAATTTCCACTTTTGAGCCGTCGGGCCTCAGTCGGCCCGACGGTGGTGTCCCGACCTTAGGTTTCAAACCTTTTCCACTTTTGAGCCACCGTCGGGCCTCCGTCGGGCCGCTGGTGGTGTTCCGACGTTAGGGTTCAATCCCTTTCCACTTTTGATTCACCGTCGGGCCATCGTCGGCCCGACGGTGGTGGGCCGCCGCAGGTTTGCATTCATTTTCCACACTTGGTATACCGTCGGGCCATCGTCGCCCCGACGGTGGTGGTCCGCGCATGCGCAGTTCTTTAAATTTGGATTTCGGCTCGAGTCGCCAGCGGAACACGTGCGATTGTTGATCAGTGTTCTTTTTCTACCAATAACTCCAGAAATACCAGGAATTTTAAGGAATTATTTAACAGGTATGTTTATTAATATGTTTAGATTGTTTTGTAAAAGTTTTGTAATTTATTACGAAGTATTAGTGGAATTATTCGTGTTAATACGATTTGAATCATCCGATACGGTTTGTTTACTTCGAATCGCCCCCTGACTCGAGCCGACGTGGTGGGCCGCGCTTGCGCAGTTCTTTAAATTTGCTTTCCGGCTCGAGTCGCCCGCAGACCACGTGCGATTGTTGATCAGTGTTCTTTTTCTACCAATAACTCCAGAAATACCAGGAATTTTAAGGAATTATTTAACAGGTATGTTTATTAATATGTTTTGATTGTTTTGTAAAAGTTTTGTAATTTATTACGATGTATTAATGGAATTATTCGTGTTAATAGGATTTGAACTACGCGGTACAGAATGTTGACGAAGGACCGCCATCTTGGTTTTTCCGAGAAGACACTGTCACTATAGTGTCAATACGTACAGGTGCAAAATAGTAGTTTTATTCAAAATTAATAGATATCAAGAACCCTAACCTTATAAATTTAATATAATCTTTTTGGTAACTATGTTGTCTATATGTGTACCAAGCGATTTGTTTCTACGTGGAGTGTTTGTAGAGATATTTCACTTTTTCTGTATTTAGGGATACCTATATTATTAGTATATAGACTATATTAAATTAATTTTTATAAGGTTAGGGTTCCGTCGAGTCGACGGTGGGAGGTTGGACAAAACAACGTCGGCCCGACGGCGTTTGTCGCCGTCGGGGCGACGGCAGCAGCCGCCGTCGAGTCGACGGTGGGAGGTTGGACAAAACAACGTCGGCCCGACGGCGTTTGCCGCCGTTGCCCCGACGGTGGCAGCTGCCGTCGCCCCGACGCCGTCGGCCCGACGGAGTTTGCCGCCGTCGCCCCGACGGCGGGAGGTTGGACAAAACAACGTCGGCCTAACGGCGTTTTCCACCGTCGGGCCGCCGGAGTGGCCGCCGTTGGGCCGACGACTGTGTGCTGTCTGGGTATGAGGCTTAAATATATTAAATGGTGTCATATTTAACAGAATTACATACGCAATAAGTGAACTTTTATTAAATTAACCCTAAATTCGAAGCAATATTAATGCTGCCGCCGCAACGGCGGCGATATTAATATGTTCGAATCGACGAATGTAAAGTAAACAAATCGCTGCCGCCGCCGTAACGACGTCGCTTGGCATTCGTCAGTTCGACAATATTAATATCGCCGGCTTTGTGGCGGCAGCGTTAATCTCGCTTCAATTTTAGGGTTAATTTAATAAAATTTCACTTATTGCGTATGCAATTCTGTTAAATATGACAGCATTGAATAGATTTGGGCACAACCTTACGCTAACACCGCCCGTAAACCTGCTATGAAACGGGTTTAGGGTAAACGCGCGGTGTTTGCGTAACACCGCTTCCTGCATACGGAATTTTTCCCGCTAAACTGGAAATCCCGCCGCTAAACGGGAAATCCCGCGCTAAACGCGTTTTGGACCCGTAACACCGACAGGCTTCCTCATTCCACTGCTGGTCGATAGAAAGCCCGAGCCTACACTTTTACCGACCAAAGGGATTTTTAACCTCCCACACCACATAGACATGGTATGAGAGCAACCGGCCTTTGATGACGCTGTAAGTTATACACAGCAGTGGAAATCCAAATTGGCAGAGCTGGGGGCACGGGGAATTGAACCGCTGACCCTCAGATTAGGAGTCTGACCTAGAAAAAAGTCAGACACTCTTACCACTCCACCACAGAGAACACTCTAAAGCTAAGATTCCATATACGCGGTATGCGGCATGCGAATGCGAATGTGGTATGCGGCGTAGCTACCCATGCCGACTCCCATCTCCCCAATTCACCCTATTCACGCCGCGGCCATGTTGAAACCAGACCGAGGGCATTTATGGCCGTGTCACATTACGACGTTTCTCGCTGCATGGTACATGATACCACCATAACTATGCAGACTAAAAGTTGACATGCATGGGTCACCCAATCTTCGTGAACATTGGCCAATAGATAGAAAATAGGTATGCAAAGATGAATATGGTAGTTTAAAAAATGAATACCCTCAGATTTGAGTGATTTCGAGAGGTATTGGTCGACGAAAAAAGTATTTGCATCAATTCAATCAATTCAATTCTTTTATTTTAACTCTCTGCAAGGTATGTTTACAATAAACTGAGGTGATACAATAAATGCATACAAATTCCTTAGAGACAGAAAGGATCCCAGAAAAGCAATGCTTAGGTCTATCTAGCTGGTCTCCATGATGTGAATGAACAAGTGATGACAATAACAAATTATTAAACTTACGCTACATTTTGAACTAATGATTATGATGAGATACTGATGCGTGTCTTCACAGTTAGTAAAAAACTAAGTAATGATAGGAATATTATATGGATAGTGTCATGGATTCATGTACTTACATGCAGTATCAGTAGTTATTTTGCATGTATGTTAATAGGGGTAAATCTTATGTTCTTTGCCATAGCCACTTGATATTTTAAATTATGCGACTAGTTAATAACAACTATATCCTATTATATATATTCTTTACTGGTAATCGATTTAGTATGCATTGAGACAGCTTATCTTTAGTTTTTTTACAGAAGTTTTTCAAAGTTTTAAGGTTTCTAATCTCTACTGGTATTCAGTTCCAGATATTGGTTCCTTGGTTTTCAGTTGTTATTTTGCCATATTTGTTTCTAGTGTGTTTGTGATGTATGTTATTTATCTGTCGTGTGTTATGGGAATGGACCTAATTGTTTTCTTTGACTCACCTTTCTTACCTCAGCAATAGGAAACAATACACAAAACTAAGTGACACCAACTCGACCACTCGAGAAATAAAAACAGGAGTTCCACAGGGCTCCACTCTGGGACCCCTACTGTTTCTAATATTTATAAATGACCTACCTCTAGTATCCAACAAAGCATCTTTCACATTATTTGCCGATGATGCAGCACTAACAATACATAACAATGACCTTGCCATAGCCGCAACCGAGGCTGGAATGGCGCTGGATGGAGTGAACACATGGTGCCATGAGAATAAACTAACGCTAAATGGCACTAAAACTGAGTACATAATCTATGGAACCAAAGCCAGGAAGGTGAGGGCCCGGCCAATACAACTGCAGATGGGTGGCTTAGTGCTCCGTGAAGTGAACTCCTATAAGTACCTAGGCACAACTCTTGATGCGACTCTAACTGGTACCCAACAGCTGGCAAGACTTAACCAAACACTGGCACTAAAAATGAACACTTTCAGAAAAATAAGGTCATATGTAAGTGAGAATACTGCGCTGCAGCTGTACAAGTCAACAATATTACCAATTATAGACTACAATGATATCATCTATGGATTACTAACGAAGCAGCAAGAGACCAAATTACAAAGAACGCAAAACAGAGCCCTGAGAACAGTATTCCAAGGCAAGATACTAAGTATGGTTGAAATGCATAGCAGAGCAGGGCTGGACACTCTGGATGTACGTAGGAACCTACACCTAATGATGTTGATGTA
Source organism: Branchipolynoe longqiensis (assembly GCA_030323885.1). NCBI lineage: Eukaryota > Metazoa > Annelida > Polychaeta > Phyllodocida > Polynoidae > Branchipolynoe > Branchipolynoe longqiensis. Next base: position 2,771,952 of record CM059190.1, read on the forward strand.
TAAACGTGCGAGTGATGACCAATACATAGATCGCACAACCAGGGTAACGAGAAGGGGGACATCGACTCTGCTCGGGGTGCCCAACCCTAATACAAATAAGTTAATGAGATCTCCGATTTACAAAGGAAATGTCATGTGGAATAAGCTCCCAACCAAAACCAGAGAAGCGGGTTCGATCCTTGCCTTTAAAAATGCATACAGAGCTCACCTGGTTATTCAGGCCCAAAACCTGGCACTGCAAATATATAATACGACCTGCTGAACGACCCATTGACTTCGCCCTCTCTCATGCCTGCTCTCTCCCTGCGTGTCCGCGCCCCCTACGCATGAACCCCTCCCCCCCCCATCCACATTTGACAAAACAACTATTATAACTCAATGACTCGAGAATCACTACCCCTACTTTAGACCCATTACCACCACTACATAACTACATCTTCAACCAGCAATGCACACAATATAAACCACTATACATGCACAACATGGCATTATTTAAAGACTAACCGTTATTAAAACCAAATCTAACTGATATACAAACACAGCATATGATTTAACCACTAGTGTACGTTACTGCACACTCAATCTTGATGCATATACCTTGCACTATGTTCAGTACATATGCTGTACACTATGCAGCATAGGCTGCTCCCCCACTTTCTTTTATGTTCAGAATGGGTTGTACTGCACACAATGCAACACATTCCACTTCCACTATGTATAGATGAAATGCGACCACTCCGACGGCTGGAAGACCAGCACCCCGGCGCTGACAAAATATGTATTCATATGAATAAAAATATTTACCACAAAAAAAAAGAAAAAAAAGAGATTATCAAATATTTCAAGGAGGAGGCCATTCTTTTGCTTGTAAACAAATTTTGCAATGTATATTTTATAAATGTCAGTTACCATAAGTAAGTCCAGGTCTTTATAAAGTAATTTAGTTGGGGTGAGATAGTCTTTGCTATACAGTATTTTCAAGGCTCTGTTTTGTTGTGTCTGTACCTTTTTTAGGGTTGATAATTTGGCTCTCCCATACACCTCTATACCATACTGGATTTTGGAGTAAACGTATGCATAGTATAGTAATTCTTTATTTTCCTCATGTACCCGTCGTCTGATTATTTTAAATGAGTTAGCCGTTTTAATTATTGAATTATTTAAGTTATCAATATGTTCATCCCAGTTGAGGTTTTCATCTAGAATTATACCTAGGTATTTCACAGAAGGGACTCTGTTTATTGTGTTATTGTTTATCTTTATGTTGTTTAGGTAATCAGGAATGGTTGTACTTCTGCTTTTAAATATTGTGTAGCATGTTTTGTTCAGGTTTACTGTTAATTTGTTATCATTGCACCATGTAAATATATCTGAAAAGAATGTTTTAATTGAATGTTTTAGTTGTTTGGGTGAATTTGAGGTTATGAAGCCATTGGTATCATCTGCAAATAACCTTGTTTTGACATCTTGTTTTGTACAGTTGACTATATCATTTGTGTAGATCAAAAATAGGATAGGTCCCAGGACAGAACCTTGGGGGACACCATTGCTGATTGAGTTTAGCTTGGATCGTTTACCGTTTATGTATGTAAATTGCTTTCTATTGCTTAGGTAACTCTCAGACCATTTAAGTCCCTGGCCTCGAATTCCGTTGTGCCTAAGTTTTGAGAGTAAGATGTCATGGTTGATTGATCGATTGATTGGTGGTTGCTTTACGCCGTGTCGGCAGCATAGGCCATATTCACGACGAGAAATGTTTGTTTGTTGTTCAAACCATCGCTTTTACATGTAAAAGCAGACAATCAATTATGTGCCAATAGACACTAATTAAATTAGAAAGCTCACAATCATATATTTGTGGTCAAGGGAAACAAATTCCCATAGAAAAAGAAAAGTTTTATTAATAATTGATAGAATCCATTTAGTAAACTATATAAGGTGGTACAGTCCAGCTGCCCTAAAAAAAAAGATGTCATGGTCTACGGTATCAAATGCTTTGCTCGGGTCTAAGTAGGCTCCGGCAACATGTTTCCCATTTTCAAGGTATTGTAGTATATTGTCTAAGATTTCAGTCAGAGCCATTATTGCTGAGTGATTCTCTCTAAATCCAAATTGGTATTTGTATAATATTTTGTATTTGTTAAGAAATTGGTAAACTCTTTTGTACATTAGTTTTTCCATTAATTTGTTTAGGGTACTGAGTAGGCTGATGGGCCTGTAGTTATCAACTGGGTATTTCTCATTTTTCTTATGGATGGGTATTATTTTTGCAACTTTGAGATTTTCAGAAACAATAGCATTTTCAAATGATAGGTGGGAGATAGATGGTGTGAGTAGAGTGTCACACTCTTTGATTATTTTTGGCGAGATATTGTCATGTCCACTTGACTTATTAGGATTTAGTTTCTTTATTTCTTCTAAGGTTTCTTGTTCATTGGTGGGACTAAGAAAAAAACTATGTGAATTTGGGTGTTTAAGATATTGCTTTTGTGCTATGCTATTACTGGTGTGTTTTGCTGCAAGTTTTTCACCAATTGAACAGAAGTGTTCATTTAATGTGCTGGCAAAATCTTCATTGTTTGTCATTGTTTTATTTTTATAGATTAGTTTGTCAATTTGATTTTTCATTTTTGCTTTATGTGTCTCCAAAGATTTTCCAGAGGGTATAAAGATTTTGCTTCTCGTTACTGACTAGTTCTTTATAGTAGCCTTCCTCTGCTGATCGTAGACAAGTGATTAGTATATTCTTATATTTTGTGTGTTTTATTCGGTTTTCAAGTGTTGGGTTGAGTTTGTATGTTTTGAAGTATCTATCTTTTACTGCTATACAAGTTTTAAGGCTTGATGTGATCCATCTTTTATCTTTTGCTCTTTGTCTTGATAGTTTTGTTAGTGGGAAAGCTGCATAAAATGCTGTGTTATAAATCTGGTAGAAGATGGTTAGGGCTTTGTCTACGTCGGTTGCTTTGTAGTATTCTTTCCAGTCTGAGGTTTCAATAAGGTCTTTGAATTTAGCCATGTTTTTCCCCCCAAATATTCTAATAATGGGTCTGTCCTGTTTTTTAATGGGATTTAATGGTGCATCGTTTTCATACAGCGGTGGCCCGCAGATGCGTACCTGGCCTCGGTCTGGTTTCACCATGGCCGTGGCATGAATAGCATCAATAGACTACATCACTGTTCCAGCGGCACGGTGCATTGTGGGATGCGTCAGAGCAAAACAAACCCAAGAGAAGCACATGGCACACGCTAATACACTGGGTGCAGCTATGAAATGTGCTAGTTTCAGCTCATCTCAGCTCTTGCTTGAAACTTAAGCCGTGTTCACACGGACAAAATGTGAGGCGAATCACACAAATCGAATCAGGTGAGTCGAATTAGCGGCCCGTTCACACGGGCAGTATTTGGGCCGGAAATCGAAATCTGCGCATGAGCACGTCCAGACTAACCAGCGCCATTTTGGGTTCGACGACGCCGACACCAGAGAGTGTGGGTTCGACCTAGATATGTAATGACTGAATCGTATTGGTTTGGAACGGTCAAAACTTCTGCTGGGCAGTGAAACCCTAAAAATAAATGATGAAAAAAATATATGTGCACGTCTAGCGGTTTCATAGACCAAATTATAGTATATAGTTTGACATGCTTAGTCCGCATCACGTAAGTCGGTTGCGTTCACACGGGCAAAATTATCCGCTTCACAGAAATCGCCTCACGTAAACTACCTCGATAGGTGGTTTACAGGATCCGCATCACGTGAATCGAATCAGCCCTAATCCGCCTCAGACATGCGTTCACACGAGAAATGTGATGCGAACTATACAAGTCGCTTTCTACGAATCGATTTACATCGCCCGTGTGAACACGGCTATAGAATACCAACTAAAAGAATATCTATAATAAATTAAGATATTAATCTTTTATCCAGCACTGCATTTACATCAATATAATATGCACATCTTATGCCATGTACATTTAGATTTAGACAAATCTGGGCACTCAGACTAGTGTTAGAGCCATAGCCAGAGTCAGTTTTACTTATTTTATTAATGTTTTTATTTATATCCTATGGTTAATGACATATATAGAACTAGAAAATTAGTTGGGGTAATCAGATATTGGTTTTATATTTATCTGAAAGAAGAGTCTGTTGACACATTTGGCATTTTAATATTTAGAACAAGAATTAATAATGGTGATGTGGATATCACTGATTGTTTTGTGTCGAATTGTATGTTTCTTAGCTCAAAATGTTTAACTATGGCTAGTTTTGTCTTAGCTATATTCATCAGATCATTATATTGCATGTGTGCATACATGTTTATGCCAAATTGTTATGTACGTATTTCTATTCATTTTGAATAGAATCGAAGTTTTTCCCTATGCGTATGGACAAACTCAATGGCCATTTGCATTTGCTTTGCTGCCAAGGCCGTTTTCAGCGCATGCGCAGTCGGAACCATGATCCCATCTATACACTTACATGCTTTTCGAATTTTTGCCGCATTCGCATAACGCATACCGCGTATATGGAATCCTAGCTTAATATCGGTAAATATCGCGCATTCAAAGCTCCTTATACTATTATATATATATATATATATTTTTTTTGGTGACAAGTTTTTTATTCTGCCCGTAACGTATAAGCTCCCGAGAGGGTGCTTGCTTTCAACGCTGGACAGCTGTGATACTGGATTGGTCTGGTCGTGCACTCAGGAGTGTTTACCTGATCTTTCTCGGGCCAACCTTTTGCGGTTTTGGGTGTTAGTAGTTTCTATATTATTATTTTTTTAATTTTCAAAGTTTTTTCCTAACCTGTATATGATAACTTAGCCTACTATGTACATCTACGCAGATGACATACAGCCCTGCGGGAGAGGATCCCATCCCATTGTGGTTTGTTACAGCACCCTTTCACCCATGCCCTGTCCTTAGATAGTACACCGGTGTGCCAGAACACCCCTGGACCCTTCAGGACTGTGACTAGGTGGGATGGTTGTGTTGTATGGTTAGCCATTTTGTATTTCAGGGTGAATCAGATACATGACCATGGCTTGCCTGGTTCTGCTTTGGTTTGTGCCAGTACACATACCCAGATGGACTGCGCCCTATGGTGATAGCCATTTCGATTTCCTTAGTACTGAGGAGGGCAAGTTTCCGTATTTGTAATATCTACCATCTTTTCTGGCCTGTCTTTTGCTTTTTGTGCCAGAACACAGCAAGCTGTGACTGCGGCCATGGTCAGGTGAAATATTGTTCCTTCAGTAGGTGGTTGTGTATTGTATTTTCTTTAAGAACCTTTTATAGTGCTCCAGGCTTTTGATTGCCCGTTGTTGTGTGGGTTGATTATTCCAGGCATGTGCCGCCATGGCCAGTACACTTCTCTCATACATTTTTGTGTTACTTATTGCTGTCAGTAGCACTGGGGCCGCCATTTGCCTGGTGTCCCTACGGGGGGTTGCTGTGTAGCCTGGTTTTGTGGTGTAATGGTGTGCTAGTATTTTGAGGCGCGTCTCCCTTCTACTCGTTAGTAGTGTTGCATTGCATTTTTTGTGTAATTCTATTGTGGGATATCTTTTGTGCACCTGAAAGCATACTTTGAGGGCTCTATTTTGTAGCACCTGTAGTTTGTTTAATAGTTTTGTATTTCCTCCCATGTATAGGCCTACTACATCGCCATAGTCAAAGTAGGGGAGGATCATGCCTTTATATATTTTAATTGCCATGTTTTCATTCATGTAGTATCTCAGTTTAGCCAGTAGCCATATTTTATGGTTTACTTTGTTGATAGTATTTGTTATGCAGAGGTAATAATTTAGGTGTTTGTCTAGATCCACTCCCAAATATCGGTAGTTGTCTACTTGTTCCAGTTCGGTGTTTCCCAGAAGACACTTTATTTTATCGTTACTCGTTAGCCTCGTACCAAATAGTACTGTTTTTGACTTGTTGTTGTTTATGGTTATCCTATTTAGTTGGCACCACTCGATTAGTTTTTTTAGTGCTAGATTCAGTTTCATTTCTATTTCTTCGGTTGTTTTGCCTGCGGTATATACCACCGTATCATCTGCATATAGTTGCATGTTTTCAATTTCTAGACAGTCTAGATCGTTAATATATATGAGGAAGAGAAGTGGCCCCAGGACTGACCCTTGGGGTACTCCACAAGTTATCTTTTCCTCATTGGATATGGATCCATTGACTGTGGTGCATTACTTTCGGTTTTCTAGATAGCTCGCTAACCATTTTCCTGTTACTCCCGTTATTCCCATTTGGGTTAGTTTACTCCTTAGGATAGGGTGGTCCACCGTGTCAAAAGCTTTGCTGAAGTCTATGAATGCTGCACCCACTAGGTTCTTTTTATTGATAGTGTAGTGGTCTGCACTGACCTCTCAGGCAAGGAGCCGCATAGACAGGTAGGCGTGGGTAGTGTGTTGATATCAGGGAGCCTAGGTGGTGTGATGGTTAGCACACTGGCCCGGAATGCTAAGAGATGTGGGTTCGAGTCCCGCTCTAGGCGCAATATTTCCCATTTTCATCACCCCCATGACACTGGTGCCGTGACCAGGATGCTGTACAAGCTACACGCTGTATAGTTGTTGAACCTACCCTGTGTATGTAAGTGCATTGCATTGCCTGTATGTATGTAATTGTAAGCATTAAAAGACTTACAATTCCAGGAGGACGAGTGTAGTGGTCTGCACTGACCTCTCAGGCAAGGAGCCGCATAGACAGGTAGGCGTGGGTAGTGTGTTGATATCAGGGAGCCTAGGTGGTGTAATGGTTAGCACACTGGCCCGGAATGCTAAGAGATGTGGGTTCGAGTCCCGCTCTAGGCGCAATATTTCCCATTTTCATCACCCCCATGACAATACTGTTTGCAATATCGGTTATTAAGTTAGCAATTGTTTTTATTGTCGAGTGTTTTTTTCTGAAACCGCCCTGTTTACTGTTTAATATTTTGTGTTCGTTTATAGGTGGTCCATAATATGTCTATGCATTATTTTTTCCATTAGTTTACCAGGCAGTGGGAGTATGGAGATCGGTCTATAATTTCCCAGCACCTGTTTATCCCCTCCTTTGTGGAGCAGTGTTACTTTTGCCAGTTTCCAGCAGTCCACATAAGTACCTTCTGTGAACGATTTGTTGTATAGCTCACATATAACATCTGGGATGCATCCGAATGCATCACATTGTTCCAGAATTTGTGTGAGTTTTTTCCCCATTGTTGGTCTTGTTTGACAATGTACCGTCTTTTGGCTTTTCTCACTGATTTCTGGACATGATTTCTTGCTTTATGGTAGTTTTCTATGTCTAGTAGTTGCTCGCTTGCTTTAGCTAATTTACCTGTTTTATACCGACCCACCCTCTGGGGAGGCTTAGGACTAACGCATGTAGATATATATATACACATAAACAATACTCATACTCATACCATAGAGGTGGACAATGAATTGACCAAAATCCAGCAACCGGAAACGGAAATAGCCCTCTATGGGCGCCGCCATTTGTATACTCCTGTTGGAATATTTTCAGCTATTATCGCTCAGTTTCCAACCTGGTCCCCTATCCTTTGTACCGGAAACAAGTTTAAATGGGCTCAAAAGAGTTCAACCGTGGCTGGTTGGGTCGCTCCGTATAGCGCTGAATATGCTTATGGAGAATGTCTTTTAATTTTGAATAATATCAAAGTTTTGAACTGCGCATATCGGCAACTTCTATGGCAGCGGGCATTTGTTTTGATATATTATTAACCAATCGCTGACCCCGAATACCGTAAATTGGGCCTATGGACTTAATGCCTTGACAGCCTCACTGCAGAGTAGCACAGAGGAACAGGTACACTGGTCCCAGTGACGTCATCACACCATATATGGAAGATTTGTAGGGAGGGACCAGTGTAGTTGTTCCTTGATTTGGCGTGTGCTACTCTGCAGTGGTGCGTTGTCAAGGCATTACATAAGCATACACCTAAACACGGTTTGGCGGCCATCTTGACCTAATTCCTGTTTGCAGGTACACAAACGCACATGGCAGTATCATCAGCATGGCAGTGAGCAATCTTCATAGAGAAAAAGTTAAATATCTCTAAAACCACACAACCAATAAACAAACTGATTGGAATACACATAGAAAACATGTTTACCAAAAATATTATATTAAATTGATATGGTTAGGGTTCTGGATTTCTATTCACTTTGAATAAAACTGACATTTTGCACTGCTGGTACCGGCATACTCAATGCATTGTCAATGGCAGTGAGCAATCTTCAGAGAGAAAAAGTTAAATATCTCTAAAACCACACCAGCTAGAAACAAGCTGATTGGAATACACATAGAAAACATGTTTAACAAAAACATTATATTGAATTGATATGGTTAGGGTTCTGGATTTCTATTAAATTTGAATAAATCTGACGTTTTGCACTGCGCGCACTGCAAACTCAATGCATTGCCGATGGTCGAGAGCAATCTTCATACAGAAAACGTTAAATATCTCTAAAACTACACTACCTAGAAACAAACTAATTGGAATACATATAGAAAACATGTTTACCAAAAATATTATATTAAATTGATATGGCTAGGGTTCTCGATTTCTCTTAATTTTGAATAAAACTAATGCTTTGCACTGTGCGTTCCAGCAAACTCAAGGCTATCAGGGCTTTGTTTACCTATAACCGGAAGTGGCCTCGTTCTCGCAAAATTAGGACATGCCCATATAAGGCCAAACCGTGTTATCGTGTATTCTCGAAGCGACGGGTATTTTCAGCGCCCGGTCATTCTCAGCGGCCCGTCGTGGTCAAAAGACCCGTGGCATCGCCGGCTACAAGCTCAGCTGGTGCCTGGCAGTGTTAGGGACCGATTACGCCGAAATCTATTGAATGCGATCATATTTAACAGAATTACATACTCAAATAATGAAATTTAATTAAATTAACCTTAAATTCCAAGCGATATTAACGTAGCAGCTCGATCAGCGTCGAATCGCCGAGTGTAAACAAAACAAATAGCAGTGCTCGCGGCAACGTTCGAAAATCCGCGCATGCGCAGAAGCCACGACAGGCCGCTGAGAATGACCGGGCGCTGAGAATACGACACCGTATTCGGGTCACCCGAGTTACTAGAATTTCAAATCGAACACCGCAAGTGGAGTAAGAAAATACACCCGCAATAATAAAATACTTTGCTGTAGTTATATCGGGGGGTCGGTCCTAAGCATTGCTTATTCATATTATTTGTCCATAATTAGGTTGATTAATTCTGGGGTTACCCATGGGTCTTGGTTGTTTTTTATTTTAAGTTTTTTATTGGGCAGGTAGTGTCCAGAGCATATATCAATGCTAAGTGGCGTTCTCTTTGGCGGAGTGGTTAGAGTGTCTGACTTTTTTCTAGGTCAGACTCCTAATCTGAGGGTCGGCGGTTCAATTCCCCGTGCCCCCAGCTCTGCCAATTTGGATTTCCACCGCTGTGTATAACTAACTTACAGCGTTATCAAAGGCTGGTTGCTCTGATACCATAAAAATCCCTTGGGTCGGTAAAAGTGTAGGCCCAGGCTTTCTATCGACCAGCAGTGGAATGAGGAAGACCAGTCGTCTATGACTGAAATTTCCCCTGCTTAAACAACTAATGGACCCAATGTTGGCAATCTGCAATGCCATTAATATAGTCATATTATATAAATCTTACGTATTATTGTATCTAAAATGTACCATATAGCATCCCAATGGGGAGACCAGGCCATCAGCACCATGACCCAATATCCCACTGTTACATTAATCTAATACTGAGTTAACCAGACCTTGCCCTATCCTATTAATGTCGAACGCCAGGCTAGGTAGCAACAAATAATAATCTTGGACGTGTTTTTTTGTTTAACTCGATTGGGGTATGAATCCACGAAACCGCACAGCCAGCGCTCTTTACCATGCAGCCATCCTTTCTGGTTGGGAAATCTAACTCAGAAGAACTGGTGTTTCAATTGTATTTATTGGGTGATGTAATGCATGTACATTACTTAAATTTGTTCTGACTATATAGGACACCTTGGTTTGATACCTCAGGAGTGCTTTCCTATAAGTATGAGTAAATTGGGTATGAAGTTCTCTATAGTGTAGTATGCTTCTAGATGAAAATTCAAAACAAGAAATTATTTCTTTTGGGTGAATCTAAAATCTAGTAGTATGCAGGATGGATGCACTTTTCTTCTTCTCATAGGTGCTTTATGTTACCGGTGATAGAAATAAGTAACAAATTTCGCTTGTCCCCCAGACAAGTCTGGTGTGATTTTCACTTGTCCGTCTGAATTTTCACTTGTCCCGGACTGGACAAGCGAACAACCTCTTATTTCGAACGCTGTGTGTATTATATGTGTTATATAGTGATAGAAATAAGCAACATTTTTCACTTGTCCACTGGACAAATCTGGTGTGATTTTCACTTGTCCGTCTGAATTTTCACATGTCCCAGACAAGCGGACAAGCTTTTGTTTTGAACGCTGATTATGATTACATCATTCGTTAGCAAATATATGCCACCTCCTGAATCAGCTATATTTTTAATAACTTAATTTATATATGCATATTTTATTTTTTGTTCCCAGAAGAGCTGCAGGATGAAATTGACGAGTTGTTTGACAATGTGCCCGACCTTGGCGCAACGTTCACCATACTGGACAAGATTGGTGCAGGTGATTGAAATACCATTAATACATTTTTTATAATTTGTAAGACGATTTGGAGGGAATCAGAAATATTCTTCTTCCGGTGTATGTATATATATTTTAATGTAGAGCATCCTGGTCTTCCAGCAGGGAAGCACAATATAGTCGCCATGAGTGCGCACTGTCACAAGTCAGTACCCATCCTGATATTCCCTTAGATGTTGCCAGGACGTAAAGCTCCAACAACAATATCTCTTAGTCATTATTGAAAGCGGAATGTCAGTATCTGAATTTCACATGGTTTTGTGTACTTTGGTCTTTGTTTAAAGCAAAAGATCCGGTACACCCCCATCACATCAAACTAGTTCTCAAAACGTCCGACCATGTTCTAAAACGGGCTGTGGTCGGGGTAGAACGTGGCTGCAAGAAAATTTTGGGCATGCTCAAAGATCTGGAGCACCATTCTGTTCTAGCCCGTCCATTCTGTTCGTCAAAAGACCGTAAAAAGTTGTTACTACATCAATTCAGTACACACAAAGTTTGAGTCCGTTCAGCAACATTTTCAAGAACGTAGTGAGAACTAGTTTGGTGTGATGGGGGTATAAAGGAATTTAATGTCAATTTGAAACCCGTTTCCTTTTTTATTATAACAAGGCACGTTCAGCTCCGTGTACTTGGCTCGTCTGAAGAACCACCCACAGGTAGAGACCAAGTTTGCGCTGAAGCATATCATTCCCACCAGTCATCCCTTCAGGATCGAGAATGAGCTTCGGTGTCTGCAGGAAATCGGGTGGGTACAAAAGATATTTACAATTACATCCAAACAAATTATAAAATGTCAAATATTTTTATTTGCCAGAATAGGCCATTTTTTTCCCAGAAAAGTTCATGGTTGAGGTAGTGGTTTTCTGCTATCAACAGTGATGAAATGAGGCGGCAAATGGTTGCCGAATCAGTTAGAGCGCTGGCTTCCCATGCGATTCAAATCGTAGCCATGTCAAACCGTAGCCATGTCAAACCCAAGTCATGACTTACAAAATTGGTACTTGTCGATACCTAGCCAGGCGCTCTGAATTTCTAGGATATGGCAAGGACTGGTTTGCTCAGTATCAGGATAATGTGACTGAGTGGGATATCGGGTCATGGTGATGGCAGTCCGGTTTCCCAGTGAAGCAGAAACCATAAAGTCTCCATGAGTGCGCACTGTCACAAGTTGCTTGGTACCCATCCTGATATGACCTCAGATGTTGCTAGGATGTAAAGCCCATACCAAAACCAACCAATCAATCCCCAATCATGCATTATTAGCACAGGGAAAGGACTGGTTAGCGCAGTGTCAGGATAATGTGACTGATTGAGATATAGGGTCATGGTTCTGGCGGTCTGATTTCCCAGTGGGGCAGCACTATAAAGTCAGCATGAATGCACACTTTCAAAAGTCGGTACCCATCCTCATATGACCTTAGATGTTGCCAGGACGTAAAATACCAACAACCAACTCATGAGAAATGTGCCCTTTTTTTGTGCAGGGGGTGTGACAACGTGATGGGTGTGGAGGCATGTCTGCGAGCCCGGGACCACGTCGTTATCGTCATGCCTTATTTCCCACACGACAACTAATGGACCAAAAAAAAAAATTCAAAAAAATTCAATCGTTTGGTTTTTGTCAGTTTGTTCCCTCTCGTGATTTGACAGCTTTTCAATAAATGATAAATCGGGTCCCAGTACCCCCCATGGCCTGTAGGTGGGGAATGTATGCAGTGGCGACCTCTGGCTGATAGTAGACACGGGACCAGGCTAGACTTGGTTGGGTGGTAGTGTCGCCCTCTGGCTGATACTGGAAACATTGGACATATTCGACTGGGCCTTTCTATCAATCAATCAATAGATCCGTCCTCTAGTCGAGGGTTGGATGCAATGGTTCTCCACTTGTCCCGATGGTGTGCCTTTCTATATGCATTACAAAATATTTCTTTACAAATTCCTGGGACCGGAAGTCGAAAGTGTCTTGTGGTAGATGGCTGATATGGAAAGGTTGAAAGTTTCAGTACCTTCAGCCAATCAGAGCTGTTCTTTTTTTATTGCAAATGGCTGCTCTCTATGGGGGCAGCCATTTGCAATGGAAATGAACAGCTCTGATTGGTTCTTTTCAATTGCAAATGGCCGCCCCAATACAGGGCAGCCATTTGCAATAGGAGAGAACAGTTCTGATTGGCTGAAACCACTGAAGCCATTTGACTGGCATTCGAAAACCTAGTTCACTGCGCAGGTGGGAGGAGCCTAAATTTTGCGGATGGAAAGGTCCCAGTCGAATGCCAACATTAACTTTGCTTGGTTTCAGTTTAACCACACAACGACGCTGCTTTGCAAGAGAACTACAGCAAAATCATGGGTGAATCATATGAACTTATCACATCATGCAAGGCCAACGAAGTTATACCGGTGTACCGGTACAAGTCAAATGCAACAGGAATGTCAGTTGTCATCGCACAGGTTGAGGGACCGCTCGTAAACGCCTACTTCACTTTGGGTAAAAAACCCGCACGTTTCTTCTATTATCACCCACCTTTTCGCCGGGTTGTATCAAATATTTATACTCAATCGACAATTAAGTAGTCACTTATTGTAGGTATGTGCCAACAATTTTCAAACCCCATCAATAATAAAACAAAAGGCACCACTGGAAAGACCTTGAAACGCCATTCAACATGACACCAAGACTATGGGAATAGGTGGAGTATTAAGGAAGTTATGGCCTTTTCCAACTCTGAAATTGGTAATTATTTTCTTACATAAAATTAAGGTATAAGCACTAGATTTCTGTGACCGAAATTGGTGACTCATTCTCTGACCAATAAGCCACCACATGTAGCTCCTCTATTGCATTCCGCCTCGTGCCAATTCTGAGTGCCTCGTCACAATTTCCCCAAACTCAACATTATATAAGATTAATAATGGCTGCACAGTCCAGTTAACTTTTTTTAAATTCCAGATTGCTAAAAAAGGGTGAATTTTAAGGTTGAAATTGAGTGAATCTTTTGAAGTTATTATTGGAATAGCAAAACTTAACCAAATTGAAATATTGTTAAACTAAGCTGTAAAGGGATTCCCATACTACATAATATACAAAAATCATAAAGATTGACCAATGCAAACTAATCATAGAGCCGTTTTTCTAGACCCCTAAAAAAAAACGGTGCGATTGGCTGGATCAGTTTTGTTGTAAGAAAATATCCGCCGCTAGTCGCCGTTTGCGCACATACCTACTTATTGGGTACAACACGGATTAATTATTTCAGCCGCTTAATTTTTTAATTTAGAGTATTTAGAAGAGATGGATATGACAATTATGTAAACTGTTTATTTCGCATATAAAAATTATTAGCTGAACAGCAGACCTTAAACTAGTACTAAATTAAACGGACCAGGGCCTCCAGCCTGGAGGCCCTGGTCCGTTTAATTAAGACCTCTCGGAGGCGCACCCTGGAGTCCAGGGTGCGCCTCCGAGACGTCTCGGGGAAATCCCTGACGTCATGCTAGTCTGAACGGCAAAAGCAGTTTGTCGCCTCGAAAATGGAAAAGCTGTGCTGTGATTGGCTGAAACCACTGAATATGGTGGCCATTTTCGAGGTGCTTTATGTCTCCTATCTGAAAAGGGAGACGCCTCGGAGCCGCACCCTGAACGGAAATAAGCCAGAAAGCATCGCGGAGACGGAGGAGACAGACCCTGAACGCGGCCCTGGTATAGGCTGCTGAGACTCATACCATACTCCGACAAATGCTCTCCAAGCATACGGTTGCAGGTTTTCAGTTTTTGCAACTGTATACATTGGTGGAGAGTGCTGAAATTGGTTGCTCCTGTTGTGTTGTAGTTAGTCCAGCAGCACTGACAAGGCTTTTTAGACAACCAACTAGACAAATCTTAGAATTTGCAATCTAAAATGCTAAATATAAAGTTCAAATGTTTATTTCTCATAACCAGCTACTTTTTGTGTGAATAATTGATTAAATCCTGTAGATTAATAGACTTTAAAAATTGAATTGATAGCTTTCTGTGGCTGCCATCTTGGTGGTTGCCATCTTGGTGGTTGCCATGGATTCCCCTGTGTGTGGGGAACCCCTCTAGGTCATGTGATGAGGGAATCCCACCTATGATGTCATTCATACATCACCGACCACAATACTCTCCTCCCACATGTTCAGTTGCATGGACTGAAAAAAACTAAGCAACGGTATGTTGGGAGAGCTTTTGATGCTGGATTTGTTTGTTTCTGGGTGAGGTATACCCGGCGACTTTAAAGAGTATTGTTGAATATTATCATACAATGATTATGATACATGCCAAAATAAAGTGAGTAATGTAAATTGTAAGTAGAATTGGCCTATTAGTAGTAATTAATTGGTACCACAAGTCGTAGTAAGTAGTGTTACTAGGAGAGAAGTGTTAATATTATTATTAGTGCTGGTAATAGTTTAATTTGGGCACTGGATCTATATGATAACACATACATTTGCAATGTATGGCTGTATCTATGGTGACCCCACCACCATACAATAGACCTGTACTAGATCAATACCGATCTCTTCACCAGTGGCCAACTGGTCTCCTGGTCAATGCTTCTGTGGGATACAGTAACACAGCAGTGACGGAATAACTCATTGGATTGAATTACAATGACTGAATTAGTCTAAAATGTAGGGGGGGCCGTATACTTTTTGGGAAAACCCTGAAGTCAGTAAATGTAATCATAGTTTGTGTCCATGACTGTAGGCTTCAGTTTTTACATATTTTCAATCTTAATATTGAAATGCGTTAATGTTTGGAATTTTACTTTACAACCATGGTTGTAGCAACTGAGGCACACGATGATGATGGGCTGCCCCATACACTTGAACATCTGGTTTTCATGGGCAGCGAACAGTACCCATACAAGGTATGTAATTTTTGTTTAAACCCAAAAGAACCTGGAATATGAACATTGTTTTCCATCCTTCCAAATAGGGGGGCGATTTTTGTGGAAATGCGCATATTTAAGAATGGAGTGAGAGTTGCATAGTAATTAGTATACATCCTTTTATGCAAATTAAAATTGCGAATGTGATGATAGTGTGGTTTTGCCTATTTCCGCTTTATTGCCGGAAACCACTTTCATTCTTAACTGTTCATCTTCAAATAATACAGGACTAGACAGGATGGTCGAATGAGTTTAGCGTTTTGGTAGATCATGGGATTTGAACTAATGGGTTCGAACCCTGGTCGGGTCAAACCGATGACTTAAATTAAAAATTGATACTTGTCGCTTCCTAGCCAGGCGCTCGGCATTATTGGGATAGGGCAGGGACTTGTTGGCTCAGCGTGAGGATAATGTGACTGAGTGGGATATCAGGTCATGGTGCCAGTGGGCTGGTCTCCCAGTGGGGAAGCACTATAAAGTCGCCATGAGTGCGCACTGTCAAAAGTTGTTACTCGACCTTAGATGTTGCCAGGATGTAAAGCTCCAAAAACCGATCAACAATAGGATGTGTAGTTTGGTTCCAATGCTGCAGACATTCTGATTCTCGCCATTTATGAGTCAGTTAGCCTCAGATTTTTGCCAGTCAAGAGATTTATTGATCACTCCAAATGTATTGATTACGTTGTTGTATGTCCATGTGAAATAATAGTGTTATATATTTGAGGGAATGGGAATTTGAAGGGAATATCATTATCAGGTATGCTATGGTTAGCTTGGTTCCCAGCCCTGGACAAGTCCTTAGGTTCGGCACAAAGCATGACGTCATCCGGACCAGTGTAGGTGTGCCTTCACGCATGTGCTACTCTGCGGTGGTGCAGTCAATGTGTTAAGACAATAAGCCCAATTTACAGTTATATTGTGCAATACTATGTACTGGATGCCGGGATTGGTATATCAGGGATGATATTTTTCCGTTTTTAAGTGGATTTCTGTTTTTTTTTCACAGCCTCGGGGCATTTTCTATATACCGTATATGCCCAAATAGACGCGCACTACCCGACTGCAGACACATGGATGCGTGTCTATTCAAAGTTAAATAATTTCATGGATTTGTTTTTGTTGTGCCTCTGAAATATAGTGGGATTGTCTTATTTTATGTGCATTCAGTCTGAATATGATCGTAAATTTTCATTTGTTTTTGTTGTGCCTCTGAAATAAAGTGGATTGTCTTATTTTATGGGCATTCAGTCTGAATATGATTGTAAATTTGTGCGTGCTTTCAATCTGGAAATGGGGGGTGTGCTTCTATTGGGTAGCGTGCTTCTATTGGGACATATACGGTAGGTGAAAACGGAAATTTGTCGTCTGGATAATAATCTCGGCTTGATTTCCGCTTTAATGTATTGATGGCTTATGGGCTTAACACCTTGATGACACCGCCTCAGAGTAGCGCATGCCGCACCGGAAGAACAACTACACTGGTCCCTCCCCACATGTCTTCCATATAAATGATATATGGTCCGATGACATCATGCTTTATGCCAAGCCTAAGGTCTGTGACCGAGGCGCGCAACCAAGCTAGGGTAAGGTGTACAAGAACCAAACCCAAGGCTTGGAATCTGAATCATATAGCTGTATCCAGCGTTTGTACGTGCCTGGAAAAAGCCTGGAAAATAAAGTAATGTATTGAAGTGTTTAAATTTTATACCCTTGAAAATCATCGCTGCGATGAATCATGATGGGACATTCAGTCTGTGCCGCGTTCTTTCCATTTCCTCTCCAACGAGATATCATCAGGACACAGTTTCGTTTATTTTCAGATTTAGTTTCTATTGATTATTTGCGTGTCTCATTGAAAATGTTCTTGTAAAGAATATTTTTGAATCTAGTGGCCAACTTTTTGTATGAACTTTGGCAGTAATATGTTTGTTTGTTGTTGTTTTACATCCTAGCAACATCTACGGTCATATCAGGACGGGTACTGACTTGTGACAGTGCACACTCATGGTGACTTTATAGTGCTGTCCCACTGGGAAACCAGGCCGCCGGCACCATGACCTGGTATCCCACTCAGTCACATTATCCTGACACTGAGCACACCAGTCCTTGCCCTGTCCTAATAATGCTGAGCGCCTGGCTAGGAAGCGACAAGTATCAATTTTTAAGTCATTGATTTGACACGACCAGGGTTCGACCCCACAATCTACCAGCACGGGAGACGGACACTCTAACTCATTCGGTCTGGTTTGGCAGTAATAAGAATAATGGTGATAAATTAGTTCACTACTATTCTTGAATCTGGTGGCCAATTTTCTGTATGAACTCTAGCAGTAGTGATCAGGGATGAAATATCTTCGCGGATTACCACAATTTTTTATTTTTACCGATTAATGTTGAACAAAATGCCATGTAATCAGGATGTATATGGCAACAAATGGTTAGTTTGAATCCCGCTTTTATATGACCTTAGATGCTGTGAGAACATAAAACCCAAAACAAAATGTTAGGCATGAGCGATAATGCAATCACATGCAATCACATGCAATCACAAGGACAGTTGAAATCTGACTTCCCGCATTTTTCCTGCGATTTCCTAACGCGTAGGTAGATCAGCTAAAATTTCAAAACATAACAAACTGTATAAATGTAAGCTCTTTCAACAGACCTTGCTGAGACAAACTCAAATCTGTTGTAATTTTGAAAATATCTTAATAGGGGAGAAAGTTATGGCATTTCTAATGTCAGCTTAATTGTTTAATTTAGTCTGGATTCACCATTATAATAAACTGTGACCATTGCCACATTGTTACAGCTTTGTATGCTCCGAGTATTTTGATTTTGGTATTTTGATGTGTATTTTCGGTAAGATTAGGTTATGTTCTTTCCAGTGATATACAATTTATGAAAATATTCCAATGCAAAAGTACTTTAATCAAGGCCGGAGTCATGAAAATACAGGAATATTTTACTATTGACCTGGTGACCGACGTTTCCCTATCGGAATCTGACAAAACTACTAACGGTGCTAAACCTAAGGAGGGGGGGGGGGGGATCTGCATTTTCATGGAAATTCACCGTCGGTGTAATAACCACAGCTTAATTTCCGTGGTTTTTGCCGGAGCCCACCACTTTCATCCTATAATATTAATAATGATGATGATGATGATAAATGAGTTTGCTGCTATTTATTTTTCCTTTACAGGGCTTGTTAGACCTCCTGGCTAACCGGTCACTGGCATCTGGGTCTAATGCGTGGACAGACACTGACCACACCTGCTATACGATGACCAACGCAGGAAGTGAGGGTTTCCTGAATATCCTTCCCATCTTTCTGGACCATGTCCTCTACCCCATACTCACAGTAAGTGTGTGTGTGTATGTGCAGGGAACATTTTGTTCGGTATTGTGTCACGGATCGCTCTGTGGCAGAGTGGTTAGAGTGTTTGACATTTTTCTAGGTTGGACGCCTAATCTGAAGGTCGGTGGTTCGATTCCCCATGCCCCCCCCCCCACCCACCTCTGACAATTTGGATTTCCACCGCTGTGTATAACTTACAGCGTCATCAAAGGCCGGTTGCTCTCATACAATGTCTATGTGGTGTGGGAGGTTAAAAATCCATTGGGTCGGTAAAAGTGTAGGCTCGGGCTTTTTATCGACAAACTGTCTAATGGTGAAAACAAGTCTTTTCAGACTTATCCATGATGGGCAGTATAAATCTTCAAGAAAAAAACAAGTTATGTACATCGCTAATCAATTTCCAATTTGATCAGCAATTGTTGCTAATCAACATTTTCAAAACAAAATGTTCCCTGGTGTATGTCACCGTCATTCTGGGATGAAAGATCGCGTTGATTTCCGCGATTTCTTTAAATATTCACCGAATAATGCTAAACAAAATGCTATGGAACCAGTGGTATGTGACAACAATTGGTTAGTTTGAATCCCATTCTTATGACCTTAGATGTTCCTAGAACATGAAACCCAAGTAGCTTATTCACTATTTACATCTTACCCAGTGAATCTACTATGAATGTGTTTCTGGGCACTTTAATTTAATAAACGTCTTAAAAACGTCCTGGAATATGAAACCGGTAATACTACCTGTAAGTCATATTCACTTTTGAATCTAAGCTTTAAAAGTTGGGCTGAGAACAATAAAAGAAGTACCTCAATATCTAGAGTATTTTCACAATATGGCTTGTCACAAATGACATCACGCACTGCCCCCAACTACTACTAGGTCCTACTTCTGAACAGTCAGTCGCACAAATAGACGCATTCCCATTTAAGGTGCCATATATTACCAGGGATTCCATTTCTCAGCGAAATCACTGATTTCAGCTATAACTGAGTTTCTAAATCAGCGTGTAAAATTGTCCGATATAATGCATGAGAATCTATGTGAAATGACTATAATAAATTGCAAGTTGTCTATATAATGGTAAATAGTGTTATATAAAAACCAAAGGCATGTGAGGGATGTGTGGAGTTGGTAAACTATTACTCATTAGGTATAGAAATTGTATAGTAAAATAGTCTTTGGAGGAGTGTCACTTCCTAGAAATACTCTTTGGAAGAGTCACCTCACATACCCCCCCTCCCCCCCCCCCCATGGTGTTATTTATGGATCATTGGCCACTACAAGGCACTGTAGCCAGCATAACAAGGCCTTGGATACAGCAGATTGTACTCTGATTGGTGGATTGAACCATGTGACCACTGCCATCTTGGATTCTAGAAGACCTATATAAAGTAATAAATGAAGGAGTCTCACTCTCCTACTTTCACTGTTCACCTATTTTCCTTCATTACCTGTATTGATTTCCTTTGGCTTGTCCACACCACCCACACCACCAGCCGGCGACTTTACAAGTGGGTGGAAAATCCTGTCCGTGGGGGGAAAAAGCGACTTTTAATTATTTGTTAGTCTTGAAGTCTTAAAACAGTTGGAATTTAAAGGCTAAAATATGTCCAAGTATGTGCAAGTTTGCACCCTTTTCAGGGTACGTACAGAGCCTGGAAAGTTGAAAAGTCTTGCACTTCATTTGCCCCATTTCAGGGCCTTGAAAAGCCTTGAATTTAACCTTTTTTGGGGGTAATTAGTCTCGAAAAGCCTTGAGGGGAGCGGGACGTATTTCAGGCAGTAGAATGTACACCTGTGATGGTGTGGGTCATCCGATCGATCCTGCTCAGTGGACACATTTGCAGTTTGGGCTATTTTCCATTCAAACTAGTGGTCCATAACTGGTTCATCAAAGGCTGTGGTATGTGCTGTCTTGTCTGTGGGAAAGTGCATATTAAAGACCCCTCGCTGCTTATCGGAAAGAGTAGCCTATGTGGCGGTAGCAGTTTTCCTCCAAAGAAATATGTCAGAATGACCATATGTTTGATGTCCAATAGCTGATGATAAAAGATTAATGCGCTCCAGAGGCATCGTTAAATGAAGCAAACAGGTTGTTTTTAAACCTTGAATTCCATTAAACTGTCTCCTCTGATCTAAATTAGTTTGAAATTGCCATTCGCCGATGTTCCCCCCCCCCCCCCCTCCCCTCCTGAAATCAAGATGAAAATAATTTTGAATTCCTATCAAAAACCACATTGAAATAGTCTTAAATTCCATATCTTCACATGTGTATGGACCCTGACTGTACAGGCCCACTTGTTCAATCTGTTAGCGCTATGGCATAATTGTGACAAGTCTTCCTCATTCCACTGCTCCTGTTTCAATCCTAGTTGTGCCAGGCTAGGCTTGCGACAGGTATAAACAAAATTTCATTGTCTTAACTCAGTCAGGGTTCGGAACCTATGATCTAAGCGGTTAGTGCATGGGAAGCGAGCAACTCAACCCATTTGGCCAGCCCAGATTGACTTGCCTTTGGTGTTGCATTGCAGGAGGCTGCCTACCTGACTGAAGTGCACCACGTGAACGGAGAGGGTGAGGATGCAGGTGTGGTGTACTGCGAGATGCAGGCGCGCGAGAACTCAGGCGAGTCGCGTACACACCTGGCCATGCTGCGCGCCATGTATCCAGGTCACTGTGGCTACAAGTCGGAGACGGGGGGCATGCTGAAGGAACTGCGCACAAGCACGTCTCATAAAAAGGTTTGTTGGGTTTTTCTTTGTTTGTTCGCTTTACATCATAGCAACATCTAAGGTCTTATTCCGGACTAGGTGACCGAATCGGTAGAGCGCGCGCTTCTTGTTTGGAAGGTCGGGAGTTTGGATACCAGCTGAGTCAAACCAGTGACTTATCAAATTTATACTTGTCGCTACCTAGCCTAGCGGTCGGTTTTAATAGGATAGAACAAGGACTGGTTACTGGTCTCCCAGTGGGGCGGTATTATAAAGTCGCCATGAGTGCGCATTGTTACAAGTCGGTACCCGTCCTGATATGACCGTGTCGGGAATTCTATTTCCCTTAAGTACAAATATATAATGGTTAGCTTTTTAATTTAATGAGTGTGTATTGATTGTATGCTTTTACATGTAAAAGCGATGGTTTGACTATTTAAAAAAAAAAAAAACAGTTCTCACCATGAATATGGCCTATGCTGCCGACATGGCATAAAGCAACCACCAATCAATCAAATAAACCTGATATAACCGAGGTTGTTGCCAGGATGTAAAACAACATATAATCTATGTAAGACTAGCCATCTGTGTTTACACCGTCATTACCAACATCTACGTAAGACTAGCTGTCCCGGCTCACACCATCATTACCATCATCTACATTAAACTAGCTATCCCGGCTCACACCATCAATACAAACATCAACATAAGACTAGCTATCCCAGCTCACACCATCATTACCAACATCTACATTAAACTAGAGACCAGACGGGATGGCCGAATGAGCTGGAGCGTCCGTCTCCCGTGCTGGTAGATCGTGGGGTCGTGGGTTCGGGCCATGGTCGAGTCAAACCAATGACTTGAAAATTGGTGCTTGTCACTTCCTAGCCAGGCGCTCGGCATTACTAGGACAGGGCAAGGACTGGTGTGCTCAGTGTCAGGATAATGTGACTGAGTGGGATACCAGGTCATGGTCCCGGCGGCCTGGTTTCCCAGTGAGACAGCACTATAAAGTCACCAGGATGCGCACTGTCACAAGTCGGTACCCATCCTGATATGACCTTAGATGTTGCTAGGACGTAAAACAACAACAAACAAACAAACATTAAACTAGCTATCCCGGCTCACAGCACCATTACCAACATTTTCTTATGTATGTGTGAGCAGGCCACTTTTTCCCCAGCCAGAAAATATATTTCAAGCCAGACCAATTGATCCATATTTGTTCTCATGCTGAGTGGAATGTACATCAGAAAATCCTCCAAAATAATACAAAAAACAATATAAGATGTTTGTTTTACGTCCTAGCAACATCTAAGGTCATATCAGGACCATGGTTTTGTTCTTATTGTAATCAAACATAACCATCAATACTGTCCAGTCTGGTTCTTTTTAACCACGTTTATATTTTATTTTGGTTTCAGGTGTGTGACTACCACCGACAGTTTTACCGTCCAGAGAACCTATGCCTAATCATCACCGGGCAGGTGGACCCCGAACAAGTGTTCACCGCACTCAAGCCCCTGGAGAAGAGCATACTCGCGAAGGTAGGACTTGTGAGTGTGAACTTTGGGTTGATGTTTCTAGCAACCTATAGGATTTCACGGTAAAGCCCCTGTCACACATCACCGGATTGAGCACCGGACAGAATTGTCTAGTCCGGTGGTGATAAGTATTAAAATGTGTCAAAATGTTGCGCTATAGGGTCAATGGCTCTGGACGAATGGAAATGAAACGGACATGAAACAAACTCAAACCGGACAAGAACCATAGACATCAATTCGGCGGCATCCGTTCCTAGTTTTGTGCATGTTCAAAACTTGTACGGACACAAACCGGACATTGTTCGTTTTCTGTCCGTTTCCCCCAATCCAGTGATGTCCGTTTCCCCCAATCCAATCATTTCGGGTAACGTGTCGTTACCATGCTGGAAAAATAATGGAACCAAAATTTAGTTTCCCATGAAAAAAAATCATTGCCGATGAGTTCCCATGAGCCCTGTGTATGGAACGCAAAATGTGTTTCCTATAAAATTTGAAATCCTATAGGTTGTTGTAGTGTTGCACTTCGATTGAGAAATTGCAGTGTGAGCATGCAATCAGACTCTTACTGCAGCAGAGTCCGATGATAGCATCAAATTTTCAAAACCAAAATACTTGACCTAGATCTAATCCTACATATCCAAACCTCGATACTGGTGCACTTATTAAGCACTTGTTGCACTTATTAAGCGCTTGTTGTACTTATTAAGCACTTGTTGTACTTATTAACCACTTGTTGCACTTATTAACCACTTGTTGCACTTATTAACCACTTGTTGCACTTATTAACCACGTGTTGCACTTATTAACCACGTGTTGCACTTATTAACCACTTGTTGCACTTATTAACCACTTGTTGCACTTATTAAGCACTTGATGCACTTATTAAGCACTTGATGCACTTATTAAGCACTTGTTGCACTTAGTAAGCACTTGATGCACTTATTAACCACTTGTTGCTCTTATTAACCACTTGTTGCACTTATTAACCACTTATTGCACTTATTAACCACTTGTTGCACTTATTAACCACTTGTTGCACTTATTAACCACTTGTTGCACTTATTAACCACTTGTTGCACTTATTAACCACTTGTTGCACTTATTAACCACTTGTTGCACTTATTAACCACTTGTTGCACTTATTAACCACTTGTTGTACTTATTAACCACTTGTTGTACTTATTAACCACTTGTTGCACTTATTAACCACTTGTTGCACTTATTAACCACTTGTTGCACTTATTAACCACTTGTTGCACAGAAGGGAATACTGAGACAATTGAATAGAACCGGTTTCGGCTGAAGGCGGTGATGTTCAGCATTTTGGCATGCATAAAAAAGTAGCTTGTAATGGTCAACCTAATAATTGTAATATGTTTATATAAAACCATTGGGCTATGTAACTTTAAATCTAATAAAATCGATAACTTAAAAAAAGACCCCCACCATATAATTCCTGATAATAATTAATAATTTTATAACATTTAGCTCTTTGGGGAAGTTAGGTTTGTTAGAGTTTTACATCCAGGCAACATCTAAGGTCATATCAGGATGGGTGGTACAAACTTGTGACAGTGTGCGCACTCATGGCGACTTTATAGTGCTGCCCGACTAGGAGACCATGCCGCCGGCAATATCCCACTCGAGTCACATTATCCTTATACTGAGCTAACCGGTCCTTGTCCTAGTCTAGTTATGTAACACCTCATCTCCATTGCCCGTAATCCCATGACCTGGCAAAGTGGGAGGCAAGCGCTCAACTCATTCATTCGTCTGTCCTGTCTGACCTTCACATTGAACTTCGCTTAGCGCATGACCTTGTCACCCACAGGGTGACCTTGGGCCCTACCAACGGCCGTGGCAGACGGAAGTGCCTCCGTTGGCGACCTCTGTGAACAAGGTCATCAAGTACGGGTCGGACGAGGAGGACCACGGGCTGGCGGTGATTGGCTGGAGAGGCCCTTCCGGTTCGGTAAGGCTGTGGAGCCCCTCTGGGCCGTAATCGATTAACACGACTCGGGCGACTCGAATCACCCGAGTTGTCAGAATTTCAAATCGAACACCGCGAGTGGAGTCGACAAATACACGTGCCATGTGCAAAACAACCCGACCCCAGTAACCCACCTCTTGGCTGGGGTTTGCAAGGAGCGATGACGTCACATTTGCGCTGGTACCATCCTACAGGATAACATCAACCAGTACTAGTCATCCATCTATTCATTTTGATAATAACCTAGATTCGTGAAATGGAAATATAACTAAACGATGCCATCATAAAATACTTTAAATCCTATTTTGTTGTAGTTATATTGGTTATTTAAAAAAAAAAAGGTTTTGGATTAAGCCACCATTTTTTTCACCCCAAGCGTGGAGAAGCGTATTCGACCCGAGTCTGTATGATGTGCGCCTGCGCTAAAAAGTGGCTTATGTGACCCGAGTTGATTAATCGATTACACCCCTGGTGTCAAGCTTTGAAACTGGGCCGTTCCCTGGAACTGGGTACCACCACGTTTGTGATGTGGACACCAGAAGTGAAAACATTCAAAATAATAGCAGAAGACATTCAAAATAGCAGTGGAAGCTATGTTTGTATGAAGGTTTACATGTTGTGCATATGTCGAGAGTTGAAAAAAAAGAGCTATTTCACTTTTTGATTTTGATCTTATACAAATTCTCGCCATGAATATGATATGGCATAAACCTCCAAGTCATATCCCAGTCACATGAGGCCTGCGTTCAGTTACGATCGATTCGCGATGGCAAAACGTCCTCCTTACGCCCTCCTTAAGTGCTGGCGCGGCGAGGATGCCAAGCTCTCAGCGTCCATTTCAGAAATTTTGGACGCACTGAGGTTGCAGCTGCTGAACTTGCAACCTCCTTGCGACCAGGATGGTCAGTGCCATTAAAAAATGGTTGGCAAGTTGGCGCCGACCTGGCGGTGACAACATATGCCATGCCACGCTGACCGCGTGGTCGGCGCAGACCGCATTTTTTAATCAATGTATCGAGTGGGACGCTGGCAGGTTGGCAACCTTTTAGCCGTATGGAGGTTGGCGGCGAACGCTGGCTGTTGTGTGACTAGGATATCACTCACTCATACTCTTATACAAATTGAGCAATATGTTAATATGTCCCGTGTGATATGGAAGTGAAACACACATCCAGAACATCATTTTAACATACACAACAAATTCAAACAAGCTTTGATTGATTGTTAAGTAAACAAAATTATGTCTTACAAGAAAAAAGTCTGTAAATTTATTGTGTAGCTTTTTCATATGTTCACGTTTACACAAAATCATAAAGTATACTTTTGATACATTTCGTTCGATAGATTAAATACATGTAGTATTGCTGTTAACACACACAGGCCACAATAACTATTTTACTTCCTATTATAAAAAAAAGATCAATGGCATGGGGAATCGAACCACCTACCTTCAGATTAGGAGTCCAACCTAGAAAAAAGTCACACTCTAACCACTCCGCCACAAAGAACACCAAAGCATTATACAGCGAAACCATGATATGATGTAGTTACAATAGTTGAATGAAATCAACATTGCATTCACCATGAAAACCTGTCATAAACATGTGAGTCTTTACAGGACAGGTTTATATATATGCCCATAGACGCGCGCACTACATGGTAACAAACAGACATGAGCTGACCTAATTAATTACCTGTGTTTGTGTTTGGTAGGATCAGAAAGGGTTGATGGCTCTGATGGTGCTGTGCGAATACCTCAGTGACACTGCGGTCTCTCCAATACAACGCGACTTTGTAGAAGTGGACGACCCTTACTGCAGCCGGGTAGGTCTGACACTCAAACACATTTTTGTTCAGTTGTAGTTTTTTTGGCCCTGCGCCAACAGCTTTAGACTGCAGGCAGTATGCAAAACCTTTTCACGAAAGTAAAACAAGAAAATAACTGTGAGCTTTTTTAATTCAGTGTCTACTGACATAAAATTGATTCGATGCTTTTGCACTTTGTAAAAGCAATGGTTGAATAAAAAACAAACGATTCTCGCCGTGAATATGGGTTATGCTGCCGATAGGCCGTAAAGAAACCATCAATCAATCAATCTCAGGAATCCTAGTCGCCAGAAGCCCTGTTTGTCTGACATATTAATAGTGCTGCCACTTTATACTTTAAAAAAAAGAGTATTGTACTTTTTTCAAGGAAAAACTACCTTTTATATTTTTTTCAGGTGTAAATACCTTTTTATACTTTTTCTTTTGCAAAGGAATTACCAATCTGGTAATTGAAAATTCTTCAGGCTTAGAATTAGGAATTTGATGAGATTGAGAGATGTGCTTTGCTAGTGTCTTTGTGGGACTGGTGTGTGTTCTGTTGAGTTGAACTTTTGCTGAGCTCTCTGCTGTCAGTCACCAAATGACAGTGCACTGAACTATACAAAACTGAGGGCTCAACAGCCACCACTTCTCAACACTGCATACATCATTCCTGAAGCATGTTCACAAGCAGCACACGTTGGCTTAGCAAGGTAACAACTGGTTACAAATTAGGGTAAGTTGACCATTATTTATTGGTATGCAGGTATTGCAGGTATAGCAATACCTCAGGGAGTTTAACGCCCCTGCCCTGCAGAGTTGTAAACCACTGCCTGGTGGTACAGGTTCTTGACAGAACCGAAGGCTAAGGGAGCAAACCCTAAACAGAAAACCATGACACTGTGGCAGCCTTAAGGGCGGTTGATGTATGGAACTCCCAACATCTCCCGACCAGCCACTGCAGGGACAAATAGTTTTGCGCCTGTCTTGACATGTTCTTGCCGGTGTGAAACCTCTATTTGCTCCCCGAGAGAGTGCTGCTGGTAACTTGCAAAAGGCAGCAGAACTTCACCACTTTTGCAGGCAGCTTTCATGAAATGTAGCAGCAGTCAAGTAATGAAAGCAGTCTTTGTCGCATCGCGACCGACAGCATGATGATGATGATGATGATGATGATGATGATGATGATGATGACCCTTATTTATACTTTTGTAATACCTTTTAAAGACAATTTTGATACTTTAAAAAACAGGTTTTATACTTTTGCGGGTAGGGGGATCCAGAGTGGCAGCACTGTATTAACCTCCCCACGTGAAATGCCACAGACACAGGTAGGCATGGGTAGGTTGATTGTGTAGTAGTCTGTACTGACATCTCACTACACAAATAGACATGAGCTGGAGGAGCGGGACCTGCTCAGTGGACCAATTTGCAGTTTGGGCTATTTTCCGTTCCAACCAGTGGTCCACAACTGTTTCATGTCTGTCTGTGGGGAAAGTGCATATAAAAGGTCCCTTGCTGGTTATCAGAAAGAGTTGCTTATGTGGCGGCAGCGGGTTTCCTCCAAAGAAATATGTCAGAATGACCATGTTTCATGTCCAATAGCCAATGATAAAAATCAATTTGCTGTAGAGGCGTCGTTAAATAAAACAAGCTTGATTTTTTTATTTTAGACATGAGCTGACTAATTAATTACCGACTGAGTGGCCTTTTGTGAAAGTGGTGTGCGAAAGTAATTTGTTGGAGCTAATGTGAGTTGCGCTTGTTTCAGGTGCGCTTCTCTGTGATAGAGAACAAGGAGAGCTGCATCTATTTCAACTTTGCTAACATCCCATCCGCCAAGCTTGGAGACATCCATGGTCGGTAAGGATCTCAATTAATGTGGCGTCTTTAGAAAATTACTGACAGTAACTTTTAAAAAAGAATTCCTTCTTCTGAGTGTTGGTGTCAACATTTTTTGTTTGTTCATTAGTTGATTAAGCAGGGGCAATTTCAATCGCGGACAATTGGGCCTTCCTCATTCCACTGCACCTTGCTCTGTCCTAGTATTGCCGTGTGCCAGGCTAGGAAGCGATAAGTATAAATTTGTATTGTCATCGGTTCGACTCGGCCATGGTACAAACCCAGGGGTTCAAATCCCTCGACCTACCAGAACAGGAGGCGGATGTTCAACTCATTCGGCTACGCGTCTGGCCTGTTTCACCATATTTGTTTGAACTGTGATACTACTGTGGATATACTCCAACGTAAGATAAAACCCCAATTTAGATTACTATTACCGCTTGTACCCGATACATTCCCTGAAGGTATGACACCTAAGTAATGGACACCATTATGAAATCTAACTTGTCGCGGGAGCCGGTGTGAAACCTAACTCATCATCGTCAGCGCTTTTAACCATAGTAGTGGGGTAGATAGGGTGGTGATATCAGGGAGTCTATGTGGTGTAATGGTTAGCACACTGGTCTGGAATGCAAGAGATGTGGGTTCGATTTCTGCTCTAGGCGCAATATTTCCAATTTTCATCACCCTCTGACAACACTGGTTCCATGACCAGGATCCTATACAAGCTATGCGCTGTATGGTTGCTGAACCTACCCTGTCTGTGTATATGTAAGTGGGTCATTCTCAGAAACTGTGTACCACTTGAGGTAGTTTACTTGAAATGCATATTTCAAAGGAACCCATTATTGGAGTGTCAATATTTAGATTTCATCATTTAGCCCAATAATGTGGGAGATATTTTAGATCAAAAGTAAATGTTAATATTGTGTATTATGTATCTTATTGGGATGGATGTAGCTAAATAAATAGAAAATTACATCACTAATTTGTGACATTGTCAACAGCATTGAAAATAAAGTGTCACAAACTTAATCAAAACCTCTGAACAACAACCCATTTCACTTCAAATGGTCATATACAATGTCTTCATTAAGTTGAAAACATTTATTTCTTTTCTTTTTAAAATTAAAAAGAAGAAGAAAAAAAAGTTGACCTTTTCTGGAATCATTAACATCATAACATTCGTTTCCACTTGCAAGTACTATCAAACTCTGCATCAAACACTGAGTACAGATACAGTACAGGAACTATTTTCACCATTTGACACTCTATGCATGGACCCAGTTATGGTATAGTAAAAGATCAATCCTGAAATTGCCCCTAAACATTGAAATTTGAGCCAAACATTTGTGTAAAACTGTTGATTCCACTTGGACTGTTACCGTGCTAATATTTTTCTGCTTTTCTCTTTAATCATCACAAATAAGACAAAACCGTAGCAATGAGGTTTTAAATTATTATTACTACTGTTTATAAAGCAAGTGGCATGTGAAATGTCCTAAAAATGTCAAGTTTTGTGTGGAAAATATTTGATTTTGGAGTCAGATTGGTTTCCATGCTATACTGTTATTTATTGGGTGTGAGCATCATTTGACCTACTTAAAAATGTCAGAATATGATTATTTTCAATTATTCAGATGCAAAAGGACATACACTTTCAGGTAGCTTGTATATATAGACTTTGACAGTATTTTGATTTTGTGGTCCTGATGTCACAGTATTGGTACACAACTTCTGAGTACGACCCAAGTACATTGCCTGTATGTATGTAATTGTAAGCATTAAATGACGATTTAAAAGACTTACAATCCCTCCAGGGAGACGAGTGTAGTAGTCTGCACTGACTTCTTATGCAAGAAGCCACATCGACAGATAGGTGTGGATAGGGTGATTGCATCAAGGAGTCTAGATGGTATAATGGTTAGCACACTGGCCTGGAATGCAAGTGATGTGTGTTCGATTCCTGCTCTAGGCGCAATATTTCCCATTTTCATCACCCCCTCACCCCCACGCGACAGTAGTTACGAGAGTAACCATAGCTAGGCAAGTCTTGGGCTATGGGAGAATATCCGCCTTTTCCCTTCTTTTAATAATAATTACTAGGATAACGCTGGTATCACTGGAGCACCGTTATTTTACAAATAACCTCACCATATATTTCCACCTTTTTTGTTGTTGTTACCGGATAGGAGACCACTTTCATCCTTGCATGTAAAACTCACACCAGACTTCTTCTATGGACACGTGACAATTTTTGCTTATTTCTATCACTGGTATTGATTGCTATTCAATGTGCGCCATCTTGGTTTTTCTAGGCTCATCGAACTGCTGGCGAAACTGGGGTCTGGGAAGGAGGCCTTTGACATGAAGCGGATGTCGAATGTTATTCACCGCAAAGTCCTCGAAACGATGAGCTCGGTAAGGCTTTCCTACGCGACAAATAAATTGTGCTGATTTTCAGTGGTACCAACAAGTCCTGATATTTACATTTTATAATACAGTGAAACCCCATTATAATTCACACACTCGTACACACAGACATACAATGAATTGACAAAGCAGAATATGAACGGTTAATGGTTATTTATTTAATTTAATAAAATTTAATCTTGGCTGACAGAGCAGCGGTATGGTAGTGAGGGCCAGGTACCAGGACCCAGACGCCCTGAGCAGTTCAGTTCAGTTCAGAATGTGCATGTATTGAGCAACTCGGACTTGTCAAAGGTTCATGGCGAGAAGGTGAAGAGAAGACCCCGTGCAGCACTCAAACCGTGGGTGGGAGGGTGGGTGATCGAAGTGTCGTGTAGAGCAGCGAGGGAAGAAGTGACGGGCTAGGTGTATGCGAACGGGAAGAAAGCTAAAAATAGAACCGGCGCCTCGTGTGCAAATTACCCATGTTAGCCTGCAGCCAACATGTTTAATGCACCTTGATTTAGCCGAATTTGGATATAACGCGATGATTCATTGGACCCAGAATTCTTTAATTCAAAAGTAATTCAGTAAACTGAACCCTGATTTAACGCGACCCCACTGTTTTCGCGATGGCATTGTATGGACCCCAACGATTGCATTATAACAGGGTTTCACTGTACATTGAACAAATATTTGTTTATTGAGTGGTTGAATTGAATTATCTCGTTAGCAAATAAATGTATGATTTAATACAGGGTGTATCGGTAATTGATTGTGAAGAATCTGGATGAGGTAGAGCGATGGATGTCATGTGCCTTGAATCACTGTGAATTGACATTCTCTTATTGAAAAAAGTTGGACTGGAACACCGGGTTGCAGGCAACATGGCCCAATGTCCCACCCAGTCACATTATTCTGATACTGTGCAAACCAATCCTTTCCCTATCCTAGTAATGCTGCGCGCCAGGCTAGGTAGTGGCAAGTATCAATTTTGTAAGTCATTCGTTTGAATCACCGCAACATTACCCGCCAGGAAGTTAGCTAACGCTCTTACCGATTAGACCATCCTGTTCACTATATATAGGTCATAATATACAAAACAAACACATGGACACACACACCTACCTACCTACACACACACCTACCTACACACACACCTACCTACACAACACACACCTACCTACACAACACACACACACACCTACACAACACACACACACAAGGCTAGGACTGGTTAGCTCAGTGTAAGTATAATATGACTGAGTGGGATATCGGGTCATGATGCTGGTGACCTGATTTCCCAGTGGGGCAGCACTATAAAGTCACAATGAGTGCGCACTGTCACAAGTCGGTACCTAACCAAACAGGATGGCCGAATGAGTTAGAGGCCGTGTTGCTAGATCGTGGGTTCGAAACCTGGTCGAGTCAAACCAATGACTAAGAAAAAGTCGCCATGAGTGCGCACTGTCACAAGTCGGTACCCCTCCTGCTTTGACCTTAGATGTTGCTAGGATGTAAAACAACAGACAAAACCAGTCGGTACCCATCCTGATATGACCTTAGACGTTGCCAGGACGTAAAACTCCAACATCCATCCATCCTTGTACACACTGCATTGACCGTGGAGTGTGGCCTGAGTTGACCTTGCTGTGACCTCTTCTTGATCTCATTTACAGATGGAGGTCTCCCCACATGACTCGCTGGCGTTTATTATCATCGGTGACTTCTTGAACAGCCAATCAAAGGACGAGGTATTCACTTTTGTTTAAAAAAGATTCATTTAAAACTGCACAGTTGCTGGAGTTAGGTTCATTCCGGTATTTTATTGCTGTGGGCACATTCATTTCGGTGTATTATTTCTGGGGTTAGGCTCATTCCGGTTTATTATTGCTGGGGGCACGTTCATTCTGGCATATTATTGCTGAGCCACGTTCATTCCGGTTTATTATTGGTGGGGCCACGTTCATTCCGGTTTATTATTGCTGGGGGCACGTTCATTCCGGTTTATTATTGCTGGGGGCACGTTCATTCCGGTATATTATTGCTGGGGGGCATGTTCATTTCGGTTTATTATTGCTGGGGGCACGTTCATTCCGGTATATTATTGCTGGGGGCACGTTCATTCTGGCATATTATTGCTGGGGCACATTCATTCCGGTATATTATTGCTGAGCCACGTTCATTCCGGTTTATTATTGCTGGGGGCACGTTCATTCCGGTATATTATTGCTGAGCCACGTTCATTCCGGTTTATTATTGCTGGGGGCACGTTCATTCCGGTATATTATTGCTGGGGGGCATGTTCAATTGGTTTATTATTGCTGGGGGGCATGTTCATTTCGGTTTATTATTGCTGGGGGCACGTTCATTCCGGTATATTATTGCTGGGGGCACGTTCATTCTGGCATATTATTGCTGGGGCACATTCATTCCGCTATATTATTGCTGAGCCACGTTCATTCCGGTTTATTATTGCTGGGGGCACGTTCATTCCGGTATATTATTGCTGAGCCATGTTCATTCCGGTTTATTATTGCTGGGGGCACGTTCATTCCGGTATATTATTGCTGGGGGGGAACGTTCATTCCGGTTTATTATTGCTGGGGTCAGGTTCATTCCGGTTTATTATTGCTGGAGGCGCCTTCATTCCGGTTTATTATTGCTGGGGGGCACGTTCATTCCGGTTTATTATTGCTGGGGGCACGTTCATTTCGGTTTATTATTGCTGGGGGGCACGTTCATTTCGGTTTATTATTGCTGGGGGCACGTTCATTCCGGTATATTATTGCTGGGGGCACGTTCATTCTGGCATATTATTGCTGGGGCACATTCATTCCGGTATATTATTGCTGAGCCACGTTCATTCCGGTTTATTATTGCTGGGGGCACGTTCATTCCGGTATATTGCTGGGGGGCATGTTCATTTCGGTTTATTATTGCTGGGGGCACGTTCATTCCGGTATATTATTGCTGGGGGGCACGTTCATTCTGGTTTATTATTGGTGTGGGCACGTTCATTCTGGCATATTATTGCTGGGGCACATTCATTCCGGTATATTATTGCTGAGCCACGTTCATTCCGGTTTATTATTGCTGGGGGCACGTTCATTCCGGTATATTATTGCTGAGCCACGTTCATTCCGGTATATTGCTGGGGGGGCATGTTCATTTCGGTTTATTATTGCTGGGGGCACGTTCATTCCGGTATATTATTGCTGAGCCACGTTCATTCCGGTTTATTATTGCTGGGGGCACGTTCATTCCGGTATATTATTGCTGGGGTCAGGTTCATTCCGGTTTATTATTGCTGGGGGGCGCGTTCATTCCGGTTTATTATTGCTGGGGGGCACGTTCATTCCGGTTTATTATTGCTGGGGCACGTTCATTTCGGTTTATTATTGCTGGGGGCACGTTCATTCTGGCATATTATTGCTGGGACACATTCATTCCGGTATATTATTGCTCAGCCACGTTCATTCCGGTTTATTATTGCTGGGACACATTCATTCCGGTATATTATTGCTGGGGGCACGTTCATTCCGGTATATTATTGGTGTGGGCACGTTCATTCTGGCATATTATTGCTGGGGCACATTCATTCCGGTATATTATTGCTGAGCCACGTTCATTCCGGTTTATTATTGCTGGGGGCACGTTCATTCCGGTATATTATTGCTGAGCCACGTTCATTCCGGTATATTGCTGGGGGGCACGTTCATTTCGGTTGATTATTGCTGGGGGCACGTTCATTCCGGTATATTATTGGTGTGGGCACGTTCATTCCGGTATATTATTGCTGTGGGCACGTTCATTTCGGTTTATTATTGCTGGGGGCACGTTCATTCTGGTATATTATTGCTGGGGGGCACGTTCATTCCGGTTTATTATTGCTGTGGGCACGTTCATTCCGGTATATTATTGGTGTGGGCACGTTCATTCCAGTATATTATTGCTGGGGGCACGTTCATTCCGGTATATTATTGCTGGGGGCATGTTCATTCTGGTATATTATTGCTGTGGGCACGTTCATTCCAGTTTATTATTGCTGTGGGCACGTTCATTCCGGTATATTATTGGTGTGGGCACGTTCATTCCAGTATATTATTGCTGGGGGCATGTTCATTCGGGTTTATTATTACTGGGGGCACGTTCATTTCGGTTTATTATTGCTGGGGGCACGTTCATTCTGGTATATTATTGCTGGGGGCACGTTCATTCCGGTTTATTATTGCTGTGGGCACGTTCATTCCAGTATATTATTGGTGTGGGCACGTTCATTCCAGTATATTATTGCTGGGGGCATGTTCATTCTGGTATATTATTGCTGGGGGCATGTTCATTCCGGTATATTATTGCTGTGGGCACGTTCATTCCAGTTTATTATTGCTGTGGGCACGTTCATTCCGGTATATTATTGGTGTGGGCACGTTCATTCCAGTATATTATTGCTGGGGGCATGTTCATTCGGGTTTATTATTACTGGGGGCACGTTCATTTCGGTTTATTATTGCTGGGGGCACGTTCATTCCGGTATATTATTGCTGGGGGGCATGTTCATTCCGGTTTATTATTGCTGGGGGCACGTTCATTCCAGTTTATTATTGCTGTGGGCACGTTCATTCCGGTATATTATTGGTGTGGGCACATTCATTCCAGTATATTATTGCTGGGGGCATGTTCATTCGGGTTTATTATTACTGGGGGCACGTTACTTTCGGTTTATTATTGCTGGGGGCACGTTCATTCCGGTATATTATTGCTGGGGGGCACGTTCATTCCGGTTTATTATTGCTGGGGGCACGTTCATTCCGGTATATTATTGCTGGGGGCACGTTCATTCCGGTATATTATTGCTGGGCCACGTTCATTCCGGTATATTATTGCTGGGGGCACGTTCATTCCGGTATATTATTGCTGGGGCCATGTTCATTCCGGTATATTATTGCTGGGGGCACGTTCATTCCGGTATATTATTGCTGGGGGCACGTTCATTCCGGTATATTATTGCTGGGGGGCACGTTCATTCCGGTTTATTATTGCTGGGGGCACGTTCATTCCGGTATATTATTGCTGGGGGCACGTTCATTCCGGTATATTATTGCTGGGGGGTACGTTCATTCCGGTTTATTATTGCTGTGGGCACGTTCATTCCGGTATATTATTGCTGGGGGCACGTTTGTTCCAGTATATTATTGCTCGGGGGCATGTTCATTCCGGTATATTATTGCTGGGGAGAAGGTTCATTCTGGTATATTATTGATGGGGGTCTGGTGCAGGTTCATTCTGGTATATTATTGACGAGGTCTGTTGCAGGTTCATTCTGGTATATTATTGCTGGGGGCGCGTTCATTCTGGTTTATTATTGCTGGGGGGCAGGTTCATTCTGGTACCCCAGCATAGTGGGGGGCAGGTTCATTCTGGTAGCGGGACCAAGTCGTCCTTAGCCGCTGTCGTATTGGCCACTCGTGGCTTACACATGCTTTTCTGCTCAAGGGGAACCTCCCCCTGAATGTATCGGGTGTCAGTCCCCGCTGACACTCAAACACATTTCACTAAGTTGCGTTGATGTTTTGGCCCTGCGCCAACGGTTCTACACTGCAGACAGTATACATGACCTTTTTACTAAAGTAAAACAGGAAAACATTTTAGCATTTTTGAGGGCAGCTGGACTGTACCACCTCATATAGTTTACTAAATGGATTCTATCAATTATTAATCAAACTTTTCTTTTTCTATGGGAATTTGTTTCCCTTGACCACAAATATATGATTGTGAGCTTTCTAATTTAATTAGTGTCTATTGGCACATAATTGATTGTCTGCTTTTACATGTAAAAGCGATGGTTTGAACAAAAAACAAACATTTCTCGCCGGGAATATGGCCTATGCTGCCGACACGGCGTAAAGCAACCACCAATCAATCAATCAATCATTCCGGTATATTATTGCTGGGGGCACGTTTGTTCCAGTATATTATTGCTGGGGCACGTTCATTCCGGTTTATTATTGCTGGGGAGAAGGTTCATTCCGGTATATTATTGCTGGGGGCACGTTCGTTCCAGTATATTATTACTGGGGGCACGTTCGCTCCAGTATATTATTGCTGGGGGCACGTTCATTCCGGTTTATTATTGCTGGGGGTCTGTTGCAGGTTCGTTCTGGTATATTATTGATAGGGGAGGGGTCAGGTTCATTCTGCTACATTATTGTAATGCGGAAGATTCATTTCGGTATATTATTGCCAGGGGGCAGGTTGAGTGTGATTTACTGTGAACTGACTGGTCACCCACATTCTGTCCTAATTAGTAACCATAGTAACCCCGCACCAACCCGTGTGTGCAGACAGAACTCTGCCGCTCCACCAGTGCACCATACACAGACTGTTGACTGTGTGTGCTACCACTGTGCATGCCTCCTGTGTCGGGAATGTACACTGCACCAGTTTTCCAGATTGACGCCATGCTCCTCCACCCGGCCGTAGCCTGGCCACAAACCTGATTAGTGGCCTGCTGGGTTCCTGCATCAGTATCTCAGAAGACTTGTATTGGTTACGTCTTTGATATTTGCAATGAGAGTGTAGTGGTCTGCTCTGACCTCTCGAACAAGAAGCCACATAGACAGTAGACGTGGATAGGGTGGTGACATCAGGGAGCCTAGATGGTGTAAAAGTTAGCACACTGGCCGGGAATGCAAGAGCTGTGGGTTAGATTCCCACTCTAGGCACAATATTTCCAATTTTCATCACCCCCATGACACTGGTGTCGTGACCAGGATCCTGTATAAGTTACGCGATGTGTGCTTGTTGAACCTATCTATTGCGATAAATTTTCCATCTCCAACCCCTTCCCTCTTTAAAAACAAAAATGTTCTCTTCATTTTATTCAGATTTATGAGCGATTGAACGGCATCGAGACGCTGAGAGACCTGGGCAAGAAGTCTGACAAGTTCTGGGTGGATCTGCTGAACCAGTACATGGTCAGCAAGCCGTCCGTCACCGTACGTATGCGTTAAACTCCTTTACTTTACTGCCCACATACAGTTTATTGTCCACCGAATGGCGTCTGCTCGAAAAAAGTTTCCAATTCAAAGGAAAAGTAGTAATCACTTAAAATAAATCATCCGGTAGTGTTTACGTATATATGTGATGTATAAGAATTATGCGGGTATAAAGGCACGGAAGGGAAGATTTCCTATATTGATCACCCATATGTTGTGTACTACTTTAGGTGTGACCCATTTTCACTGTTGGGACAGGTGGCGGCACCACCCCCAACCCCTACCAGTGCCGCGAATACTGTCACTCGTGCACTGGTGTGTGTTTGTATGTATATTTATATAATGTATAGCACATTATACAAGTATAAAGTCAGGCGACGTAGCAAAAGAAGAACTCGAGACGGATGTTGGTGAAAAGCCATAATTTATTGATGAGGCTTCTGGCCGAGCAATAAACGCCCTACCTATACAAATCTAAAAGTAAACAATGGATGTGTACTGGCACAGATGGCTGGCTGTAGTGCGCGGACTAGGCGGTTAGGGTGGCAGCACCGCCGGATGGGTGCTGGCCCGCAGCAAATGCACATACAAAGCAGACAGGTGGATAATTATTAAGTCGTACAATAATAAAATAATAATAATTATAATATATAGGCCTCCGCCAGTTTATATTCGTATAATAGATTATACCACGCATAAATACTAGGGGAACATATACTTCTGCTATATTCCTCCACAGGCGCCGTAGTGGAGTACCAGCTGTTGGGGTCATGTGTACGGGTGCCCCCCCCCCCCCGCGCCGCACACACTGGAGGAAACATTTTCTATGTTTGAATGCATACCCCCCCCCCCCCCCCCCCCCCCTCCCCCGACAGCTGATGTTTGCTTTTTGTGTTGGGGGGGGGGGGTCGTTAAACAAATAGTTTGTGTGTGTCTGTATGTATGTATGTATGTATGTATGTGTCTTGTGTATGTATGTGTCTGTATGTATGTATGTATGTATGCATGTGTATATGTTTGTGTGTTTAGAGATTAATATATTTAACATATATATATATATGTTGTTGTCTGTAATTTTTCTTTTATTTGGTCAGAGAAATTATGGTTTTCAAGCGATGAGTATAGATTCTCTGGCTAGGAATATCAGCCCTTGCCTTTAATTAAAAAAAAAAAAATCCTCTGTTGCCACTTAAGTTTCACGCGTCCATTAGGGACGAGGAGAACCGGTGGTGGCGCCACCGGTCATGAGTCTGAGGTGGGGGAGGCAGAACATAGAATAATCGGTACAATATATAAAGTAATTCCCTTCTGTGCCTTTATACTCGCATAATAAGTTATGCATCACATATTCACAAATTAACATGCTTAACACATTTATATTTGTTATTATTGTTTGTAATTTTACTTGTATTTGGTCAGGCAAACACCTCAACAAACAAATAACAAACCTGTTAGAGCAGCCATTGAAATTCAGTTTGGTGGTTTACAAAAACAAAAAAATTAAATTTACCGTTTCATCAAAATTGCTGTTATAAAAAGGGTTGGTTGAGGGGGGGGGGGGGGGAAATTGATCTGATGCCAGAGAAAGTATGCTGTTTTATGTTTGGCCGTACTAGGTTTTTACATTTTCTTGAGTTCTCCATAATTCCACAGAATTTCATCTTGGCAGATAGCGGTTGTTATTTATTATTGATATTTTAAAATATTAAAAAATATTTTTTAATTATTCATTTATTTGTCTAAATAAGCTTTAAAAAGTGTCACAAAGGGATTTGAGGGAATTAAAATATATAATAAACAAAAAATGTTTACGCTTTCAGATCATTGGTGAGCCCAGCAAGGCCCTCATGGCGGAGATGGGGGCTGAGGAGAAAGCGCGAGTTGCAAAGCAACGTGAGGCGCTTGGCAAAGAAGGCCGCAAGAAGTGTGTGGAGCGTCTGCAGAAGGCGACAGAGGCGAATGAGGTGAGCAGCTCCATAATCTACCGCAACCCGGGCGGAAGTCTGGCAGTGTGTGTACAGGGCATCCGCTTCCCCAAAAAGGGTGGCATGTGTTCGATCCCCAGCCGAGTCGAAGCAGAGGCAAACAAAATTGATGCTTGTGCACTTTATATCAATTGTCGCTTAGTGACATCATCATTTGGGACCCTCTCTGCTACTCCTCCAACCGGGCGCGGTGGCCGAATCGGTAGAGCACAGGCCTTGGTGCAGGAGATCGGGAGTTTGGTTCCCGGTCGAGTCAAACTGACGACTTATGAAATTGATACTTATCGTTTACTAGCTTGGCGCTCAGTATTAATAGGATAGGGCAAGGGCTGGTTGGCTCATTCAGGATAATATGAGTGAGTGTGATATTGGGTCATGGTGCCGGCAGCCTCATTTCCCAGTGGGGCAGCACTATAAAGTTGCCATGAGTGTGCACTGTCACAAGTTGGTACCTGTCCTGATATGACCTTAGATGTTGCCAGGATGTAAAACTCCAACAACCAACCTCTCCTACCACACACCACCACCACCACCACCACACACCACACACCACCACACACCACACCACCACCACCACACACAACCACAAACCACCACCACCACCACACACCACACACCACCACCACACACCACAAGTAGTGTCTGCCACCCTCCATGGGTCGGCTTGTTCTGATGCACCTCTTGATTGGCTGCCGTCTTTCCCATCGGTCGCCACTGCCATGGCTGAGATGGCCTCACTCCTTGGCTAGCTGGCAACTCGCACAAACTAACCAACCCTCCCAACCGTCTACTGTTATGTCCCTTTTATGGCTTGGCTTGGCTTGGGATCTTGACCCGTTCCTGCTATTACACCCGAATAAAGACCCTATTTACCCATACTAATGTTTTCTTGTCCTTCACGTTGAATCCTTTCATCATTACTCACCGTTATTCCGCTAGGTGGAGCCACCAGTGGCCATGCTGACGTCAGTTCCGGTTCCAGACGTCGGTTGTATCAAGTACCATCCGCTCACCGCGTCAAGTAACTTCAAGGATCAACGACCCACCAACTCCGGCTTCCCACTCACCGACATGCCTGTCGCCTTCCAAGTGGACGACATTCAGACCAACTTTGTCACCGTAAGTAACCCTTCCATAGCTCATTAAATGGTGAGACTGGACATGGTGGCCGAATGATTTAATAAGTGCGCTGGCTTCCCATGTGAGAGGTCGTTGGGTTCGAAACCCTGACTCAGTCAAATCGATGATTTACAAAATTGATACATGTCGCTAGCTAGCCTGGCGCTCGGCATTAATAGCATATGACAAGGACTGGTTAGCACAGTATCGGGATAATGTGACTGTGTGCGATATTGGGCCATGGTCCCGATGGTGGTCTCCCAGTGGGTCATCACTCTAAAGTCACCATGATAGCGCACTTTAACAAGTCTGTACCCATCCTGATATGACCTTAGATTTTGCTAGGACATAGAACA
Organism: Branchipolynoe longqiensis; assembly: GCA_030323885.1. NCBI lineage: Eukaryota > Metazoa > Annelida > Polychaeta > Phyllodocida > Polynoidae > Branchipolynoe > Branchipolynoe longqiensis. The sequence continues at coordinate 2,813,692 of CM059190.1, forward strand.
ACAACAAATAAACCTATCGCACTGCCAATTTCCGCTCCTTTTTTCTCTCCGAGATCACTTTCATCCCTTCAACTTTTATCTAGATTTACACATGGCCTCAAGTATGTTTGTAATTGTGAGCTTTTAACTTAAAAAGTATGTCTCGACACATAGTTGATTGTGTGCTTTTACATTCTGTGTAAAAGCGATGGCCTGATAATAATACAACATAATGAGATTTGAACACTTCTCACTGTGATTATGGCCTTTGCTGCTAACACAGCGTTAAGCAATCACCACTAACTAACTAACTTTCATCGCCACCTTATTCAGATCGGGGTAACCATGGACACCGCCTCCATACCTGAAGAGCTGCGTCTCTACATGCCGCTCTTCCTCACAGTTCTCTGTGAGTCCCCTGTCTTGCGGGGTGACGGTAAGTGTGGCAGAGCACTAAGTTCTTTCCTTTTTTGTACATTCGTTGATTAAAGCCCCAGTCACACTACAGCTTCCACCACTTTGGACCAAAGAACGCAAAGTCACTGGCGACGTTGCAACCAAAGCAATAGTTGCTGACCTCTGGGCGACTCGTTTGGTCGCAAGGAAGTTTTTATTGCAGTAGCTGCAACCCCTTTGTGACCAAAATGGTCGCAAGGATGTCGGCTACCACTGAGGACCACTTGCGACCACCCATTTTTTTGTGGTCGCAATCGGTCGCAAGCAGTAATGTGACTGGGGTATTAGCGGGGGGGGGGAGAAATTTCAATCACGGACAATCGGTCTATTTAGGGGCCGTCCACATTTTTCAATATTTGCACGGTTGTACAAAACCTACAACAGGGGGCTGGGGTGTCAGTCAAGTACAACTTACTTTTATTATTTAATAAAATGTTGATATATTTCGGCGAACAGAACTTCTATTTTTTACTACATCAACAGTTTAATACCATTTGAATCAATTATTTAAGTTGTTCATATTCTTGTCTTTATGTTCTGTAGTACAATGTTTACAATGGTCTGGAGTTTGTACTACCTGTTTTTGTTTGTTTGTTGTTTGTTTGTTTGTTGTTTTACATCCTAGCAACATCTAAGGTCATATCAGGATGGGTACCGACTTGTGACAGTGCGCACTCATGGCAACTTTATAGTGCTGTCCCACTGGCCTATCCTAATAATGCCGAGCGCCTGGCTAGGAAGCGACAAGTATCAATTTTAAAGTCATTGGTTTGACTCTACCGGGACTCGAACCCACGATCTACCAGCACGGGAGACGGACGCTCTAACTCATTCGGCCATCCCATCTGGTCACCTGTTTTTGTGATGGGTGTATTTATGCTGCCTATAACGGTTAAGTCTAATGACTTGTTTTCGCCGCTAGACAGTAATAGTCTTGTGACTCCCCTTCTTTTTTATCACTTTCAGTTGTTGTGTAGCTAACTACTGTGTGCATTCTTTCTCTGTTTGTAAGCATTCTCCCACATCCCCCAAACATCTGTGAGTTCGTTCGGTCTACACTCGGATAATTGTTTGGTTACCAATAGTTAATTTCTCTGAATGTCTTCATCTTGCTGTGTTAGTGGTCATTAGGTTTTGATTTAAATTTATAGTTTACCTTTTGTATGTATTATACCTAGCATGTATACCCTCTAAAACTTTGCTTGAATTACCAGTGTAGTTTCTATTTAATTATTTATCTATCTTTCTTTTTCCTTTTTAATTCATTTTATTTGTTGTTGTCATTAGTCTAGCAGTGCATTTAGCTCTCTTTTGATTCATGTTTTATATGTTTCTATTGTCCCTGTACTTCTTTCTTCTACTCCCAGTGTATTCCATTCCCCTGCCTTCATGTACTCGGTACTCCTCTCATATGATCTGTTTTTGGCTCTATGTATTATCTGTCTGGGGCCATCACCACCTCTTGTTGCCTTTTTTGTTACCTGCACCCTCCCAGGCTTCCTTGTCTCCCTGAATGCTGCTATTTTGAGATGTGCTTTTCTCCTGTCATTTAGTGTGTTGACTCTTGCTTTCCTATGGATATCATCAGTTGGGTGTCTATGTTCCACCTTCAGACATATCTTAAGTGCTCTATTTTGTAGTCTTTGTAGTTTATCCAACATATTTTTATTACCCCCTATATATATTACATCACCATAGTCGAAGTATGGTAGTATCATACCTTTATAGAATTTAATAGTCATATTTGTAGTTAGGTGTTTTCTGGTATTCGCTAATATCCAGATTTTGTGGTTTGCCTTCTTGATAACTTCTTTTATGTTATCATTGTAGTTTAGTTTCCTATCAAGATTCATCCCTAGATATCTGTATTTGGTCTGATAATCAGGAACTTTTCCTCCCAAAATTATTTGCTCCTCATTGCCATAGTTCGTTTCCCCCCTGCCAAACACTAGGACCTTAGACTTATTGTGGTTTATGGAAATCTTGTTGGAGTTACACCAATTATCTAAAGCTACTAGTTTCTCATTTAGCTTATTTCTGTTCTCTTTTCTGCTATTGCTTGTTGTGTATATCACTGTGTCATCAGCAATTAGGTGGAATTTGATTCCCTCTAAGGACTTCTCCAGATCATTGATGTAAATGATGAAGAGGAGTGGGCCTCATACTGAGCCTAATACCATGACAATTTTGGGAACTTAATGGAACCCATATTAACATCACCGTGTTGTTTTTTCCTCCCTGATAGTGGTGGTGTCTCATGAGGACATCATTCGGGAACTGGAGGCCGACACTCTCAGCCATGACGCATCACTGGGGATCAACGGAAGCCAATTCTCCTGTGGCTCCATCTCCCAGGTGGCGTCCCTCTTCCTCAAGGTGAGTGTCACAGGATCCTTTGGTGATGTGCCATAATTTGGCGAAAGGAACGATACTGGTGACGGTAAATAGAGTATTTATTCGTGTGTAATTCGGAACGGGTCAAGATCCAGAGCCAAGCCCTTGAAGGGACAAACATCACATAATAGTTGGGTCGGTTGGTCAGTTTACGCCGGTCGCCAGCTAGTCAGGGAATGAGGTTGTCTCAGCCATGGCAATAGTGACGGGTGGTATACATTTAGAGGTTACTGACAATAAATACGGGTTTTCTAATTGATGCGCCCTGTGTTAGGGGCGGTCCGGTCCATAAATGGCGATGTTTTTCACTTGTTTTATTTTAACGACGCCTCTAGAGCGATTTGATTTTTATCATCGGCTATTGGACGTTAAACATATGGTCATTCTGACATAATTCTTTGGAGGAAACCCACTGACGCCACATAGGCCACTCTTTCCGATAAGCAGCACGGGGTCTTTTATATGCACTTTCCCACAGACAGGACAGCACATACCACAGCCTTTGATGAACCAGTTGTGGACCACTGTTTTGTTTTTCACAATTCAAACAATGTTCGGAACGGGGAAGGAAAAGTGGTTTTAATATATAAATTTTTAAAGCCGTTTCGACTGCTTTTCATTGGTATCATTTTATCAATGTTTTTATGTTGGGATTGGAGGAGGCAAGGGAGGGGCCGAGGAAGTTAATTCTGCCATTGTTAGGGTTGTCGAAACCATTGACGTTTATGGAGTATCTCTTGTGTGGTAGATGTTTCATTACTTGAAATGTAGCTTTTTCTTTTTTTAAACTTCTAAAAATTATATTTGAAAAGATTAAAAAAAAATGTAAGCAAAGAAGAAAAAAGTAAATAATAAATAATACAATAGATCATTTTCTTATTCTGTTGTTTTGTTTGCGCATGGCAATTACACGTTGCTACTGTACACACACGGCACACTACCTACACCTACACTCTACCTACAGATACACACACCTACACACCACCCCGTCTTGATATGACCTTAGATGTTGCCAGGACGTAAAACTCCGACAACCAACCACCCACACACACATATACACACACACACACCTACACACCACCCCGTCCTGGTATTGCCAGGACGTAAAACTCCGACAACCAACCACCCACACACACACACACACACACACACACACACACACACACATACACACACACACACACATACACACACCACCCCGTCCTGGTATTGCCAGGACGTAAAACTCCAACAACCAACCAACCACACACACGTACACACACACATACACACACATACATACACACACACATACATACACACATACACACACACTCACACACACATACACACACACATACACACACATACACACACAAACACACACCACCCCACCCCGTCATGGTATTGCCAGGATGTGGCTGATATGACCTTAGATGTTGCCAGGACATAAAACACCAACAACCTATACACACATATACATTTACACACACCCCATCACACACTAATTCACACACTCGGACAAATAGAGGAAGCAGGAACTAGGTTAATATATTTTTATTTAATAATAAAATAAATCATGACCGAGATCGGTCGAGCAGCAGTGTTATGTGTAAGGTCCGGAGACTGAGCAGTTAAGGCAGTTCATGTATCATCAAATGGGCTGTTGTTGATAGAATGTTTGAGAGAGTCCGGCGTGTAGAGTGAACAGCCCGGCCGGCGCTCAAACCACTGGAACTTGGGTGGGAGGGTGGGTGCATTGATGCGTCCCAAGCAGCAGGCAGCGGAGAAGTGACGGCTCAGTGGTTCGCGATGCAGCAGGTGGACTAAAAATAGAACAGCGCCTCGTGTGCAAATTACCCATGTTAGCCTGCAGCCAACATGCATAACACACCCACCTACACACATACATACACATCACCCCGTCCTGATATGACCTTAGATGTTGCCAGGACATAAAACACCAACGAACTACCCACATACACACATATACATTTACGCACACCCCTAGACACATGCACACACTTATACATACACCTACACACAAAGACACACACATACACAAAGACACACACACACACATCCTAGTCTGTACTTACCACACCTTAAACCCCCATCCCTTTGTGTCGTGCAGGTGGAGCTGGACAGGTACACGAGTGGTGTCGACTGGGTGCGCCAGCTGCTGTTCCAGACCCGCCTCACAGCTGACCGGCTGCGCGTTGTCGCCACCAAGATGATCAACGAGGTGGCCGAGGTGCGGCGCAACGGGCGGTGTGTTGTGCAGGCGCTCATCACCGGCATGCTGTACACTCGGGGTGAGACCGGACGCGGCCACTGAATCGGTAGCGCGCAGGTTTCCCACTCGGAATGTCGAGAGTTTGAATTTTCGGCCTAGTCAAGCTGATGACTTACAAAATTTTATACTTGTCGCTACCTAGTTTGGTGCTTGGGATTATTAGGATAGGGCAAGAACTGGTTGGCTTGGTGTCAGGATAATGTGACTGAGTGGGATAGTGTGAATGAATGCTGGTGACCTGGTCTCTCAGTGGGGCAGCACTATAAAGTTACCATGAGTGTGCACTGTTGCCGCCAGTTGGTATCCATTCTGATATTACTGATATGTTGCTAGGATGTAAAACCAACCAAAAAAACTAAGCCCTCAGGTGATTAAAAAAAGTATTTATTTAAAACATTTATTTTCTTTAAACAAACTTATTTTTATTAAAAACTAATTTTTGTTTTCAGAAGTGACTTCCACCCATCCCTGTAAATTTTAAAATATGCCTCGTTTTATATTCTCTATTTAAAAAAAATCAAACTCACAATTAGTTACTTTTGTGTTCAAGCTTCACTCTGCTACAACAGCTAAAAAATGAAAAGCTTTCCATTCGCAGACAGCAACCACCACGTGACCAGTGTCTTGCGCCAGCACCGCTTCCTCACCAGCCTCGTTTCCAAGTTGGACTCTGAAGCCTCTGCGGAGAAGGTAAAATAAATTAAACTGCTGGCTGGACGCTAGGCATCTTACGGACCCTGACTTAAAAATTGATACTTGTCGCTTCCTAGCCTGGTGCTCGGCATTATTCGGATAGGGCAAAGACTGGTTGGCTTAGTGTCAGGATGATGTGACTGCGTGGGATATCAGGTCATGGTGCTGGCGGCCTGATTTCCCAGTGGGGCAGCACTATAAAGCCACCATGAGTGTGCACTGTCACAAATCGGTAACGCTCGGCATTATTAGGATAGGGCAAGGACTGGTTGGCTTAGTGTCAGGATAATGTGACTGAGTTATGGTCTGACGGCCTGGTTTCCTAGTGGGGCAGCACTATAAAGTCGCCATGAGTGCGCACTGTCACAAGTCGGTACCCGTCCTGAAATGACCTTAGCTGTTGCTAGGACGTAAAACAACAACAAACAAACAAATCTTACGGACCCATTTCTTCTATAGGTGATACGCGTGTTTTGAGTTCCGCTAGTCCCTCAGGACCCAAATTGTCGCTGTTTACTTTTTGTGCGATGGTTGAATATAAAAAAACAAACGATTCTCGCCGTGAATGCTTCTGACGCGACGTAAAGAAACCACTAATCAACAAATCAAACATTTTGTGCTGGGGGGGGATTCATTAAACAAACATGTTACATCAAAGGGCTGGCTTATCTAAGCCAGTTTCTGCTGAAGCCTTTACTGTCAGAATTTTGACGTGCTTGTCAAAATTAATTTTGACATGTTTTCAAATATCTCAAAAGTTAGCTATTTAACAACAAAAGTTACTTCAATCTAAAGTAAAGTCGATTATAACAATCAACTTGATGTATTTATCTCAGAAAAATTGCAGAAACTCAAAACCATCGGACTATGCAAATCTTATTTATTTAATATTTTTTTATTTCAGGTTCTGAATGATATGAACCGACTCCGCGATGTCCTAACGCAGCCCGCCAACATTCGTGTCCACCTGGCGGCCAACGTGGGAACCCTCAAGAACCCGGCCGCCCCATGGGAGCACGCCCTGTTGCCTGCAGATCTGCAGACGGGCAAATTCACGGGCCCGCTGTAAGGACAACCTATTCATCTCATTTACCCCGTTACCTCCTGGAACCACTTCCAGGCGTAGTAGATATGGGTTTACACAATCTTATGTATTTTCGCTAAATATTGATGCATCTGATAATATTATACGTAGTTGGAAAGAGTGAAATACTCGATACAGCTATGAGTGTTTTATGCATAAAATATGTCCCCGACTATGTCTTGCGGGCGTATTCCGTCGCTAAGGGGTGATTATACTGGATGGTGGTTCTCGAAGGCAATGGGTGGATAATTCAATGAAAGCGTAGTTTTGAAATCAAATGCCTAGATTTGTTCTCCCATGTTGAAGGTCGGAGTTCAAATCACAGCCGAGTCAAACCAATGACTCATCAAATTGATACTTGTCGCTATCTAGCCTGGCGCTCGGCATTAATAGGATAGGACAAGGACTGGTTTGCACAGTATCGGGGTAATGTGACTGGGATATCGGGTCATGGTGCTGGGGGCCTGGTCTCTCAATGGGGCAGTGCTTTAAAGTCACCATGAGTGTGGACTGTCACAAATCGGTACTCATCTTGGTATGACCTTAGATTGTTTGTTTGTTGTTGTTTTATGTCCTAGCAACATCTAAGGTCATATCAGGACGGGTACCGACTTGTGACAGTGCACACTCATGGTGACTTTATAGTGCTGCCCCACTGGAAGATCAGGCCGCCAGCACCATGACTTGATATCCCACTCATTTCACATTATCCTGACACTGAGCCAACCAGTCCTTGCCCTATCCTACTAATGCCGAGCACCAGGCTAGGAAGCAACAAGTATCAATTTTTTAAGTCATTGATTTGACTCGACCAGGGTTCGACCCCACGATCTACCAACACGGGAGACGGACACTCTAACTCATTCGGCCATCCCGTCTGGTCATCATGACCTTAGATGTTGCCAGAATGTAAGACTCAAACAAATATACAATCCTTCTTTCATTGCTAAGCTAAGTTCCGCCATTTGTTATACTTAATACCCCAGTCACACTATGCATGCAACCATTTTGTGACCACAAAAGACGGGTGGTCACAAAATGGTCGCAAAGTGGTCCTCAGTGGTTGCTGACCTCCAGGCGACTATTCTGGTAGCAAGGATGTTGCAGCTGCTGCACCAAAGATCTCATTGCGACCAAAATGGTCGCTGGGTATTTTCATATCTCGGCGCTAAGTTGGTGACCAATCGGCGACCAGTCGGCGTTTTGGTTACAAGCTATGTCAAAGACCCTATAATACTAAGACGGCTCACTCAGCCTGTACTGTGTAATCAAAATGATCAAACCCACCACTTGGTGCGCTGGCTGTTCTCTTGATTACTCAGTTGCTATATTATATGTATGAATGTGAAAGATGTGTGATGATGGCGATGCTGATGATGATGGGTATTTGCTCATAGCAATTTCATATTGATGTGTATTCATACTTACCTATCTCATGTATAATATAATTGTATGTGTTTACATGTGAAACACCAACCAGCAGCCGGGCTGATCAAACCCACCACAAGGTGGCACTGCGAAATTTACATTACCATGGGAGAGATAGGGAGTGAGCCGCCTTAATATTATAGGGTCTTTGGCTATGTGTGTGAATTTGTTGCATTATGTACACAGGGTTTGTACGGGTCCTTGAAAACCTAGAAAAACCTGGAATTTTATAATTCAGGATTCCAGGGCTGGAAAGTCCTGGAATTTATCTAACGATCCTTGAAAATTCTTTAAAATGGAAAATCATGACTATAATTTTCTAAAGTCTATACAGGGTTCCCGCGGATCCTTAAAAAGTCTTTAATTGGTTAGTCCATTTTCAAGGCCTTGAAAAGTCTTAAATATGGTAACTTTTCTGTGAACGGTCTTAAAAAGGTCTTAAATTGTATTTGGCGACTACAATATTGTTTCAAGATGTTTTACCAGCTATCTTCACAATGCACAAATGCCAGTGGAGCTGAAATATCAATAGATTGCATCACCTCACTCATTTCTGTTAATATTATATAAATATGTATGTTACATTTTCTGCGAAAATAGGTCTTAAATTGTATGAAAATTGGTTTTAAAAAGTCTTAAAAAGGTCTTAAATGTGATTGGCTGATAGGTGTAGGAACCCTGCTATAATTTGTTAATCCGAAATAGCTGGGGTGCAATACACATGTGTTTTTTATTCATTAATCAGTAATGTTTGGGATTTAAAGTGATTTTTGTGGGTTTGTTTTCCTGCCTCAGCGTTTTTATATTAAAACTATACGTATGTTTGTTATCTTTTATGCTTATTTACACTTCACATCTTGCACACTGAATTGACTATGATTACAGCCATCTTTCAGGGTACGTTAATCTAATAATCGTCTACAAAAACGTCCTGGAATTTTGCACTGAAAGGTCCTGGAAAGTCGTGGAATTTGATATATCAAAATGGGTATGAACACTGGTACAGCATGACTCTGGTTCATTCGTCTTGCAGCCCATCAATTAAATTGGACAGCAGCTACCTGTCCGGCCCCGGGAAGGGCCCTGGGCAGGGCTTCATCGTCGGGGTCGGCTCCGTCGAGTCGGCCTACCTGATGCAGACCGCGCCCAGCATCACCGACCCCATGCACCCAGACCTGCCTGCACTCATGGTAAGCGCTAGTAGCTAGCCGAGCATGTGAAAACATAATCGAAGGACGCGTACGTGAATGTAGGTGTATGTAATAGTGCTAGATTTAGTAGCTAGCCGAGCATGCGAAAACATAATCAAAGGACGCGTACGTGTATGTAGGTGTATGTAATAGTGCTAGATTTAGTAGCTAGCCGAGCATGCGAAAACATCGAAGGAAGCATACGTATATGTAGGTGTATGTAATAGTGCTAGATTTAGTAGCTAGCCGAGCATGCGAAAACATAATCGAAGGACGCGTATGTGTATATAGGTGTATGTAATAGTGCTAGATTTAGTAGCTAGCCGAGCATGCGAAAACATAATCGAAGGATGTGTATATAGGTGTATGTAATAGTGCTAGATTTAGTATCTAGCCGAGCATGTGAAAAGATAATCGAAGGACGCATATGTGTATATAGGTGTATTTAATAGTGCTAGATTTAGTAGGTAGCCGAGCATGCGAAAACATAATCGAAGGACGCATACGTGTATATAGGTGTATGTAATAGTGCTAGATTTAGTAGCTAGCCGAGCATGCGAAAACATAATCGAAGGACGCATACGTGTATGTAGGTATATGTAATAGTGCTAGATTTAGTAGCTAGCCGAGCATGCGAAAACATAATCGAAGGACGCGGTTATGCGTACGCATCTGTAGGTGTATGTAATAGTCCTAGACCTAGTAGCTAGCCAAGCGCGCGAACAGATAATCGAAGGATGCAGTTCTACATACGCATATGTATGTTATGTAATAGTCCTGGGAGTAGCAGCTAATTGAGCGACTTTAAGAAGTGCATCAGTTCCTAAGTTAGATATGTAGAATATAATCCAGATAATTGTTTTCATTAAAAAGATTTGATGCTTCATCGGACTGCAATTTTAATAAGTGCACCAGTATCTAAGTTGGATATGTAGGTTGTAATCTAGATCAGCGTTTCGCTTTAAAAAAATTTGACGCTCTTATCGGACTATGCAACTTTAGTGGAGTGTCAAGCCGCCAACCTGCGCTCTGGGTTTGGGTCCAGCCTTTAATGTCTGCTTGCCCCCCGGTGTGTGTAGGTGTTCATCCAGTACATGACTCAGATGGAGGGTCCCATGTGGCGCCAGATCCGGGGTCTCGGGCTCGCCTACCACTACTCCGTCTACGTCAACACCGACACCGGGCTCATCAAGTTCATCCTCTTCAAGTGCACGCATGTCGCCAATGCCTACAAGGTTGGCAAGCAGATTGTGGTGAGTGAGCATGCGCTGAGCTTCTCGTTTTGATTGGTTAATGGCGCTAGCTGTGGGTTTGAGGGTAAGGATAGGTCAACTGTGAATTTGTATATCGATATCTGTACTTGTACCCATGCCCATACTCATACCCATGCCCGTACCCATAGCCATACCCAAACCTATGCCCATGCCCATTCCCACACACATACCCATGCCAATTCTCACACCCACACCCATACCATGCCCATAGGCTCACCCATACCCATACCCATACCATAACCATACCCACACCCTTACCCTACCCACACCCAAACCCACACCCATACCCTACCCACTCCCTCTCCCATACCCTACCCACACCCACACCCTCACCCACACCCTCACCCACACCCATACCCACAGCCACAGCCACAGCCGTTCCAACCAGCCGGGATGGCCGAATGAGTTAGCGTTTGTCTCCCGTTTTGGTAGATCATGGGATTCGAACCCACACCCATGGGTTCGACCTCTGATGGAGTCAAACCAATGACATCAAAATTGATACTAGTCGGCACCGTCCTGCTATGACTTTAGATGTTACTAAGACATAAAACAATAAACAAAAAAAACACCCAAAAAACAGTGTCCATACTCACACCCATACATGTATCAACACTTATTGCCATGCTCGGGCCCCACACCTTTAGGTTTGCTAGGATGTAAAACAACAATAAACAAACATACATACATCCAGTGCTTAGGGTCATCCCATCAACATCGGGATAATTAATGCCTGCTTCGTTACATGTCACAAACTTTGCTGTTTAACCTGTGCCGGGTGGTGCGTATGTGTGTGTATATGTGTGTGTGGTTAGTGTGTGTGTGTATGGGTGGGTGCGTGTAGCTATGCGTGTGTAGCTCTGTGTGTGTAGTTGTGTGTGTGGGTCTGTGGGTATGCGTGTAGCTGTGGGTATGTGTGTGTAGCTAGGTGTGTAGCTATGTGTGTGTCTGGTGTAGCTGTGCATGTATACCTGTGTGTGTGTGGTTGGGTATGTGTGTGGTGTGTGGTTGCGTATGTGTGTGGTGTCTGGTTGCGTGTGTGTAGCTGTGTGTGTTTGTAAGCTGTGTGTGTGTAAGCTGTGTGTGTGTAGCTGTGTGTGTATAGCTGTGTGTGTGGGTGTAGCTGTGTGTGTGTGAAGGTTTATGTGTACTGTGTTTGCTAAGCTGTAACTGGTTTCCGTCCCTGTAGGACGGGTTCCTGTCGGGCGAGACACCATTCACCGACATCGAAGTGGAGTCGGCCAAGTCGAGCCTGGTGTTTGAGGTGATCGAGAAGGAGAAGACTCCGACCGACGCTTCCCACCAGTCGATGCTTGCCTCTTACCGCGGAGTCCGCCACGACTTCAACAGGTCAGTCCAACTTCGCTCACTGGCATAGCCGCCGTAGCTTGTCACCGAGTTTGCAGGCTCAGGCAATGATGATGAAAGGCATACCATCTTTCTTTCATTTTCTCGAAGATTTGTACTGCCTATCATGGATAAATCTGAATAGTCTTGTTTTCACCATTAGACAGTTGATTGATAGAAAGCCCGAGCCTACACTTTACCGACCCATGGGATTTTTAGCCTCCCACACCACATAGACATGGTATGAGAAAAATTGGCCTTTGATGACGCTGTAAGTTATACACAGTGGTGGAAATCCAAATTGGCAGAGGTGATGGTATGGGCAATTGAACCATCAACCTTCAGATTAGAAGTCTGGGCGCTGTCACAAGTCTGTAAGTAGCCCTCCTGATATGACCATAGGTGTAAAACCCCAGCAAACATAACCCAACATACTGTCGCTGCCTGGCAGGTATTGGATCTTTGATCACCCAGTCATGAGTGCTCGCTGTCAGTGTCACAAGTCTGTAGGTACCCGTCCTCATATGACCATAGATGTAAAACCCCAACAAACATAACCGAATGTACTATCGCTGCCTGGCAGCTATCTGATCTCTGATTGCCCAGTCATGACTGTGCGTTGTCAGTGTCACAAGTCTGTAGGTACCCATCAGTCTTGAACTTCATTTGGCCTATTTCAAGGCCTTGAAAATCCTTGAAGTTAACGTATTTTGTGTATTTAGTCTTGAAAAGCCTTGAATTCAATTAAACTGTCTCCACTGATCTAAATTAGTCCAAAATCACCATTGTGAATGGTGATTTCGGACTAAATCCAAATGAAAATAGTCTTGAATTTCTATCAAAAACAGCCTTGAGAAGCCTTGAAATACCCTTGAATTCCATATATTCACGAACCCTGGCACACTGTCACAAGTCTGTAGGTACCCGTTCTGATATGACTGTAGATGTAAAAACACAACACACTGTCGCTGCCCGGCAGGTATCTGATCTCTGATCGCCCAGTCATGAGTGCACGCTGTCTGTGTCAAAAGTCTGTAGGTACCCGTCCTGATATGGCCGTGGATGTAAAACCCCACCAAACATAACCCACCACACTATCGCTGGCCGGCAGGTACCTGATCGCGCAGATTCCCAAGGTGACCTTGGCTGACCTGCGGCGTGTGGGGCCCGCGTTCGTGACACCGCTGTTTGACGTCACCAAGTCCTGCTGCGCCGTCGTCTGCCACCCGTCCAAGGTCACTGAGGTCGTGACCTCATTCAAGGAGTAGGTTCACCTGCATTCATGTCAATGTCATTCACAATGGCCGTGGGGCTTTGTGTGTGTGTTTGTGTTGTGTTTGTTTGTTTGTGTTGTGTTGTGTGTGGTTGTTTGTGTTGTGTGTGGTTGTGGTGTTTGTGTTGTGTGTGGTTGTTTGTGTTGTCTGTGGTTGTTTGTGTTGTGTGGTTGTTTGCGCGATGTCTGGTTGTTTGTGTTGCGTGTGGTTGTTTGTGCTGTGTGTGATGGTTTGCGCTGTGTGTGGTTGGTTGTGTTGTGTGTGGTTGTTTGTGCTGTGTGTGGTTGTTTGTTGTGTGTGGTTGTTTGTTGTGTGTGGTTGTTTGTTGTGTGTGGTTGGTTGTGGGTGGGTGTTTGTGTTGTGGGTGGGTGTTTGTGTTGTGTGTGGGTGTTTGTGTTGTGGGTGTTTGTGTTGTGTGGTTGTTTGCGCTGTGTCTGGTTGTTTGTGCTGTGTGTGGTTGTTTGTGCTGTGTGTGGTTGTTTGTGCTGTGGGTGGTTGTTTGTGTTGTGTGTGGTTGTTTGTGATGTGTGTGGTTGTTTGTGTTGTGTGTAGTTGTTTGTGTTGTGGGTGGTGGGTGGTTGTTTGTGTTGTGTAGTTTGCACTGTGTGTGGTTGTTTGTGTTGTGTAGTTTGCACTGTGTGTGGTTGTTTGTGTTGTGTGTGGTTGTTTGTGTTGTGTGTGGTTTGTGTTGTGTGTGGTTGTTTGTGTTGTGTGTGGTTGTGTTGAGTGTGTGAATGTTTATGTCACGTGGGTGTGGGTGTGGGTGTGTGTGTGTGCATTTGTGTGACCTTTTCATGTGGTCTTTTTTTTAAACAATATGTATGACCCTTTTGTGCTTTTTGTTTGTTTGTGTCTGTGCGGGTGTGGGTGTGCATTTGAATGACCTTTTCATGTGCTTTTTGTTTGTTTGTGTCTGTGCGGGTGTGGGTGTGCATTTGAATGACCTTTTCATGTGCTTTTTGTTTGTTTGTGTCTGTGCGGGTGTGGGTGTGCATTTGAATGACCTTTTCATGTGCTTTTTGTTTGTTTGTGTCTGTGCGGGTGTGGGTGTGCATTTGAATGACCTTTTCATGTGCTTTTTGTTTGTTTGTGTCTGTGCGGGTGTGGGTGTGCATTTGAATGACCTTTTCATATGCTTTTTGTTTGTGTGTATTGTGCCGACGGGAGGGAAGGGGAGGGAGGAATGGAGGATCCGTACGGGGCCTGGAGAGTCTTAAAAAGTGTGGCCCTTTTCGAGGCCTTGACAAGTCTAGAATTTAACCTTTTTTGGGTAGTTAATCTTTCACTATTTAGTGCTTTTGCATAATTTATTGAGGCTTTAGCATAATTGCGACAAGACCTATATCGAAATACCGCAGTACGCTGCAGACTTTCAGTAGATCGACTATCTTTGCGGGACAAAAAGACCCAACGCGCATGGCTATATACTTAATGATGGTGATTTATTCTGCTATATAGGGCTTTAGCATAATTTATTTGGGGCTTGAATGAAATTGCAACAAGACCTGTAGCGAAATACCACAGAACGCTGTGGACTATTTCAACCGATCGAATATGTTTGAGCGAAAAAAGCGCCCCGCCCAACGCTTCTGACTATACCTAATGATGGTGATTCTTTCTACTTCCGGTTTCAGGCTCTCACGTGACCTAACTGTGATTGAATCGCTGGATGACTCGTTTTTGACCAAGTAACCATGGCAACTACAGAGAGGTCAGATGTCATCAGCTATATAAGATATACCTTCTACACCAAATACCAATGAGATCACCAAGAGACGCGCAAACAATGCAGCAGATAGGATGACTCACTTCATATACATCTTCGTTACACATGTTTGAATTGAGTTTTATTTCACTATAAAATATGTCATAGTGGATTTTGTCGGCGTTCCCCCTAGCGGGATAGGAGAGAATTAGGTGTGAGGGGGGGGGTGATTTACCTGTTTGTACTTACACTGATACACACCATTTATGTAATTATTTAAAGCTGCATAGTCCGATGAAAACATCAAATTTTCAAAACCAAAAGAATTATCTAGATTTGATTCTACATACCGTATATGTCCCAATAGACACGCACTGCGCGAGTGCAGACACATGGATGCGTGTCTGTTCAAAGTTAAAGAATTTCATGGATTTGTTTTTGTCGTGACTATGAACTAAAGTGGGATTGTCTTATTTTATATGCAATCAGTCTAAATATGATCGTAAATTTTTATTTGTTTTTGTCGTGCCTCTGAAATAAAGTGGGATTGTCTTATTTGATGTGCATTCAGTCTGAATGTGATCGTAAATTTGTGTGTGCTTTCAATCTTGAAATGTGGGGTGTGCTTCTATTGGGTAGCGTGCTTCTATTGTGACATATACAGTATCTAACTTAGATACTGGTACACTTATCAAGTGTATATAGCCACATAGAAAGGAATACTGCGGCAATTTAATAGAATGCGTTATCGCAGAAGCCTATGATGTCAGAGTTTTGGCGTGCTTGCCAAAATTAATTTGGCAGGTTTGCTCTTCAAATATCTCAAAAGTTAGCCATTTAATAAAACAGCAACTTCAATCTAAAGAAATGTAGATTATAACAATTAATCTAATATAGTTATCTCAGAAAATGACAGAAATCGTCAAAACCATCAGACTATGCAACTTTAAGATATTGGTTTCTCAGGGATTATGATCTTTCCTGACGTAATAGATACAAGTATCGATAAGAACAATTTATCAAGATGTTTTTGGAGCAAAGCTGGACGCGTATTCTTTGTAAGAACTGACACTTCATTTCAAGTGTGTCAATGGCACTGCATTTCCTTCCACCTATTGTCTAAGCGTGTATTTTCATGGTAATCCGAATTCTTTTTGTTGCGTAAATAAAACTTATTTCGTTGGGGCTGTCCTGTATTGATGTGATGGTATTGTGATCGACCGCGTCCTGCTCCACTTGAGGATTAAAAGGAGTAAAACAGAGATAGCATCAAACCCCACGGCGCTCCCTGGTTTATTCCGCCAATGTCAGAATAGGAATGACCTGTCACTGCCCAGCCGGGCAGCATGTAACGTCCCTGGGGTGGAACAGTCCACCTTGGGACTGTTCCTGCTAGCGTGCTGGCACCTGTTGGTACTTCTTAGCAAACAGGGGTTTGTGTAGTTGCCACTGTGTGGTAGTGGGGCTCATTGCGGACGACTACAGTATGTAAGGGTTCACTTACGCCACCAACCAAACTGTCTGCGATTTCTTTTTCATTCCTTTAAAATATATTGAAGAATAAAAGAATTAAAAAAAGTTGTGTTCCTTGAATATGAAGCATTATAAACACATGACTTAACAGTGAAGTAAATATAAATGTTGAATAAGACAAATTAAAAAAAATAAGTTGGTTAATTTTTTTTTCTTTAGGTGTTAACCTAACTTACTGGAATTAGCGTTTCTAAAATTCAAATCGACGTGGAAAAGTTATGTAAGAACCATTGGACACAGTTTAGCCCCCCCCCCCGCCCCTCACACACACTCATACACCCAAATAGCTGTCCAGAAGTACTCCATATTGGAGATCTGAAGAGCAGGTTGGGTATATCACTGCTTAAGAAAAAGAATTTTAAAAAGAAAAGAAAAAGGCCTGGTAAGTGAATCTAAAAATAAATTGTTAAATGTATTATTATAGGGGGGCGATAAAAATGGGAAGCATTTCGCCTAGAGCAGGATTCGAACCCACACCTTTCATTCCGGAATTCTATGCTTCTTTACACTTCACATCTTACACAATGAATCGACTGTGAATACGGTTGTTTTGGTGTACTTTAAAAAATTCTAATTATTGTTGAATATTTTGCCTATTTTCTCAATCTGGTGGCTGGCATTGGGTTAGTAGCGCCCCTGTGCAGATTTCTGCGAAAGCGTGGAAATTCTCTCCACAGGCGTTGCGCCATCAGGGAATCGTGGAAAATTACCGCACTTTCAGGGAATCATGGGAAATTACCGGAAGTCCGATTTCATCCACTACTCCTAGATTTATGACTATGCGAATGCCCAATCTTTACAGACTGTTCGTGGATATCTGCTGTCACCACTGTGACCTTATTATCGCCCACCTCACCAGTGATTTCCGCCTTTTTTTCCTTAAGTTCTTTTCTTTTCCTCCGAAATTACTTTCATCCTTGGGACCACAAAGGTACAGTAAATATAATTTAAAAGAAAAAGTTATATGAAATAAATAAATAAAGATGGTAAAACCATTATTAGAAACAGAAAATAATTGGTCTTCCTCATTCCACTGCTCCATACCCTATCCTAGTCATGCCGAGTGCGAGGCTAGGTAGCGGCAAGTATAGATTTGTTAAGTCATTGGTTTAACTTGGGCTCGATTTGTATCCCGTGACCCACCACATGGAAAGCGGGTGCTCAACTCATTTGGCAATCCCGTCTGGTAAAAGGAAATCTTGAATGGGAAACGCGCAAGATTAAAATGACTCAGCACCTGGGTACGAGGACCAATCGCAATACAAAGGATGCACCAGCGGTGTCTTGTCACTCACGATATGAACAAATGCTGAAACCCGCATACAATGTAAACCTGTAATAAACATTGTTATTGTATCAAAACCTGAAATAAGTGTTTTGTTGAGTTAGACGATGGATATATATATATATATGGGTCATTCTTTAAAACTGGGCACCACATATTTGGTTTCCACATTACGGTGCTGATAATTTGTTCTTTCTTTTTATTGATTGCAAGTCAAATAATTATTGTAACCTCTGTGTATTAAGTATCTTAGCAATAGTACATTTATTGAAGCTATCCCAAGAAAGAAATTAAAGGTTTACTGAAAAATTACACATTTACTACACTATGCGTGTAGCCAAACTTTTTGTCAACTTATTTTTTAAACTTTTTTCTTGTAAGTTATAGTCTTGCCTGATTAACATTAATCAATAAAATCTTGTTTGACTATGTTGTATATATTAAAATGAGGTGTTGGATGTGTCTTTGATTTTCATGTTACACAAGTGATATTAATGTATTGCAAGGTTTTCACTTTTGGTTTCCATGTCACAATTTCGTGCCCAGTTTTAAAGAATGACCCATATATGTGTGTTGTATAATTTATTATGTGTATATAAATAAAGAGTAGTCCCTAATGGTCTTTTGTGCTCCTCTCCGGGCACCTCTCGCTTCCCAAAACCCCTTATTCTCTACAGGGCTGCGTTCAACTGTGCACCTCGGAGGCCTTCCAAATGTTGCGCTACTCTGAACAGCTTTTAAGCAGTTGGGTGCCTCGAAAACGGCGGCCTCCATTGCATGCACTTCCTGAAGCCATTTACAATTGAAAGAACAGCTCTGATAGACTACATCACGGTTCCAGTGGCGCGGTGCATTGTGGGATGCGTCAGAGCAAAACAAACCCGTGAGAATCACATGGCACATGCTAATACACTGGATGCAGCTATGAAATCTGCTTGTTTCAGCTCATCTCAGCTCTTGTTTGAAACAGAACACTAACTAAAAAAATATATATAATAAATTTAGATATTAATCTTTTATCCAGCATTGCATTTACATCAATATAATCAGCACATCTTATGCCATGTGCATTTAGATTTAGACAAATCTAGGCACTCAGACTAGTGTTAGAGCCATAGGTGTTAGAGCCAGAGTCAGTTTGACTTATTTTATTTATGTTTTTTTTTATGTCCTATGGTTAATGACATGTAGATATAGAAAATGAGTAGGGTTAACCAGATATTGGTTATATATTTCTTTGAAACAAGTTTTTGTTGACACATTTGACATTTTAATATTTAGAACAAGAATTACTTCTGGCTAATCAATGGTGATGTAAACATCAGCCTGTAAAGTGACTGAAATTGTATGTTTCTTAGCTCAAAATGCTTAATTATGGAGAGTTATGTCTTAAACATATTCATTATATTGCATCCTTCCGTCCATATTTGTACCAAAATGTTATGTATTTCTATTTATTTGGAATAAAATCGAAGTTTTGCCGTACGCGTATCGGCAAACTCAATGGCTATGCGCCTTTGCTTTGCTCCCAACGCCGTTTTCACCGCATGCGCAGTCTGAACCGTGATGTAGTCTATTGGCTGAAACCGGTGGCCATTTTTTTAAAGGTGTTTTTGCCTCCTACCCAAAAAGGGTCAACTCCGAGCCACATGTTGGATGTTCCTAACCACAAGGTGGCGCCACCATGGTTTAGCAGTTCATGGAAAGCATATGCTGTCACTCACTGCCTGATTTAGTAGGCTATTCAAGTATAAGCCTGTACCCGGGGCCATAATCGATTAACACGACCCGAGCGACTCGGGTCACCCGAGTCGTCAGAATTTCAAATCGAACACCACGAGTGGAGTCGAGAAATGCACGTGCCGTGTGCAAAAAGATCCGACCCCAGTAACCCACCTCTTGGCTGGGGTTTGCCAGAAGCGATGACGTCACATCTGGGCTGGTACCTGTAGTATAACACCTACCGGTACAACTCCTCCGCGTTGTTTTAATACTTTTTTTTTAATAACACAGATTTTCAGCTTCTACAATCATAAAATACTTTAAATCCTATTTTGCTGTATTTCTATCGGTTATTGGAAAATAATATTAAGTTTCAGCCAACATATTAAGCCAACATTTTGTCCACCCCGAGCGTATTTGTTTATTCAACCCGAGTCTGTAGGATGTGCGCATGCACCAAAAAGTGGCTTGGGTGACCCGAGTTGATTAATCGATTACGCCCCGGATGTCAACCATCCAAGTACTGACGAGGCTCTACGACGTTTAACTTTGATGATTAGGTGGAAAAAAAAAGAGTTTCCAATGCAATATTGGCTATTAGTGTTAGTCACGACTACAGTGATAGATTTTTTGTTGTTGTTTTACGTCCTAGCAACATCTAAGGTCATATCAGGACGGGTACCGACTTGTGACAGTGCACACTCATGGCAACTTTATAGTGCTGCCCCGCTGGAAGACCAGGCCACCAGCACCATGACCTGATATCCCACTCAGTCACAATCTCCTGACACTGGCCAACCAGTCCTCATCCTATCCTAATAATGAGTTAGAGCGTCCGTCTCCCGTGTTGGTAGATCGTGGGGCCGTGGGTTCGAACCCATGTCGAGTCAAACCAATGATTTAAAAATGTATACTTGTTGCTTCCTAGCCTGGCGCTCGGCATTATTAGGATAGGACAAGGACTGGTTGGCTCAGTGTCAGGATAATGTGACTGAGTGGGATATCAGGTCATGGTGCTGGTGGCCTGATTTTCCAGTGGGACAGCACTGTAAAGTCGCCATGAGTGCTCGCTGAAGTCGGTACCTGTCCTGATATGACCTTTGATGTTGCTCAGATGTAAAACAACAAACAAATAAGTAATACCATAAGTGAGTTGACAATTTATGTCGTACTTAACTCATATGCACCAATCCTATGTGAAACTGAGGTTTTCCAAGGAGAATATCAGCAGGCTATTTTTTTTCCCCAGCCATTTAGAGCTACGTGATTAATTACTATTACAAACTTAGTCACCTCTATCTTTGTGTCTGCTCGAGCCAAATGCTGTTTGTTTTGCTTCAGATTTTTTTTCTTTTTCTTGATTTATACTCCCCATCATGGATAGGTCTGAATAGACTTGTTTTCACTATTAGACAGTTTGTCGATAGAATTTAGGGTTAATTTCATTAAATTTCATTATTTGAGTATGTAATTCTGTTAAATATGATCGCATTCAATAGATTTCGGCCTAATCGGTCCCTCACACTGCTGGGCACCAGCGATTAGTTACTGCTCTGCCTGTAGCCGGCAAGCACTACTACTTTACACTATCCCAGCCCGGGAACCAGCGGAATCGCTTCATATAAACCACCTCGCGAGGCGATCTACAAAAAGCGCATCATATGAATCGAATCAGCTTCAGCGGCGCGTTTACACGGTGAATGTGAGGCGAACTAGGCAAGGCGATTTATATGACGCGAATTAACTCGCCCGTGTAAACACGGCTATAGACATGGTATGAGAGCAACCGGCCTTTGATGACGCTGTAAGTTATACACAGCGGTGGAAATCCAAATTGGCAGAGATGGGGTGGGGGCACGGGAATCGAACCACCAGCCTTCAGATTAGGCATCCGACCTAGACAAAAGTCAGACACTCTAACCACTCTGCCACAGAGAACACCACAAATCTCTATAGTTTGAAGAAAGCATAACACTTACGATATATTCTCGTGTAAACGTCAGATTTTATTTTTAAAGCTGAAATTAGGGTTTTGTTGTTGATTTACGTCATAGCAACATCTAAGGTCATATCCGGACGGGTGAAATTATGGGGTTGGTGGCTATTAAAGTTGCATAGTCCGATAAAAGCATCACATTTTCAAAACTAAAGCAATTATCTAGATTTGATCTTACATATCTAAGTTAGATACTGATGCACTTATTAAGCATTTGTTGCCACATAGAAGGGAATACTGAGTCAATCTACTAGAACCTGTTAGTTACTATTGAAGCTTATGGAGTCAGATTTGGGCGTGCTTGCCGAAATGCTTTTTGCGTGTTTGCACTTTAAATATCCCCGAAGTAAATAAAAATATAATCACCGTAATATATTTATCTCAGAAGATGACAGAAACTCAAAACCATCGGACAATGCAACTTCGGCAAACTCAATGAACCACAGAAGGCCTGGTGTCGGCTGCTGCCACCTAGCGGACACGCGTGTAACCAAAGGAATCCGCCCAGAAAATCCCCCGAAAGATACAGCATTGTACCTGTTCTGTCTTCGTTACGACTCCTGCAGCTGTGGCATATATGTCATATGCTCTGATCCATGTTTTTCAGTTCGATCGCGTGTTGTTGCAGAGGATGAACTGTCCTGGTGGCCTGAGACCCGGCAGTGTGTTAGCGGGTGGCATCGTCCTTATCTGACACCATGTGAAAGTACGACGTCTGAACACTTTGACTTCTGGATACTGAATGCTTTATTCACCGTCCAGGGTCCTGAACCGCTGGCACCCTTTGTCTATGATGTCATCTCATTTACATATCCTTTGTTCTCCACACGTGCCTGGATGTCTTTTATGCATATATTACAACTACTATTAAATGCTTCAAATACTGCAGCACTATGCGCGTATACTACTAATAGGTGCTTCAAACAGCGCAGCACTGTCAGCGTATACTACTAGTACTAATACATGCTTCAAATATATATGTATGAAACCCGACTTCTGGAAATTTTCCGCGATTCCCTGACAATGCTAAACCTATGGGAGAATATCCGCATTTCCGTTTTTTTCCCCAGAGACCACTTTCATCCCTGAATATTATGTCAAGTGGTGTGCAGAAGAAACTGTGAGAGTGCAAAGGTTAAAAGTGCACACACACACACACACACCGGTAAGTTGTGACTGTCTCCTCATTTCACACCGCTCACCATCTGGTACTAGTGGTAACTCCTTTCACCACAGTTACACCTGCACATCTGGTACCTCATTCGTAGGAACCCCGACTCACCTCCCCCCCCCCCATCCCCACCCCTCCCTCTCCGTCCACACAACTCACACCCCACACCTCAACCCACCGCTGGCACACGCTCAACTTCTCTCTCTCTCCCTCTCCCTATCTCTATCCCCCTCCCTCCCCCCTCTTTCTGTCTCTGATTCTGTCTCTTTCTGACTGACTCTGACTCTGTCTTTTTGACTATGTCTCTCTGACTCTGACTCTGTCTATCTGACTGTCTCTCTGACTCTGTCTCTTTCTGACTGTCTCTGACTCTGTCTCTTTGACTCTGTCTCTCTGACTCTGTCTATCTGACTCTGTCTATCTGACTGTCTCTGACTCTGTCTCTCTGAGTCTGTCTCTCTGACTCTGTCTCTCTCTGACTGTCTCTAACTCTGTCTCTCTGACTCTGTCTCTCTCTGACTGTATCTGACTCTGTCGCTCTGACTCTGTCTCTCTGGCTGTCTCTGACTCTGTCTCTCTGACTCTGTCTCTCTCTGACTGTCTCTGACTCTATCTCTCTGACTCTGTCTATCTGGCTGTCTCTGACTGTGTCTCTCTGACTCTGTCTCTCTCTGACTGTCTCTGACTCTGTCTCTCTAACTCTGTCTCTCTCTGACTGTCTCTGACTCTGTCTGTCTGACTCTGTCTATCTGACTGTCTCTGCCTATGTCTCTCTGACTCTGTCTTTATCTGTCTTTCTCTGACTCTGTCTCTCTAACTCTGTCTCTCTCTGACTGTCTCTGACTATGTCTATCTAACTCTGTCTCTCTTTGACTGAATCGGACTCTGTCTCTCTAACTCTATCTCTCTAACTCTCTCTCTCTGACTGTCTCTAACTCTGTCTCTCTGACTCTCTCTGACTGTCTCTGACTCTGTCTCTCTCTCACTGTCTCTGACTGTGTCTCTCTGACTCTGTCTCTTTCTGACTGTCTCTGACTCTGTCTCTCTCACTCTGTCTCTCTGCCTGTCTCTGAATCTGTCTATCTGACTGTCTCTGACTCTGTCCCTATGACTCTGTCTCTCTCTGACTGTCTCTGACTCTGTCTCTCTGACTCTGTCTCTCACTGACTCTGTCTCTATCTCTGTCTCTCTCTGACTCTGTCTCTCTGACTCTGTCTTTCTATGACTGTCTCTGACTCTGTCTCTCTGAATCTGTCTCTCTCTGACTCTGGCTCTCTGACTCTGTCTCTCTCACTGACTCTGTCTCTATCTCTGTCTCTCTCTGACTGTCTCTGACTCTGTCTCTCTGACTCTGTCTTTCTATGACTGTCTCTGACTCTGTCTCTCTGACTCTGTCTCTCTCCGACTGTCTCTGACTCTGTCTATCTCACTGATATGTCTCTCTCTGACTGTCCTTGACTCTGTCTCTCTAACTCTGTCTCTCTAACTCTGTCTCTCTAACTCTGTCTCTCTAACTCTTTCTCTCTAACTCTGTCACTCTCTGACTATCTCTGACTCTCCTTCATTGCCTTCTGTCTCTGACTCTCTCTCTTGCTCTGTCTCTCTCCGACTATCTCTGACTCTGTCTCTCTGACTCTGTCTCTCTCACTGATATGTCTCTCTCTGACTGTCACTGACTCTGTCTCTCTAACTCTGTCTCTCTAACTCTGTCTCTTACTCTGTCTCTCTGACTCTGTCTCTCTAACTCTGTCTCTCTAACTCTTTCTCTCTAACTCTGTCACTCTCTGACTATCTCTGACTCTCCTTTATTGCCTTCTGTCTCTGACTCTCTCTCCTGCTCTGTCTCTCTCTGACTGTCTCTGGCTCTGTCTCTCTCTGGTCCTCTCCCTGATTGTCTCTCTGTTTCTGATTTTCTCTCTCTCTTTCTCTGACGTTTTCCTTCTCTCTCTCCCTCTCTCTCGCTCTCTCTTTCATCTATCTCTCGATGTCTTTCTCTGTGAGTCTGTCCCTTTCTCTGTCTCTCTCCTACTCCCCCCCCCCCCCCCCCTCTGCTATCTGTGAAGCCATGTCTATCTATTTATAGAGTATAAATCAGTTTCAGTAATGGACTGAAAATGAATCACCCTATTCTAGCAACGGTCATTTATAAAATGAACCAACTGACAACGGATGGGTATGACATCCACCTGTGCTGGGTGCCTGGCCATGCCGGCATACAAGGAAACGAACGAGCTGATCGGGCTGCGAAGAAGGCCCTGAACTGTGATCTTGAACCGTGTTTGATCCCTCACTCTGATCTGAAACCACTAATAGCCACCCACATAAAATCCAAATGGCAACATGAGTGGGATGAAAACATTAATAAACTTAAAGAAATTGAACCATCTGTGGGAAAGCCACCACAGACTCATGCGGGAGGTCGGCGGTCCTTAGCCGCTGCCGTATTGGCCACTCGTGGCTTACACATGCTTTTCTGCTCAAGGGGGAACCTCCCCCTGAATGTGTTGGGTGTCAGTCCCCGCTGACACTCAAACACATTTGACTAAGTTGCGTCGATATTTTGGCCCTGCGCCAACAGTTCTACACTGGAGACAGTATGCATGACCTTTTTACTAAGGTAAAACAGGAAAACATTTTAGCCTTTTTGAGGGCAGCTGGACTGTACCACCTCATATAGTTTACTAAATAGATTCTATCAATTATTAATAAAACTTTTCTTTTTCTATGGGAATTTGTTTCCCTTGACCACAAATATATGATTGTGAGCTCTCTAATTTAATGAGTGTCTATTGGCACATAATTGATTTTTTTTTTTTTTGGGTAAATATTTTTATTCATCTGAATATATATTTTGTCAGCGCCGGGGCACTGGTCTTCCAGCCGTCGGAGTGGTCGCATTTCATCTGTACTTAGTGGAACTGGAATGTGTTGCATTGTGTGCAGCACAACCCCTTTCTGATCATAAAAGAAAGTGGGGGAGCAGCCTATGCTGCATAGTGTACAGCATATGTACTGAACATAGTGCAAGGTATATGCATCAAGATAGAGTGTGCAGTAATGTACACTAGTGGTGAAATCATAAGCTGTGTTTGATTATCAGTTAGATTTGGTTTTAATAATGGTTAGTCTTTAAATAGTGCCATGTTGTGCAGGTATAGTGGTTTATATTGTGTGCATTGCTGATTGAAGATGTAGTTATTCAGTGGTGGTAATGGGTCTAAAGTAGGGGTAGTGGGTCTCAAGTCATTGAGTTATAATAGTTGTTTTGTCAAATGCGGATTGGGGGGGGGGGGGGGGGGTCCATGGGTAGGGGGGGGCGGAGACGCAGGGAGAGAGCAGGCATGAGAGAGGGCGAAGTTAATGGGTCGTTCAGCAGGTCGTATTATATATTTGCAGTGCCAGGTTTTGGGCCTGAATAACCAGGTGAGCTCTGTATGCATTTTTAAAGGCAAGGATCGAACCCGCTTCTCTGGTTTTGGTTGGGAGCTCATTCCACATGACACTGAGCTCTCTGCTTTTACATGTAAAAGCGATGGTTTGAACAAAAAACAAACATTTCTCACCGTGAATATGGCCAATGGTGCCAACACGGCGTGAAACAACCACCAATCAATCAATCAATCAAAAGTTTCAGTAACATTTTGGCGACACTGAGAATTTGGATGGTTAGCAATAGTCTGGATTCTAGCCTTTAAGAATGCTATCATCACTTACCCGACAGTGTGGCGAGGGTAATGGATTTCTTTTACTTTAGCGTGCTTTCTACTGGGACTTTAGCCCTAACCCTAAACCTAAACCTAACCCTAACCCTAACTGGGACTTTAGCCATAACCCTAACCTTAACCTTAACCCTAACCAAGACTTTAACCCTAAAGGGCGCATTCCTTACACACGGTATGCAGTATGCGAATGCGAATGCGGCAAAAAATCGAAAAGCATCTAAGTCATCTGATTCCTTACACGTGGTATGCGGCATGTGGCATGCGGCATGCGAATACTGAATCGGTCCATGTAGCGATCGGTGTGGCATGCGAATGCGAATGCCCATAGACAACAGTGTTAGAGAAACCTGACACTATGTGTGTGTGTGGGTGTGGGTGAAAGGACCCAAACCGTTCGTATACCGCATGCCGCATACCGCATGGCTCATACCGTGTGTAAGGAATCCTAGCTTAACCCTAACCGGACTTTAGCCCTAACCGTAACCCTAACCATAACCGGACTTTATCCCTAACTGTAACCGTAACCCTAACCATAACCAGACTTAATCACTATCACTAACCGTAACCCTAACCCTAACCATAACCGGACTTTATCCCTAACTGTAACCGTAACCCTAACCATAGCCGGACTTTATCACTATCACTAACCATAACCCTAACCCTAACCATAGCCGGACTTTATTCCTAACTGTAACTGTAACCCTAACCTTAACCAGACTTTATCACTATCACTAACCGTAACCCTAACCCTAACCATAACCGGACTTTATCCCTAACTGTAACCCTAACCCTAACCATAACCAGACTTTATTCCTAACTGTAACCGTAACCCTAACCTTAACCAGACTTTATCACTATCACTAACCGTAACCCTAACCATAACCCTAACCCTAACCGGACTTTATCCCTAACTGTAACTGTAATCCTAACCTTAACTGGACTTTATCACTATCACTAACCGTAACCCTAACCCTAACCATAACCGGACTTTATTCCTAACTGTAACCGTAACCCTAACCATAACCGGACTTAATCACTATCACTAACCGTAACCGCAACCGTAACCGTAACCAAATTTATCCTTAACTGTAACCGTAACCGTAACCCTAACCATAACCGGACTTTATTCCTAACTGTAACCGTAACCCTAACCTTAACTGGACTTTATCACTATCACTAACCGTAACCCTAACCGTAACCATAACTGGACTTTATCCCTAACTCTAACCGTAACCCTAACCATAACCGGACTTAATCACTATCACTAACCGTAACCCTAACCCTAACCGTAACCGGACTTTATTCCTAACTGTAACCGTAACCCTAACCATAACCGGACTTAATCACTCTCACTAACCGTAACCGCAACCGTAACCGTAACCGTAACCAGATTTATCCTTAACTGTAACCGTAACCCTAACCATAACCGGACTTTATCACTATCACTAACCGTAACCCTAACCGTAACCCTAACCATAACCGGATTTATCCATAACTGTAACTGTAACCCTAACCTTAACGGGACTTTATCAGTATCACTAACCGTAACCCTAACCGTAACCCTAACCATAACCGGACTTTATTCCTAACTGTAACCGTAACCCTAACCATAACCGGACTTAATCACTATCACTAACCGTAACCCTAACCCTAACCCTAACCATAACCGGACTTTATTCCTAACTGTAACCGTAACCCTAACCATAACCGGACTTAATCACTATCACTAACCGTAACCCTAACCCTAACCCTAACCATAACCGGACTTTATTCCTAACTGTAACCGTAACCCTAACCATAACCGGACTTAATCACTATCACTAACCGTAACCCTAACCCTAACCCTAACCATAACCGGACTTTATTCCTAACTGTAACCGTAACCCTAACCATAACCGGACTTAATCACTATCACTAACCGTAACCCTAACCCTAACCATAACCATAACCGGACTTTATTCCTAACTGTAACCGTAACCCTAACCATAACCGGACTTAATCACTATCACTAACCGTAACCGTAACCCTAACCCTAACCATAACCGGACTTTATTCCTAACTGTAACCGTAACCCTAACCATAAACGGACTTAATCACTATCACTAACCGTAACCCTAACCGTAACCATAACCGGACTTTATCCCTAACTGTAACCGTAACCCTAACCTTAACCGGACTTTATCACTATCACTAACCGTAACCCTAACCCTAACCATAACCGGACTTTATCCCTAACTGTAACCGTAACCCTAACCTTAACCAGACTTTATCACTATCACTAACCGTAACCCTAACCCTAACCCTAACCATAACCGGACTTTAACCCTAACTGTAACCGTAACCCTAACCATAACCGGACTTTATCACTATCACTAACCGTCACCCTAACCGTAACCGTAACCGGACTTTATCCCTAACTGTAACCGTAACCCTAACCGTAACCGGACTTTATCACTAACCATAACCCTAACCCTAACCGTAACCATAACCATAACCGGACTTTATTCCTAACTGTAACCATAAACCTAACCTTAACCAGACTTTATCACTATCACTAACCATAACCCTAACCCTAACCGTAACCGTAACCGGACTTTATCCCTAACTGTAACCGTAACCCTAACCTTA
The DNA here is from genome assembly GCA_030323885.1 of Branchipolynoe longqiensis. Lineage (NCBI taxonomy): Eukaryota > Metazoa > Annelida > Polychaeta > Phyllodocida > Polynoidae > Branchipolynoe > Branchipolynoe longqiensis. Next base: position 2,842,848 of record CM059190.1, read on the forward strand.
ACCAGACTTTATCACTATCACTAACCGTAACCCTAACCCTAACCCTAACCATAACCAGACTTTATCGCTAACCTTAACCCTAACCCTTACCAGACTTTATCCCTAATCATAACCCTAACCCTAACCTTAACCGTAACCTGACTTTATCCCTAACCCTAACCGTAAATGTAACCCTAACTGTAACCAGACTTTATCCCTAACCTTAACCTTAACCCTAACCGAAATTTTAGCCCTAGCCCTAACCCTAACCCTAACCCTAACCTTAAACGGACTTTATCTCTAACCCAAACACTAACTGGATTTTATCCCTAACTGTAACCGTAACCCTAACCATAACCGTAACCAGGCCTTATCTCTAACCGTAACCATAACCTTAACTGTAACCAGACTTTATCCTTAACCTTAACCTTAACCATAACCAAAATTTTAGCCCTAACCCTAACCCTAACATTAGACATACTTTAGCCCTAACCTTAACCGTAACCTTAACCGGACTTTATCCCTAACTGTAACCGTAGCTGTAGGCCCTGTCACACTACGACGCTTCTCGCCGGCGACCCGGCGACGTGTGGTGTTTTTGGGCGATAATTAGTGAAATATCGAGATACGCTGAGGGCGTGTTATGCGCGCATAGGTACACGTCGGTACACTATCTTTGACGTTGATGGTCGGCGGACAACGTCGGCGCGCGTTGCCGGTCGCCCAAGGTTTTAAGCATCTAAAAAAAAAGCCAACGACTGGCAGCGCGCCCCAGTGTACGGTTAAGGACGTTAGGCGGACGTCGACACACGTTACAAGTGCATTGGAGGGACGTTGCTCACACGTTGCTCTGTGTGTGTCTCTGTGTGTGTCTGTGTCTCTGTGTCTCTATGTGTGTGTCTGTGTCTGTGTGTGTGTCTCTGTGTCTGTGTCTCTGTCTGTGTCTCTGTGTCTGTCTCTGTGAGACACAGACAGAGACACATACAGAGACACAGACACATACACAGAGACACAGACAGAGACACAGACAGAGACACATACAGAGACACATACAGAGACACATACAGAGACACAGACAGAGACACACACACATAGACACAGAGACACACACACACAGACACAGACAGAGACACAGACACAGAGAGAACGCGCCGATATACATTACCACAACGTTGGCTGCGCGCTACCAACACGCTACTGACACGCTGTGGCAATGTCCAATTTCACCACATTTCCACTATCTTTAACATTTCTCGACGCGCAAGATTTTATTTTCAACGCTGACGGGTCGCCCTGAGAAGCGTCGTAGTGTGACAGCCCCATTATAGACGAGTGATGGGTCGGACACTTTTATTGTGCGACATCATCATCATCATCATCATGCTGTCGGTCGCGATGCGACAAAGACTGCTTTCATTACTTGACTGCCGCTCTCCATTTAGCTCTCTGCTGTGAGAGTTGCATCCATGAGTCGGTCTTAAGCATTCCATGAAAGCTGCCTGCAAAAGTGTTGAAGTGCTGCTGGGTTTTGCAAGTTACCAGCGGCACTCTATCGGGGAGCAAATAGAGGTTTCACATCGGCAAGAACATGTCAAGACAGGCGCAAAACTATTTGTCCCTGCAGTGGCTGGTCGGGAGATGTTGGGAGTTCCATACATCAACCGCCCTTAATGCTGCCACAGTGACATGGTTTTCTGTTTAGGGTTTGCTCCCTTAGCCTTCGGTTCTGTCAAGAACCTGTACCACAAGGCAGTGGTTTACAACTCTGCAGGGCAGGGGCGTCAAACTCCCTGAGGTATTGCTATACCTGCAATACCTGCATACTAATACGCATGGCAAGCATAATAACAGGACAAAGGACAAAGGGCAAGCATAATAACAAAGGGCAAGCATAATAACAGGACAAAGGAGGACAAGTGACTTGGCCCTGCCCGAGCACCGACGGAATTAGCCGTTGGCGGCGCTACTGTAGGCAATCTGGGCAAATCGAGGCAAGTCAGCGATTGGACATAATGTATTTCGCGAATAACAAACCATAGCACTAATAACACAGACAATACTCCGCCTACTTATATACACATACTTAATTATACATCCCATATAGACACATGTATATATATATATATATATATATATATATATATATATATATATATATATATATATATATATATATACACACACACAACGAAGACATATTTAGCTATGACTATGAGTATGACTCTCCGCCCATTACCACACACACACACATATATATATATATATATATATATATATATATATGTAAGTACGCATTACAATCTTTATTAACATGGAAGTATATATAAATATATATATATATATGCACATATATATACATGTATATATACACACATATATAGTATATACACATACAACAAAGATGCATTTAGCTATGACTCTCCCCCCGTCACCACACACACATATATATATATATATATATATATATATATACACACACACAGCGAAGATGCATTTAGCTATGACCCTCCCCCCATCACCACACACACACACATATATATATATATACACGTATATATATACATGTGTATATATACACACATATATATATACACACATATATGCACACAACAAAGACGTATTAGGTATGACTCTCCCCCGTCACATACGCATGCACACATATACGCACACACACATGACACATTTAGGTATGACTTCCCCCGTCACACACATATATAATATATGTACACATAACAAGGAAGACATTAAAGTATGACTGTCCCCATCACACACACAGATATATATATATATATATATATATATATATATATATATATATAAAAGGCACGCCTTAGTAAGGAACAACAGAATCGAGGAGTGGTGGGAAGCCTCAAGTTTATTTACCCGAGGCCCTTGGCCGAGCAATATATAGATAGCCTACCTAGTAAAAGTTTTGAAATTGAGCTCATGTGATGCCCGCGCTGACCAACTGGCATATGACCAGGCGAAGGTGGCGCCAAACTATCCTGGACCCGATCAGGCCCACAGTAAATGGCAGATCGGTCCACAATTTCACAAATAAATAGCATGCCGAATAAATAATATAATAATAGCACAAGCCCACTCCACCCAATTTATACTCATATAATTAATTATATATCACATATATATATATATATATATATATATATATATATATATATACATGTACACATACAAGGAACTATGACTGTCCACGTCGTCAAAGACTATAATACTAAGAGGGCTCACTCCCTATCTCTCCCATGTAAATTTTGCAGTGCCACCTTGTGGTGGGTTTGATCAGTCCGGCTGCTGGTTGGTGTTTCACATGTAGACACATACAATTATATTATACATAAGATAGGTAAGTATGAATACACATCAATATGAAATTGCTATGAACAAATACACATCATCATCAGCATCATCATGATCATCATCATCATCAGACATCTTTCACATTCATATATACATTTATACATATAATATAGCCACTGTTTAATCAAGAGAACAGCCAGCGCACCAAGTGGTGGGTTTGATCATTTTGGTTACACAGTACAGGCTAAAGCTAAGATTCCTTACACGTGGTATGCGGTATGCGGTATGCGAATGCGAATGTGGCAAAAAATCGAAACGCCTTGAAGTCAATGGCCTACAACCCTTATATGCGGTATGCGAATGCGAATGCGACAACTCGATCGGTCCCTATAGTGATCGGTGTGGCATGCGGCATGCGGTATGCGAATAGAAACATCAGTCGCACTTGCCCATTAGTTTTAGACGAGGAGAGGCGACTGAGCATTACGGAACGGTCACACCCAGGGGTGCTGAGGGGAAACATCTGGTAGTGGTTGTGGTGGGGGACGCTTGCCGCTTACCGCATAGAAGGAATCCTCTCATTCGCATACCGCATGCCGCATACCACATACCGCATACAAGGAATCTTAGCTTAAGTGAGTCGTCTTAGTATTATAGGGTCTTTGACGTCACACACATATATGTTATAGGAGCAGTATTTAACTTTAAATCTATTCCGATGGTTTTGAGCTTCTGACAATTCCTGAGATAAATAGAACAGGTTGATCATTTTAATCTACCTTAGTTTAGTTTGAAGTAACTTTTATTTTAAGTGGCTAACTTTTGAGATATTTAAAGTGAAGACGTAGAAAATTAATTTTGGCAAGCACGCCAAAACTCTGACGCCACAGGCTTTGGTAGCAACAGGTTCTATTACATTGGCTCCGTATTCCATTCTGTCTGGTGACAAATGTTTGACAGATCCACCACTATTATGCTGCAGTCACACTACGACGACAAGCGGCGACAACAGCCCAGTGACAGCGACTTCCGGTCTGTTGTCGAGTGTCATCGGGTGTCGCCTGATTGTCACCTGATTGTCGCCTGATTGTCGCCGTGACCCCTCCGCGTCAGCTCCGTTTTCTTGCCTGTCGCAAGGTTGTCGTTGGCTTTTTGGACATGTTGAAAAACTTCGACGACAGGCGACGACAGGCGATGTCGCCTGGCTGTCGATACGGTGTCGCTACGGTGTCGGTACAGTGTCGATACGGTGTTGTCTTTGCCGTTAAGGTGTCGTCTTTGTCGTTAAGCTGTCGTCGCTTCTCTCTCTATAGCAGCTGTATGTGTGTCTCTGTGTCTATGTGTGTGTCTCTGTGTGTGTCTGTGTGTGTCTGTGTGTCTCTATGTGTGTGTATCTGTGTGTGTGTCTCTGTGTCTGTGTGTGTCTGTGTGTGTCTGTGTGTTGTGTCTCTGTGTCTCTGTGTCTTCATGAGAAATATGAAGAATGGGACGGTGCAAACATGTAGGTTTATGCGGCGGACCTGTTAGGAAGCAGTCTTCATGAGAAATATGAAGAATGGGACGGTGCAAACGTGTAGGTTTATGTGGCAGACCTGTTAGGAAGCAGTCTTCATGAGAAATGTGTCTCTGTGTGTGTGTCTCTGTGTCTCTGTGTGTATCTGTGTCTCTGTGTCTTTGTGTCTCTGTTCCTGTGTGTGTGTCTGTGTGTGTATCTCTGTGTCTGTGTGTGTGTCTCTGTGTTTCTGTGTGTGTGTCTGTGTATGTGTGTCTGTGTGTGTCTCTGTGTGTGTGTCTGTGTGTGTCTCTGTGTGTGTGTCTCTGTGTGTGTCTCTGTTGTGTCTCTGTGTCTCTGTGTGTGCGATAAACCACACACACTCACACTCACTCACACTCACACTCACACTCACTATCACACTCACACTCACACTCACTATCACACTCACACTCACACTCACACTCACACTCACTATCACACTCACACTCACTATCACACTCACACTCACACTCTCACTCACATTCACACTCACATTCACACTCACATTCACACTCACACTCACACTCACACTCACACTCTCACTCTCACTCACATCCACAGCCACATCCACACCCACACTCAGACTCACACCCACACCCACACCCACACTCCCACTCACTCTGTGTGTGTGTGTATCTGTGTCTTTGTGTCTCTGTTGCAGACACACAGAGACACACACACAGACACACACACAGACACAGACACACACATAGAGACACACAGAGACAGAGTCACACACACAGAGACACACACACAGATACACACACAGAGACACACACACAGAAACACAGAGACACACACACAGACACACACACAGACACACACACACAGACACACACTTAGAGACACACACAGAGACACAGAGTCACACACACAGAGACACACACACAGACACACACAGAGACACACACAGAGACACACACAGAGACACACACACACATAGAGACACACACAGAGACACAGAGTCACACACACACAGACACACACACACAGACACTGTCATCCCGCTGTCGTCCCGTCTGTCGTCCCGATGTCGTCGGGCTGTCATCCGGTTGTCGTCCGATTGTCGTCCAACTTGGCCCGAATTTGCATATGTCGTCGGATTTTCACAAAATCCAAGTCGCTGGGCTGTCGTCACCCCCTTGTCGTCGTAGTGTGACTGCAGCAGGTTGATATGTAGAATCAAATCCAGATAACTGTTCTGGTTTTGAAAACTCAAAACCATCGGACTATGCAACTTTAAGGAAAACCTTATAGCTAGAAACTGATTGAGACTATAAATAGATAGACATGGTTTCACAGATAATAGCCAGAGAGACAGACAGAGAGTCAGATAGAGAGAGAGAGAGAGAGAGAGAGAGAGAGAGAGAGAGAGAGAGAGCGAGACAGACAGGTGCGGGGGGGGGGGGGGGTACAGATAGGGAAAGAAAGAAAATCAGAGACTCAAGAAAGATTCCTAGGCGGGAATGACAGTAGGAGCGCCCGTAGTTAGGGTTCCCGCCGGTGGTGGCGCCACCAGTCCCCGTATGAGGAACGGAGCAAATACATGACCAGTGCCCATTGGCTAATACTATAATATGATAATATAATAATAATAATTCCCTTCCGCACCTTCACGCGCACACACACACACACATATATATATATATATATATATATATATATATATATATATATATATATATATCTTTGCATTCCACAACTCTTTGCATTCCGGGCCAGTGTGCTAACCATTACACCACCTAGGCCCCCTGATATCACCACACTACCCATGCCTACCTGTCTATGTGGTTACTTGCCTGAGAGGTCAGTGCAGACCACTACACTCGTCCCCCTTGAATTGTAAGTCTTTTAATGCTTACAATTACATACATACAGGCAATGCACTAATAGTAATTAATACATACACAGGGTAGGTTCAACAACCATACAGCATGTGGCTTGTACAGAATCATGGTCACGGCAACCAGTGACATGGGGGTAATGAAAATGGAAAATATTGTGCCTAGAGCGGAACTCAAATCCACACCTCTTTGCATTCCTGGCCAGTGTGTTAACCATTACACCACCTAGGCTACCTGATATTACCACACTACCCATGCCTACCTGTGTATGTGGTTGCTTGCCTGAGACGTCAGTGCAGATTACTACACGAGTATAATAACCCGGAATTCTATACTATCCTAACACCCACCCACCAGTAATCGGGTGGTTGAGCCTCGGACCACTCATCTACTGCTCAGGCTTCAACTCTGATGGTGGCGCCACCGTTTGCTCGCCTTCTGTCCTACTCACTTAATGCTGAGAATATAAGGAAAACATGTTTATCTACAAGTACAAGGAAGATGTATTTAACTGTGACTGCCGCCATCACATACGTATGCAAACACACATATATATATATGTATGTATATGTATGTATATATATACCTACAAAGAAGATGTATTGAACTGTGACTGCCCCTGTCACATACGTATGCAAACACACATATATATATATGTATGTATATATATACCTACAAGGAAGATGTATTTAACTGTGACTGCCGCCATCACATACGTATGCAAACACACATATATATATATATATGTATGTATATGTATGTATATATATACCTACAAAGAAGATGTATTAAACTGTGACTGCCCCTGTCACATACGTATGCAAACACACATATATATATGTATGTATATATATACCTACAAAGAAGACATATTTAACTGTGACTGCCCCTGTCACATACGTATGCAAACACACATATATATATGTATGTATATGTATGTATATGTATGTGTATATATACCTACAAGGAAGACGTATTTAACTGTGACTGCCCCCGTCACATACGTATGCAAACACACATATATATATATATGTATATGTATGTATATGTATGTATATATATATACCTTGAAGGTAAGCAGGGGGGGGCACTTGAAGGTAAGCAGGGACGCCACTTAAGGTAAGTATGATGTTGCCACTTGAAGGTAAGCTAGTGGGTGCCACTTGAAGTAAGTAGGGACGCACTTGAATGTAAGCATGATGGGACGTCACTTGAAGGTAAGCAGGGGCGTGCCACTTGAAGGTAAGCAGGGGGTGCCACATGAAGGTAAGCTAGGGGGTGCCACTTGAAGGTAAGCAGGGGGCGCACTTGAAGGTAAGCAGGGGGGCCACTTGAAGGTAAGCAGGGGCGTCACTTGAAGGTAAGCAGGGGGTGCCACTTGAAGGTAAGCAGGGGGTGCCACTTGAAGGTAAGTAGGGGTGCACTTGAAGGTAAGCAGGGGTGCCACTTGAAGGTAAGCAGGGGGTGCCACTTGAAGGTAAGCAGGGGGTGCCACTTGAAGGTAAGCAGGGGGGCCACTTGAAGGTAAGCAGGGGGCGCCACTTGAAGGTAAGCAGGGGGCGCCACTTGAAGGTAAGCAGGGGGCGCCACTTGAAGGTAAGTAGGGGCGCCACTTGAAGGTAAGCAGGGGGTGCCACTTGAAGGTAAGCAGGGGGTGCCACTTGAAGGTAAGCAGGGGGCGCCACTTGAAGGTAAGCAGGGGGCGCCACTTGAAGGTAAGCAGGGGGCGCCACTTGAAGGTAAGCAGGGGGCGCCACTTGAAGGTAAGCAGGGGGTGCCACTTGAAGGTAAGCAGGGGGGCCACTTGAAGGTAAGCAGGGGGCGCCACTTGAAGGTAAGCAGGGGGTGCCACTTGAAGGTAAGCAGGGGGTGCCACTTGAAGGTAAGCAGTCAGTGCCAATTGAAGGTAAGCATGGGGTGCCACTTGAAGGTAAGCAGGGGGTGCCACTTGAAGGTAAGCAGGGGGTGCCACTTGAAGGTAAGCAGGGGGTGCCACTTGAAGGTAAGCAGGGGGTGCCACTTGAAGGTAAGCAGGGGCGCCACTTGAAGGTAAGCAGGGGGTGCCACTTGAAGGTAAGCAGGGGGCGCCACTTGAAGGTAAGCAGGGGGTGCCACTTGAAGGTAAACAGGTGGCACCACTTGAAGGTAAGCAGGGGGCGCCACTTGAAGGTAAGCAGGGGGCACCACTTGAAGGTAAGCAGGAGGCGCCACTTTAAGGTTAGCAGAGGGCACCATTTGAAGGTAAGAAGTCGGCACCACTTGAAGGTAAGCAGTGGGCACCACTTGAAGGTAAGCAGGGGGTGCCACTGAGCAGTTTTGATTAAGTCATCTAAGCGACGGGTGTCAGATGTATGGAGAGGGGTGCAATTTGAGTGTTTGCCAAGGACACTATTCTCCGTAGATACGTCACTGCCTAACAGTTCACTTACACTGCCACTTGTATCGCATGAGTGATGATGTCATCTGATCGATCCTTCTCACTGGACCCATTTGCAGTTTCGGCTCTTTTCCATTCCAACCAGTGGTCCACAACTGGTTCATCAAAGGATATGGTATGTGCTGTCCTGTCTGTGGGAAAGTGCATATAAAAGACCCCTTGCTGCTTATCGGAAAGAGTCGCCTATGTGGCGACAGCGGGTTTCCGTCAAAGAAATATGTCAGAATGACCATGTGTTTGACGTCCAATAGACGATGATATGAAAATCAATGCGCTCTAGAGGCGTCGTTAAATAAAACAAGCTGTACTTTACGCTGAGTGATGATGTAGGCGGTTGTGTCAGTGTCAGCTTCATGACTTTTACGCAAAGCCAGGTATGATGTGTTTATTCTCCTGTATTCTACTGCAGTGAACCGGGTCACCGGCTATGTATAGGCTCTATAATGAATTATGGGAGTATAAACCGAAGGACAAACCACGTCGCAGTTAACCCAGCAATCAACCTCCATATGTGTGCACACATTTTTTTTTTTTTCTTTACCATAACGAGCTGGCAGGACCTAGAACAGCCAGAAGGGGATCTGTAAGTTAATCTGTAAGTTAATCTGTAAGTTAATCTGAAAGTTAATCTGTAAGTTAATCTGTAAGTTAATCTGTAAGTCAATCTGTAAGTCAATCTGTAAGTTAATCTGTAAGTTAATATGTAAGTCAATCTGAAAGTTAATCTGTAAGTTAATCTGTAAGTTAATCTGTAAGTTAATCTGTAAGTTAATCTGTAAGTTAATCTGTAAGTTAATCTGTAAGTCAATCTGTAAGTTAATCTGTAAGTTAATCTGTAAGTTAATCTGTAAGTTAATCTGTAAGTTAATCTGTAAGTCAATCTGTAAGTTCATCTGTAAGTTAATATGTAGGTCAACCTGTAAGTTAATCTGTAAGTTAATCTGTAAGTTAATCTGTAAGTCAATCTGTAAGTTAATCTGTAAGTTAATCTGTAAGTAACTCTTGCTGAGCTAGATGCAAGTTTGCGCGGCGACATTCGTGTTTCCAGCATTAGTGCCTTTAGTTTAAACTCTCTCCCGCAGTGACATTGGCTATAGAAGCTATAGTAGAAGACATAAACGACATTATTAGGATAGGGAAACGACTGGTTAGCTCAGTATCAGGATAATGTGTCTGAGTGGGATATAGGGTCATGGTGCCAGCGGCCTGATTTCCCAGTGGGGCAGTGCTATAAAGTTGCCATGAGTGTGCACTGTCACAAGTCGGTACTCGTCCTGATATGACGTTAGATGTTGCCAGGATGTAAAACTCCAACAACCAACCAATCGTGGTGAGTGTGTGATGACTGACAAAGAAGAGGGGCATTGAGCCATGAGATTTGATTGGCCGACCGTTGATTGGAGGGAAAGACGAGCCAATGGGTGAAGGGGGGTGGCCGAGGTGTGATTGGCGGGCGTTGGCAGTGATTGGAGACACAGACGTGCGTACTTTATACCCCTGTCACACTACGACGTAATGAGCCAACGTGAGCCTAACGTGGTGATATTTCGTCATTACGTTGATGTACGTTGGATTACGTTATGATGACGTCATAATGACGTTAGAGTGACGTCGAGCTACGTCACATTACGTCGTGTTACGTCGAGTTCTGTAGAGGTTTTGGACATGATCAAAAGTTTCGACGTAGGTCGAACATAAGGGTTTACGTTCGCCGTACGTTCTGTTCACGTTCAGCGAATGTCAATGACGTTAAACGGACGTTATTCCAACGCTCCTCACTACGTTCAACTACGTTCCACTACGGTGAACCCCATTAAACCAAGTGCAAATGCCCACGGGGCGTAATGGGAACGTCAGGACAACGTCAGGAGAACGTCAGGAGAACGTCAGGAGAACATGCATTCAACGTACGTTCAACGTCTCATGACGTACCTAACGTCACGTAAAGTTCTTCTGACGATGGAATAACGTTCATAACGTTCCGTCAGCGTCATTACGTTGACCTCTCTCGTCGAACGACGGTATCACTACGCTTTACCGACGTTACTCTCTCGTCCACTACGCTGCATCCACGTTCAACTTGTGCCCAAATTTGCATACTACGCCGAGAAGTTCAATGTTCTTCACGTTCTCCCTACGTTGACGTCGTTACGTCGTAGTGTGACAGCCCCATTACTGGTCTTGTGCCCCAGCAATGACAACGTATGGGCTCCCAACGTTCATTCAAACCAATGCGTTATCAACACCGCATAGGCATTTGATAAAGTGTTGGTTGGTTGTAGGAGTTTTATGTCCTGGTAACATCTAAGGTCATATCAGGATGGGTACCGACTTGTGACAGTGCGCACTCATGGTGACTTTATAGTGCTGCCCCACTGGGAAATCAGGCTACCAGTACCATGCCCCGATATCCCACTCAGTCATATTATCCTGATACTGAGCCAACCAGTCCTTGCCCTATCCTAACAATGCTGAGCGCCTGGCTAGGAAGCGACAAGTATAGATTTTTAAGTCTTTGGTTTGACTCGACCAGGGTTCGAACTCGTAGGTTCCGAATCGCACGATCTACCCGAAACGGGAGAGGGACGCTCGACTCATTCGGCCACCCGGTCTGGTGTTTGATAAGGTGTGCCATGGCATGATGTCGATGGTGGCATTGACATGGGATGACAGTGGGGGGGGGGGGGGGTGGGGGCTAAGTTCACATGCACTTTGTCATGTACTAGCCACACTACAGTAAAGTTGCATGGTCTGATGATTTTAAAGTTGCACAGTCCGATGGTTTTGAGTTTCTGTCATTTTCTGAGATAAATATATGAGGTTGCTCGTTATAATCTACCTTACTTTACTTTGAAGTCCCTTTTATTTTAAATGGCTAACTTTTGAGATATTTGAAGTATAAGCAGGTCAAATTAGTTTTGGCAAGCACGCCAAAACTCTGACGCCATAGGCTTATGCGATAACGGGTTCTATTAAATTGCCTCAGTAGGACTATTCCCTTGAATTGGTGACAAATGTTTAATAAATGCACCAGTATCTAAAATAGATATGTAGAATCAAATCTGGTCTTCCGACTTGTGACAGTGCGCACTCATGGCAACTCTATAGTGCTGCCCCACTGGGAAATCAAGCTGCCAGCACCATGACCCGATATCACATTATCCTGACACTGAACTACCCAGTCCTTGCACTATCCTATTAATGCCGAGAACCAGGCTAGGTAGCGACAAGTATCAATTTGATAAGTCATTGGTTTGACTCGATCAGGGACCGAACTCCCAACCTTCCACACGCGAGGCTCGCGCTCTACTGATTTGGCAACCGCGCCCGGCTGATGATGATGATGTTGATGATGATCAAATCGAGGTAAGCGCTTTAGTTGATAACATTTGATGTTTTTATCCGATTATGCAGCTTTAACCATTTCGACCTTGACCTTGACCTTGAGAAGCCTGACGAGAGCCAGAATGGCTGCTTTACAGTTCCAGTTCCCATGCTGCATTGCGCCATGCCACAAGGATGTTGTGTAAGCGCAGATGGCGAGCGGACCCCACCACCACCACCACCATCACCACCACACCCCGCTAACCGCGGGTGCAGCGGTGAGTGGCAGTGTCACGTGACCAGACGACGTTAGTACCTGTAGGCAGCGTGACATGTGTGAGGCGGAACAGGGAGGGGCCCCCTCCCCCTCCACCCTCCCTCTCCTCGGCCGCACCCTGCGGGATGTACAGCACCCCATGGAGGCCGGTGTCGCGGTTTCAGATCTCCGCCAGTTTCAGGTCTCCGCCTGGCTTCTGCGCATACGTCAAAATCGAACAGCATCGTCTGCACATGTGTCAATTTCGAGCCAGATTCAAACCGTCACCGATCGCCGCAAATCGCTGCACTCATACTGTCACTATAGTGTCAATGTCACTAACCTTATAAATTTAATATAATCTTTTCGGTAAACATGTTTTCTATATGTGTACCAAGCGATTTGTTTCTAGGTGGTGTGGTTTACAGATATTTCACTTTTTCTGTATGAAGAATGCTCATGACCATTGACAATGCCTTGAGTTTGCCGGTATGCACAATGCAAAACATTATTCAAAATTAATAGAAATCCAGAACCCTAACCATATCAATTTAATATAAACTTTTTGGTAAACATGTTTTCTATATGTGTACCAGGCGATTTGTTTCTAGGTGGTGTGGTTTTAGAGATATTTCACTTTTTCTGTATGAAGACTGCTCACGACCAATGACAATGCCTTGATGATGCTGTTCGATTTTGACGCATGCGCAGAAGCGATGCGGAGATCTGAAACTGGCAGAGATCTGAAACCGCGACGTGTATATAATTATGTATCGCATATATATATGTGATGTATAACGTATTATGCGAGTATAAAGATACGTAGGGGAATATTACTTATTAATATTATTATTATTATTGTTGTTATCCTCCGTAGGATACAACACTGTACCGGTGGCGCCATCTCGCCCACCTCACCTCCCCCGGATGTTGACCAGTGTCAGTCGTACCGGTGTGGTGGTTTCAGCGGGTTCCCGTGCTCAGAGGTGTCCCTCGCTTCTGCGCATGCGTCAGAATCTAATAAGGATGGCCGTAATCGATTAACACTGTCGACTCGGGTCATCCGAGTCGTCAGAAATTCAAATAGAACACGGCGAGTGGAGTCGACAAATACACGTGCCATGTGCATAAAAAGAATAACTTAGATTAATTAAATGGAAATATAGGTAAACTGGGCCATCATAAAATACTTTAAATCCTATTTTGCTGTATTTTTATCGGTTAATAAAAAAAAAAAAAAAAGATTGTCCACCCGAGCGCGGAGAAGCGTATTCGATTATTCGACCCGAGTTTGTAGGATGTGCGCATGAGCCAATCAGTGGCTCAGGTGACCCGAGTTGATGCGAAATCCGCGCATGCGCAGAAGTAGCGCAGAAGCGAGGGACACCTCTGAGCACGGGAACCCGCTGAAACCACCACATCGGAGGAACTTTTATATATATCGTGTAAACAAATTCTCCTGTGCGAGTGAGGTTGGAGCGTCCGGTAGGGACGGCAAGCACCGGTGACGGCGCCACTAGCCATGGGGGTTGCAGGAGGCACTACATAGAATCAGGAAAACAATAATATATATAATCAAATAATTACCTTCTAAGCCTTTATACTCGCAATATTCGCTATGCATCACATATATGCTGCAGTGGGGCAGCACTATAAAGCCACCATGAGTGTGCACTGTCACAAGTCGGTACCCGTCTTGATATGACCATAGATGTTGCTAGATCGTATAAACAGCGAGAAGCAAACACACGAACTCACTAAGTCGACCAGCACTCCCGGTTCCGTTGGGATCAGGACGGAGGGCCACACCTATCTCGTCATAGCAACGAGAATAACCCGACCTAGTTGGTCATTTTGATGTAAAACGCGCTGTTTCTGTCCCCACATTCCTTGTTAATTGGTCAGATGTAGGATTGGTTAGTTCCGGGGTTGTTCAGATAATAATAATTCTGACTACCGTAATAAAGGGACTCCCCGGTCACTTGATTAAAGTTGCATTAACATTTTAATTTATATTTTTTGATGCTGTGCTTATACGGTAACGGACGGGTAATGGATATGTAATGGACGGGAATGGACAGGAACGGACGGGAACGGCGAGGAACAGATGGGGAACGGAAGGTAACAGATAATAACTGCACAGGTCAGTCCGGCGCAATCCGTTACAAATTCTGTGCATGCTCAAAACTTGTAACGGATCGGGCCAGATATCAACAGATATCAACGGATATGCAACGAATATGCAACGGACACAAACCGGACTTTGCCGGATATCAATGGACTTTGTTCGGTTTCTTTCCATTTCCCCAATCCGGTGATGTGTGACAGAGCCTTTAACTTTGAATAGACGCGCATCTATGTGTCTGAACTCCCGCAGTGCAGGTCTATTGGGACGTATATGGTATGCAACTTTCAGCATGTTAAAGCCCCCCCCCCCCCCCCCCCCCCCATCACACTCCAACTCCTTACCAAGTTTATATTCATAAATATTTAATTCTGTTCTAATAAGAATTGATTGTTACTTTTGGTTAAAAGAATCACAAAGACATGTACACACAATACAGTATAACCCCGTTAAACCAAGCTCGGTTAAACCAAATGATCGGTTAATCCAAACTCTTTTCGGCAGCCTGCCAAAATACTGCCATTTATCATATAAAAAAGTTGGTTAAACCAAAGTCGGTTAATCCAAATTATTGGTTAATCCAAACAACATTTTCGGACCCCAGGTCACATCCGGTATGGTTAAACCAAACTTTCATGTGGTTATAAGATCTGAGACCCCACCAACTTTTTTATATGATAAATGATAGTATTTTGCCGGGCCACCAACAAAAGTTTGGATTAACTGATTGCTTGGTTTAACCGAGGTTGGTTTAATGGGGTTATACTGTATATACATCAAAAACAATAATCAAAGTGTCCACATACATTGTATATTACATTCATAATGCACCTGCGTTTTTGCCAAAGCCAAGTCAGATTCAAAGTCAAAGCCAAAGCTCGGTTAAACCAATGATTAGTTAATCCAAACAAATTTCTATGATCCCTTCAAGTTTGGTTTAACGGGGTTATGCTGTATTTTTTATTTCAAACAAACCAGGGAGTGGAGGTGTTGGTGTGTGGTGGGTGTGGGTTTAGGGATGTGGTGGGGGTGTAGGTGAGTGATGGGGGGGGGGTTAGGTGTGTGTGATGGAGGTTTAGGGCTGTGATGGGGGTGTAGGTGTGTGGTGGGTGTGGGTTCAGGGCTGTGGTGGGGGTGTAGGTGTGTGGTGGGGTTTTAGGGATGCCAAAGATTGTGAGGTGCCGCTCTGCAAGACACCCCTACACATCCACCACAAACCACCTACACCTCCACCTTTACACCCTGCACACCCACCACTCACACATACACCCCCACCACACCCACCTGCACCCCACCCACACACACATCATATCTGCCAACACTACACCAAATCATTTTCAAATCCTGGTTCAAGCAAGGAAGACAAACTTAAAGTCTACTAATCTAAAAAAAAAACCGTTGGGAGTACGGACATTATTGTACTAGTTATCAGGTTATACTTATACTTATACTAGTGTCGAATTGATTTGTGTACCGGGCGTGATGGCCGGTCAGGATAATGTGACTGAGTGGGATATGCTTTTTTTGCGTAACCACTTTGAGGAAGCCCGTCCTGATATGACCTTAGATGTTGCTAGGACGTAAAACAACAACAAACAAACTCTGAGGAAGTCATACAACGCTGATGACCTCTCGTGCGTCTTGACCTAATTCTAAGAACCACACGCGGCTTGGCCTGGTTCCTGTACATCCGGTTAGTGGCGCATCGGTGCATCCAGAGGGGTCCTACACAGGCATTCGCCGGCAATTTGCCATAAGCATATTCAGCGCTATACGGAGCGACCCAACTAGCCACGGTGCGACCCAACCAGCCACGGTTGAACTCGTTTCAGCCCGTTTAAACTTGTTTCTGGTACAAAGGGTAGGGGATCAGGTTGGAAACTGAGCGATAATAGCTGAAAACTTCTATGCCTCTGCCTGAGCAAATGAATGCCAGGGGACCAGGCTAGACCTCCACAGAGCTAGCAGTCTAGTCAAATATTATTTGACTAGTTTATTGTTCAGACATTATCACATATTTATTTATCTTTTGCACAGATTAAAGTGCTTGAAGTATATTTTTAATTTATCTACATCAACTTCTCTTTAAATCACACAATATCAGGACTTAAAGAATGGGAAACTATTCCTGCAAGGGTATGCTCAATATGACCCAGTGGTCAGCCGTCTTTCCTCCTTTCGTCGCTGGGGACCCTTCTCCAATTTGCTGAACGAATCATTGATGAGAAGACAAAAGTCATAGGTCTTCCAAAACACCTCTAATTTTGAACTTGGGGGGCGAAAAATAGTGTATTTGATAAGAATCTTTGTCATAACTTGATTTCATCCACAGTAGTTTTGGTGCGCTTTCCGAAATTATTTTGCCAGCTATCATTTCAGATATTTCTAAATTTGGCTAGTTGTCATCTAAATTACTCCATACTAATGACAAGTATGTTTGTTTGTTGTTGCCTTACGTCCTAGCAACATCTGAGGTCATATCAGGACGGGAATGACAAGTGTGCAGGTATGGTTAATCTGATACATTGCTCTCAAAATAATGCCCAAAGCTCAAAAGCCATTGGACTATTTTATACAGACAGGGTGGTTGAATGGTTTAGTATCCACCTCCTTTTTTGGTAGGTTGTGGGATTCACCCCCCCCCCCCCCCCACCCCCCCACCACACCCTTCCAGTTAAAACCCGTCCTGGTATGACCTTAGATGTTGCTAGGACGTAAAACAACAACAAACAAACAAATCCAGTTCAAACCCTGGTCGAGTCAAACCAATGACATGAAAATGTGTCGCTGTCACCCTGTCACCCCCACCCCTGCTGTCACCCCTCCCCCTGTCACTCCCCCCCCCCTGCTGTCACCCCCCCCCCCTGCTGTCACCCCCCTCCCACCCCATGTCGTCTACGCTCGGGTTATTTCTGACTGCGCAGTCCGTTGACGTCACGTGACAAGTTATACATTGCATCAGTTCTGCACCACCCCACCCACCCCCACCCCCACCCCACCCCCACACTCCCACACGGTGAGACTGTGGCCATGTCCTTCCCGGTGTAACGATTTCAACTTCCCCCCTTCTCAAGTTCCCCCCCGGGAATCTGAAAACGTTTTTAACTTCCCTCCGGGGAACTTAAAAACGTTTTCAGATTCCTGGGGGGGAACTTAAAAACAGTTTTCAGATTCCTCCCCCTATTTTCAAATTCCCCCCTCCAGGAATACAATTTCAACTTCCCCCTTCCTAAGTTCCCCCCTCCCCCCCGGGAATCTGAAAACGTTCTTTACTTTCCTCCAGGGAAATTAAAAACGTTTTCAGATTCTTGTGGGGGGGGGAGGAATTAAAAACAGTTTCCAGATTCCTCCCCCTATTTTCAAATCCCCCCCTACAGGAATACAATTTCAACTTCCCCCCTTCCCAAGTTCCCCCCCCCCCCGGGAATATGAAAACGTTCTTAACTTCCCTCTCTGGAAATTAAAAACGTTTTCAGATTCCCGGGGGGAAATTAAAAACAGTTTTCAGATTCCTCCCCCTATTTTCAAATTCCCCCCTCCGGGAATTTAAATTGTTTAAAAATAAAGAAAATTCCACAAAAATGTAAAAGTTTTAAAAAGATCGGAAATTTATGGAAAATAGTAATAGTAGTCACCAAAATTTCCCCCAAAAGATTTTTTGTTAATCGAACAATTGCACGCAAAAAATTCACCACAAAAATGTATATTTCACGAAAATAAAGAATTTCACACAAAAATTCTATATTTTTTTAATTATTCAAAAAAGCACAACAAATTGAAAAGTTAAACAAATCGAAAATTTCATGGAAAATAAAAAATTTCCAGACAATTTCCAGAAAAATAACGAATTTAACGAAAAAAATTAAAGTTCACGAAAAATCTAATATTTGACGAAATTTTACAAAATAAGAGATTTTTGTATGTCTGTGTGTGTATGTCAGTCCGTAGTTCATTTTTATTTTATTTAAGATGGTGTGGATTATAATCCTCGGGGGGAGGGAAAGTTAAAACGAGAGAGGGAACTTGAAAACGTTTTCAAATTCCCCTGGGAGGAATTTGAAAACGTTTTCAAGTTCCCGGGGGGGAACTTGAATATGGGGGGAATTTGAAATCTTTACACCGGTGTAAAGATTTTTTTCGTTAAATTCGTTATTTTTCTGGAAATTGTCTGGAAATTTTTTATTTTCCATGAAATTTTCGATTTGTTTAACTTTTCAATTTGTTGTGCTTTTTTGAATAATTAAAAAAATATAGAATTTTTGTGTGAAATTCTTTATTTTCGTGAAATATACATTTTTGTGGTGAATTTTTTGCGTGCAATTGTTCGATTAACAAAAAATCTTTTGGGGGAAATTTTGGTGACTACTATTACTATTTTCCATAAATTTCCGATCTTTTTAAAACTTTTACATTTTTGTGGAATTTTCTTTATTTTTAAACAATTTAAAATTCCCGGAGGGGGGAATTTGAAAATAGGGGGAGGAATCTGAAAACTGTTTTTAATTTCCCCCCGGGAATCTGAAAACGTTTTAAATTTCCACAGAGGGAAGTTAAGAACGTTTTCAGATTCCCGGGGGGGGGGGGAACTTGGGAGGGGGGGAAGTTGAAATTGTATTCCTGTAGGGGGGGATTTGAAAATAGGGGGAGGAATCTGAAAACTGTTTTTAATTCCCTCCCCCCCCCCCCAGGAATCTGAAAACGTTTTTAATTTCCCTGGAGGGAAGTAAAGAACGTTTTCAGATTCCCGGGGGGGGGGGGGAACTTAGGAAGGGGGAAGTTGAAATTGTATTCCTGGAGGGGGGAATTTGAAAATAGGGGAAGGAATCTGAAAACTGTTTTTAAGTTCCCCCCCTGGAATCTGAAAACGTTTTTAAGTTCCCCGGAGGGAAGTTAAAAACGTTTTCAGATTCCCGGGGGGGGAACTTGAGAAGGGGGGAAGTTGAAATCGTTACACCGGGGAGCGGCGTGACTGCGTGAAAACGCTGACTTTCACGCAATATTTCACTGACACTGAACTGGTAGTGTGTGCCCTTTGTTGTTCGCATCGTCCTTCAATAATAAATCAGTTTTAGTCGTGCCGTCCGGGAGCACCTTCAGCCCGTCAGTAAGGGATGCAGTGTCAGAGTAAAACACCGTTATATAACATTCTAAAGACGTTTTTTAACGTCGTTGTGACCTTTTCATATAACATTGCATGTTAAACGATAATGGAAGATTCATAGGCATGTTGCCGTGACTACCAGGTATACAATACTAAACAATGTTTTTATTGGGTACTTCATGTGATCCTTGATTTTGGTTGCCCTGCGGTGGCCCTTCCTTATGTGTAAGTTGGTTCACTTACTTTTCTTGTATGTCACTTAATTTAATGCAGGTTAGTTTCCCATTAAATGGTCATTAGATGGTTGGCCCAGATCATCCTGTCCTCATCACCAAATTTGTAGTGAAGATCGCATAAATATCAACTAGATTAAGTTGGATTAGGTTTGGGTATACTTTATATCTCACATGTCTTTACAGTCTCTTCCAAGATGGCTGCCCTCTGTCTCAGTCACAATAGACCCCAAAACATTACAATACATGTTATAATGTCAGTATAACATTGTATAACATTACAATGCATGTTATGACATCAGTATAACATTACTATGAAGTTATAGTGTACCATAACCAAATAATAATGTTAGTCTGACGTTACTTAACGTTATGTGTTAGCTGGGTTGTTCACCTGGGCCCATATGCATGAAGCAGTGTTAGCGGCATGTGGTGTTAACTGTCTAAAACAGGGTAGCTATCACCATTTATCAGGGGCGTCGTGAAGTATGTCAAGCCGTATGCATGGTGGCCTAAACGGTGCGTGTTAGCTATATGTGAATTAATTTATTCATTATGGAAATTTCTCTGAGCCTGTTGCCGGCGAGCACCTGGTTAGGCCTAATATATTGTCTTCTCTACCCACCGGGAACCAGTGCGCTTGTTACTGAGGCGGCGGGGGTTGCTTGCAATCGTCGATTCGACAATATTAATATCACCGCCGTTGCGGCGGCAGCGTTAATCTCACTTTGATTTTAGGGTTAATTTAATAAAATTTCACTATATGACTATGTAACTCTGTTAAATATGATAGCATTGAATAGATTTGGGTCTAATATATAGCCGCCGATTTGGCGGCGGCGGCGGCGGTGGCGGCGATTTGTTTACTTTACATTCGTCGATTGGAAAATATTAATATCACCGCCATTGCGGCGGCAGGGTTAATCTCGCTTCGATTTTAGGGTTAATTTAATAAAATTTCACTATTTGACTATGTAACTCTGTTAAATATGATAGCATTGAATAGATTTGGGCCTAATATATAGCCGCCGATTCGGCGGCGGCGGCGATGTGTGTTTTGTTGATATGCGACAGTATGGATATTGACGTCGAAGCGGCGGCGGCGATTTGTCGATGTACGACAGTATGGATATCGACGTCGGCGATTTGTTTACTTTACATTCGTCGATTCGACAATATTAATATCGCTCCCAATGCGGCGGCAGCGTTAATGTCGCTTCGATTTTAGGGTTAATTTGATGAAATTTCACTTATTGCGTATTTAATTCTGTCAAATATGATAGCATTGAATAGTTTGGTCTCCATCCTGACACTAACCTGACACTAACACCGCTGTAAACCTGCTATGAGCAGGTGTTAGAATCTCCGACTTTAAACGCCTGGTGTTTGTCTAACACTGCTCCATGCATACCGACTTTTCGGCGCTAAACCAGAAATCCCTCCCTAACTGCGGTTTGTCTCGCTAACACCGCTCCATGCATATGGGCCCAAGGAAGTATAAAACGCCAGAAACTAAATAAGCGGGGATTCCCGAGGTGCATCATGGGAAACATAATATGGATGCTAGAACTGCTGTTGGCAAGGAAAATTTCCACCATGATGCTTTTTTCTTCGCTTTGCCATCTTCCGCAATTTGCGTAATAAATCATGCAGCGACGAGAATTGATGGTTGTTGTGATGCGCATTTAATATGTGAATTAAGTCGTGGTGGGGGAAAGGGAACGCTAGAGAGGAATACTGGTGTTTTGCTTTGAGTTTAATCGGCACATAACAAATAAGGGTGGGAATTATGAACAATGAAGTTAACGAAGGGTCACGTCAAGATCTTGGGATGGGTTGGAGTTCAACAGGGCGGTTTGAGGCAGGTCACGGTGGAGTGTGTCCTCTAAGGTTAAAGTTGAATAGTCTGATGCTTCTGAGAAAAATATATATTAGATTGATCATCATTATCTACTTAAAGGCCCTGTCACATTACGGCGTATGGCGGGAGTGTATTGAAAACCTACGTACGCCGTGCTGGTGCCGGCCTATGATGACCTTCGGTGAACTTTCGGGTGGGTTTGAGCGTATGGGGGACCTATGAGGAGCGTATGAGGAGCGTATGAGGAGCGTATGGGAGCGTGCTGCGACATTTTTTGACTGTTTTGATTGGCATGTGGAGCGTATGAGGAGCGTATGAGGAGCGTATGAGGAGCGTATGAGGAGCGTATGTGAAACCTATGCGCAACCTATGCGCGACCTATGGTATCTCTCCGCGGTCCGCCGCTTGGTGACTCCTGGGTATATAAAGCCTGGAGCAACAGGCTCCCCTCACTCTGCCACCATGCCTGCTAAGAGGAACACCACTGCTGCTGCTGCTTCTGCTACTGCTACTACTACTACTACTACCAGTACTACTGCTACTACACCAGCCTCCAGAGCTGCTGTTACTACAGGAGGACGACTAGGCCGTGGGAGAGGCAGAAAGAGGCAGACTTTGTTACAATGCTCTCCATCACCAGCCTCCTCACCTGCCTCGCCACCTCACCACTCTCCACACCACTCTCCAGAACACCACTCTCCACAACACTACTCTCCAGAACACCACTCTCCACTGGAGGAGCTGAAGATGGAAGTGGAGAGGTCGACGACGCAACGCTGGCGTCCCCGCTCCAGCTCGCCATCTCCTGCCTCTGCGGGCAGCTCACGGGCGTCGTCCGCTGCCTCCGCTGCCTCCGCCGCCTCCACCAGCACCGCTGCCATCGGCATGTCAAAGAGACGGAGGGCCAAGAAGAGCGACTGTTCTCTGTCGGTCTTCAAGGAGGGTCAAATGTTGGACTTCCTCGAGGAGAACCCCATCATTTGGAACATGAAGCTCACGGATTACCGCCGCTCAGACAGAAAGGCCAAGATGTGGGAGGACCAGGCGACACTTCTGGGGACCACAACAGTCCATCTCCAGAAGTGGTTCAAGTCGCTCAGGGACACGAACACGCGGCTCCACAAAAAAAAGAGCGGGGACGGAGCCGCTGACCTGACTGAGCGGGAGCAGTGGATCCTGTGCAAGTTCGGGTTCCTGCGGTCCGTCGTCCGTCACCGACCGGAGCCCTGCAGGAGTGTAAGTACATAATCTTTTTTCGTTCTGACAAGTGCGGCCATTAGTATCGTATTCTAGTTTGTTATGTTATGCTTTTGTTGTATTTATGTTTGTTTGTTTGTTTGTTGTTGTTTTACGTCCTAGCAACATCTAATATTCTAGTAATTTGTTAATGTTATTTATTTCTTTAATGTTGAGTTGTTGTGTAGTTGTTCTTAAATCGAGATATTGACAATAGATGTATCATGATATAATCGTTATAAATCCATGTCTGCATTTAACGTTAATTATTTTTGCTTTATATAATTTTGATTTACTGTTGACTTGTCGTGTCTTTTGTCGAAATATCGATTTGCATTCATGTTACTTATGTTATGTTATGATTTTGTTTTGCAGTTGGCCTGTCGCGGCTCCGCAGCTTGATCTCAGCTTGGAGGAGAATGTCCCGACCGATGTGGAGGTGGCGATGGACGAGGATCTTCCACCCACTCCCCCCGCTACATCCCAAGAGCGGGGAAAGGGGAGAGGGAAGCGATCTGCCCCAGTCGACAACAACCTCCTCGCTGCCATCCACAAGAGGTTCGATGAGTCTGCCGACATCCTCAAGGTAATGCAGCCGCCTCCTCCTCCACCTCCACATCCACCGGCGGTGACGAAGCGAGTGGCATTCGCCAACTATATGCGGGACATGATCCTCACGATGCCGGAGGAGCGGTTTGTGTCGGTTTGCGGTGCACTCAACCGCATGGCGTCGCACCATCTGGAGGAGGAGGAAGGAACCTTCGTGGCCCCAGTGGTTTGTGTGGCTGCTCCTGCTCCTGCACCTGCTCCTGCACCTGCTCCTGGACCTGCTCGTGTGTCTGCAAGTGAGGCATACCAGCCTCAACCCCACCAGTGGACTCACCAGCCACCACCGGCATCACCATGGGCTTCACAGACACACGAGTATGTGCAGCACTATATGGGGCAGCCGCAGATTCCTCATCAGCCACAGCCACAGCCGCCTCTGCCAAGTCTTCCGCCTCAGCCTCTACCTCCAACCTCCGTAGGTCACGAGGCGCCCGCAGCTCCGCTGGTGGTACAGCCGTCACACACTGCTGGACAACTACGGACATTAGGGATGGCGGGGCACACGAGGGGCTCTCCCGGAGTCGTGGTGCGCGCGGGTGCTCCGCCCACTGTGGGTGCGGCATGGCCGGGGACTTGCGCTGCTGCAGACATTGTGACTCCGACACACGTCGACCCCACCCCAGTGAACTTGTCTGAGTCGGCCAGCCCAGAAGGACTATTGAACTTGTCGGGGCTGTCCGGCATATCTGGCATGTTGGGCGCAAATTTGGACTTATTCCCCTCGTCAGCCACACAGTCGCCAGCTGATGCCACTTCTAATGGCAAGGGAGAGAAGTGATTGTAAATATGTGTATATATGTAGTCTTAGTTTTTATTTATCTTTGTACATTTGTATGTATATATGTATATATATTGTTTATATATTGTTTGTACATTTATATGTCAAGATGCTAAAATAAATAAATATACTGTCAATTTTAATTTTTGTGTCCATGTTCAGTAAAGGCATGCCATCATTTAATTGTTATATATTAAAGTACAATTAACATTAAAATTAAAATTAAAACATAAATAACGTTAAATTTAACATATTTATTATAATGTTTCTCCTTCCCCTTTCTCCCTTTCCTCCTTCTCTCTCTCTTCCTCTCTCTATCTCTCTTCCTCCCTCTCTATCTCCCTCTCTCTCTATCTCTCTTCCTCCCTCTCTATCTCCCTCTCTCTCTATCTCTCTTCCTCCCTCTCTCTGTCTCTCTTCTCCCCTCCCTCCCTCCCTCCCTCTCGTCTCCCCCTTTCTCTCTCTGTGTCACTCTATTTTTTCCTGTGTTCTTAGTATGTATGTAAAAAGAGAGGAGATTCATTACAATTACATTAACTAGATGACTTTAAATTAAGGAGCGAAAGAACGTAACAGACATGTAAAATTGTGTTTTCATATCTATAAAATGATATCGTTTATTTTATACTAGACATATAAACATTAGCATCTCATATAACAGGAGAGATGTCACAACATCACAGACATGTTTGCAAAAACAGTAGACAGACACAGCGCATACAGACTGATAAAATGTTTTGTCAGATCATCCTGTCTTGCCATGACGGTGCTCCGGCAGGTGAGACGACCCAGTCTTTAATTAGATTGCGCTGTTCCTTTCCTAGCTTGGACGCGGTGTTTGGGTTAACAGGTTCAACGTTAATGTCACGAAGGTTGTGGCCCTCTCGCCAACCTCCAGGCACAAAGTTGTTGTTGGCTGTCCTCGGGACGATCCAGCTGCATGTTCTGTAGCGCTGGGTAGCATGTCCTCATGAGGTGTGCAGAACCATGCACGCCTTGCCGATGACTTCACGTATGGAGGGGTGGTGCTGCATAGATCGTCAGGAGCACTTGGAAGCGGTTGCTAGAATGCCAAAGGCATTCTCCACCACCTCTCCTAGCTCGGAAAGCCGGTAGTTGAAGAGTCGCTCATCATTGGTCAAGCCCCTCTTGCCGTACGGCATCACATGGCGGCCGCAGGGCAAGGCGTCGTCACCGATCAGAATTGGCACACCTTCTGGCCGTCGACGGCGGGTTCAGGTTCGGAAAGCGTTGTGCCACCTTCTGTGCACGCCTTCAGCTCAGAGGGTGGTAGATCTGGGCATCGACCGCGGAGCCCATACCGCCAATACCTGCCAGATAAATTGTAATCCGCATCTACAAGCGCCAACAGGACCACGGAAAAAAGCCCATGTAGTTGTAGTAGAGCTGGTCGGACAAGGCGATGTGCTTCCATCCAGAGCGCCAAAGGTAGGGGGAAGTCCACCTCTCTTGCAAAGAGTCCGCGATGGCGTGCCACCGCTCGGGAGTCGTCGGACACTCATGACCTCGCCAATGTACTCGTCGACGATGACATTGCAGACTCACGCACTATCGCGACTGTAGTTGTCGGCAACACCCACCCAAACTCAGGAGGAGTAATTTGTGCCGGTGCCAGGTGCCGCAGAGTACGGCTATTTTCACACGCGGTCGAGCGCACCCTGAAGTGGACCGTTTTGGTGATCCTGGTCCACAGTCGCGCCACAATCTCGTCAACCAATGGGGAGGCAGCCGCATGAAGTTCACAAACGACGCGTGTCCCGCTGCGGAGCTCGACCATGATTTGTCCGAACAACCCAAACTGTGGCCGCCTCCCATCCAGGGTCCTGGACCCACACTGATCGTCGCCGCCGCTCGCTCCTCCTTCGTCTCTCATACGGAGCCATAAAACCAGAGAGTGAGTAGTGCTCATGGTTAAAGGGCAACCCTGTAGAAAAGCTGGAACTGTGCTTGCAGTGCCTGGGCATCCATCCTGTATGAGCAGCAGAGTCAGGATGACCGACGTAATGGCGTGGGTCGCCTTTATGAACCGAGACCATAGGTCGGGCATACGCGCCATTTATTACCTTCGCATACGCCTCCCATACGCTTTTCATACCTCTCATACGCAACGCGTAGGTCTGCGTACGCTGCATAACGCCCGAGATACGCCCCTGATACGCCGTGACGCAAGTGGAGTGTACAAGTAGCATACCGCGGTGTACCCCTAGCATATGCCGCGTACCCCCGCTACGAGAGCGTATGGAGCGACGCCGGGTATGAGTAGCGTAGGGCCCATAACGCCCCGTAGGTCGAGATTTTTGAGCAGGCACAAAAACGGGGGACGGACCGGATTTATGAAAGCGATGGCGCGTATGCCTCATACGCTTCACATAAGCCATCACCTGACGGCGTATGAGAGCGATGAGTACGTATGAGTAAGCGTCGGGTAGCCGACGTATATGACGTAAAGCGGCTACGCCGCCATACGCTCCCGCCATACGCCGTAATGTGACAGGGCCTTTA
This sequence comes from Branchipolynoe longqiensis, assembly GCA_030323885.1. Classification (NCBI taxonomy): domain Eukaryota; kingdom Metazoa; phylum Annelida; class Polychaeta; order Phyllodocida; family Polynoidae; genus Branchipolynoe; species Branchipolynoe longqiensis. The sequence continues at coordinate 2,870,006 of CM059190.1, forward strand.
GTTTAGTTTGAAGTAACATTTATTTTAAATGGTTAACTTTTGATATATTTGAAGTGGAAACACGCAAAATTAGTTTTGGCAAGCACGCCAAAACTCTGACACCATAGGGTTCTGCAGTAACGGATTATATTAAATTTGCATAGTCCGATGAAAACATCAAATTTTCAAAACCAAAACACTTATCTAGATTTGATTCTACATATTCAACTGAGACACTGGTGCACTTATTAAGCATTTGATTGCTGCATAGAAAGGCATAAAAGTCATTTATATAAACGTACTACTGAAGTCTGGTGTCAGAGTTTGGCGTGCTTGGGCCCAAATTATTTGCAGTTTGATATCAAATCTCTCCAAAATTAGCCATTAAAATTAAAGTTACTCAAACTAAAGTAAAGTAGATTACAACGATTAGTATAATATATTTATCTCAGAAAATAGCAGAAACTCAAAAGCATCGGACTATGCAACTTTAACCTGACTCAGTATTCCCTTCTATGCAGAAATAAATGTTTAATAAATGCAGCAGTTATCTATGTTAGATATTGTCGTGGGGGTGATGAAAATGGGAAATATTGCGCCCAGAGCGGGACTCGAACCCACATCTCTTTGCATTCCGGGCCAGTGTGCCAACCATCACACCACCCAGGCTCCCCGATATCAACCCACTACCCACGCCTACCTGCTATGTGGTTACCTGCCTAGAGTCAGTGCAGACCACTACACGCGTCCCCCTGGAATTGTAAGTCTTGTATGCCTTACAATTACATACATACAGGCAATGCACTACCACATACATACACAGGTAGGTTCACAACCAAACAGCGCAAAGCTTGTACCGGATCCTGATCACGGCAACCAGTGTCGTGGGGGAGATGAAAAATGGAATATATTGCCCCAGAGCGGGACTCGAACCCACTCCTTTGCATTCCTGGGCCAGTGTGCCAACCATCACACCAAACCAGGTGCGCATATCAACACACTACCCACGCCTACCTGTCTATGTGGTTACCTGCCTGAGAGGTCAGTCCAGACCACTACAATATGTATAATCAAATCTAAATAATGGCTTTGGTTTTGAAAAGTTGATACTTCATCGGACTATGCAGATTTAAATAATGAGGGTGGATGGGTGGGGTGAAAGCTGGAGAGGGGTGCGGGTTTGAGTGGTGTTGGGGACTGCAGCAGAGTGAGGACAAGAAGAGACACCGTCGCAGGTCGGAGACATGACAGGGTGGGGAGTGAAAGGCGAGGAAGCTGAAGCCCCAGTCAGACCTGACCGGATTGAGGAACCGGACAGAAACTGGACAGAAACCGGTAACTGTCCAGTGAAATACGGCAATGTATGGTTTATATACGGTTGGCATCTGGGGTGTCCCTTATCTGTCCGGTGGTGTCCGGTGTCTGAAGGTGTCCGGTACAAGTTTTGAACATGCACAAAACTTGTACAGGACACCACCGGACTGAAGTGTATGGTTGATGTCTGGTTTAAGTCCGCTTAGTCCATTTCACGTCCGGTACCCATCCGTTACATCTCCGGTTTGCTTCCTGCCAAGTCCGTTGACGGTGTTGTTGTTTTTTGTTTAAAAAAAAAATGTTATTTTGGGAATTTGGTCAGTATATTTTTTCTGCGCGTCCGTGAACAATCCGCTACCTCCGTTTGACATTCGGTTTTCGTCCGGTTATCGTCCGGTGCTGCGTTACGTGCTTCCTTGTCCTTTATGGCGTTCGATTCATCCGGTACATTTCGGTACATTTCAGTACATTTCGGTACATTTGGACACCGGACACCAACGGACTAGACAATTCTTTGTCCGGTGGTCTGACTGGGCCTTAAAGGGGGAGGCAGGAGTTGAGAGGTAGGCGAGTCTCGGTGTCGCTGTCAGAGACGAGGAGGGGGATGGGAGGAGGTGCGGCTGTTCATGTTCCCCCCCCCCCCCCCCCCCCCCCCCGAATCACCCATAATTATAAAGTTATGAACCAATTCATTATATATTTCTTGGTAATAATAAATTTGTGGAAAGCGAGAATGTGCACATTCAGCAGCAGACTGTAATTCAATGCTTACTTTCTAGTGTTACAGATGTTTCTATGAAATCGATATACTGCATGCAGGTGGCGCCCCGCGGTGTGGTGTGGGTGTGGTGTGAGTGTGGTGTGGTGTGGGTGAGGTGGGGTGGGGTGTGGGTGTGGGTGAGGGTGAGGATGTGGGTGTGGGTGTGGTGTGGGTGTGGTGTGGGTGTGGTGTGGGTGTGGTGGGGTGGGGTGTGGGTGTGGGGGGTTGGGTGTGGGTGGGGTGTGGGTGGGGTGTGGGTAGGGTGTGGGTGTGGGTGTGGGTGTGGTGTGGGGTGGTGGTGTGGGCGTGGGTGGGTGGGTGTGGGGGTGGGGTGTGGGTGGGTGTGGGTGTGGGTGTGGGTGCGGGTGCGGGTGTGGGTGTGGGTGCGGGTGTGGGTGTGGGTGTGGGTGCAAATATAGAGGAGACTCCACAGGAGAATATATGTTGCAGCACTATAAAGTCGCCATGAGTGTGCACTGTCACAAGTCGCTACCCATCCTGATATGACCCTAGATGTTGCCGGGATGTAAAATTCTAACAACCAACCAAATAATTGTGAATAGGTAGAGTTGTGTTACTGGCCCTTTAAGGGGACGGTTGAATCCAACGTGGGGGGCGGGGGGGGGGGGGAGTTCATGATTCATCCGCTAAGCAGCTTGTGGGACCAGACAACTCTATACACACCTACACGCACGGTAACACGCCCACAGTTCACACACACACCTCACAGCTTCTCACTCGGCGTTGAAAACACTCAAACGTCAGGTATGTGTATCAACTTTAAAAAAAAATTAATTAAAAAAAATAAAAATTGAGCCCATTCAAGTCTTGTTATCCAATGTCGGATTAAGTAATGGCGCCTGAATAAATGTCCCATTATTTATGAACGCTCTTCACTCTCTCCCCCCTCTCTCTCATATATATATAGTTAGTATATAAATATACGGGTATAAATCATCGGTATGAGGTTTTCTTATTACTTTACCATTCTTCTTATATTATATTTAAGGTCCAATTGCGGACGAATGTTGATTAACTGCGGCATACTGGCCTACGGTGGCGCTGCCACCGGCAGTTCTTGTCACTTATCTCTCTCGCCGTATTGACTGATTTTAAGTGGTTCATTTAGGGAGGTGGTCGGTTTAGGGAGTTAGAATATAGTTACAATGGTATTGTTGGGAACCAAATAAGCGATCAATATAGGGGAGTGGTCCATCTGGGGAGGGGTCGGTATAGAGAGGTTTTATATATATATATACCTCCCTAAATGGACCACTTAAAGTCGGTCCCCAGGTCGGTCGATTTTGAAAGGTTTTACTGTACATATGTGTGCTATTTTTTTGTGATGGCTTATTTACTCTGTCCATAATGAGTAATTCACATCGCGACTTATTTTCATCGCTGAACAGCAATAGTCTCAATATGTCATCTTAGCTGTTAGTGTTAGTGGCGAGCCTTAATTATGTTAGTTCTTTTGGTGCTACGTTTGCAACATTTTGGGATATACCTACCCCGCGCGCTAGTGTTAATAGGGGTACTTAGTTTACGCTGTGACTTTTTCGGGGTGTGAGGTTATTTGGAGAATTGTTAGGAGTTCAGTCTTGAATGGCAGTAGTGAGTGCAGGTATAGCAATACCTCAGTGGGTTTGACGCCCCTGCCTTGCAGAGTTGTAAACCACTGCCTTGTGGTACAGGTTCTTGACAGAACCGAAGGCTAAGGGAGCAAACCCTAAACAGAAAACCATGTCACTGTGGCAGCATTGAGGGCGGTCGATGTATGGAACTCCCAACATCTCCCGCCCAGCCCCTGCAGGTAACTTGCAAAAGCCAGCAGCACTTTAACACTTTTGCAGGCAGCTTTCATGAAATGTACAGAGAGCTAAATGGAGAGCGGCAGTCAAGTAATGAAAGCAGTCTTTGTCGCATCGCGACCGACAGCATGATGATGATGATACTGTACATATATATATATGTATATACATATATATGTATAAAATTATATGCATGTATATGTATATTTAAATATATATATAAATATATATATATAAATATATATATATGCTGCATAAGAATTATATGAGTATAATATTAATAACCCGGAATTTCCCTTCATTCCCTCATCACTCACTCAGTCTCATGGACTAATGGAGTCTGTCCTAGTTATCTACTGCTCCAGCCTCCCCAACCACAGCTCCGATGGTGGCGCCACCACCCCTGTACACTGTAACCACCACTCACTGTACTGCGGACTATTATATATAATTTTTTTTTTTTTTTAAAGTTGTTGATACACATACCTGACATTTGAGTGTTTTCAATGCCGAGTGAGAAGCTGTGAGGTGTGTGTGTGAACTGTGGAAATGTTCTATCCCCTATTCCAAAATATCTGGGAGGAGGAAGACATTCCATCAGAGTGGAAGGAGGGTTACCTTATCAAGCTCCCAAAGAAGGGTGACCTTAGTTCCTGCTCCAACTACAGCGGGATAACACTGCTGTCAACCCCAGGCAAGGTCTTCAATAGAGTCCTCTTAAAAAGGATGAAAGATGCGGTCGACCCACATCTCCAAGATCAACAAGCTGGCTTCAGGAAGAGCAGATCCTGCACTGATCAGATAAGAACCCTGCGGATCATAATGGAACAGTCCTTGGAGTGGAACTCGCCTCTCTATGTCAATTTTATTGACTATGAGAAGGCGTTTCACAGTGTGGATAGGCAGACCATCTGGAGACTGTTGAGACACTATGGGGTACCGGCAAAGATCACTAACATAATCAGGAACTCATATGAGGGAATGACCTGCAGAGTGGTTTATGGCCAGCAGCTTACCGAGGCCTTCCAAGTGCAAACCAGAGTGAGGCAGGGATGCCTACTGTCACCCTTCCTTTTCCTGTTGGTGATAGATTGGGTAATGAGGACATCAACTGCCCAGAAGAGGAATGGCATCCAATGGACACCTTGGACGCAGTTGGATGACCCCAACTTTGCTGTTGACCTGGCACTTCTTTCCCACACCCAGCAACAAATGCAGGAGAAGACCACTATCATCGCAACTCATTCAGCACGCCTTAGCCTCACTATACACAAAGAGAAGAGCAAAATCCTCAAAATTAACAATAACAACACAGCCCCCATCAGACTAGAGGGAGAAGCACTAGAGGAAGTGGAAAGCTTCACCTATCTTGGAAGTGTGGTCAACAGGCTGGGAGGGACAGATGCTGATGTGAGGGTTCGGATTGGAAAGGCAAGGGCAGCTTTCCATCAGCTGAAGAATGTCTGGGGATCCTCGGAGCTGCCTAGGAACACCAAGATCAGGATATTTTGCTCCATGGTGAAGCCTGTTCTTCTGTATGGTGCAGAGACTTGGAGAACAACGGTCACCACCATGAAGAAAATCCAGTCCTTTATCAACACCTGTCTCAGACGAATCCTAAGAGTTTGCTGGCCAAACACCATCAGTAACCTGGAGCTATGGCAGCAAACAGGACAGCAGCCTGTTGAGGAGGAGATCCTTCGGAGATGCTGGAGATGGGTTGACCATACCCTTCGCAAGCCTGCATCCAACACCGCAAGACATGCCCTCTCCTGGAATCCACAGGGGAAAAGGAAGAGAGGCAGGCCAAGAAACAGTTGGCGCCGTGACCTGGAGGCAGATGTGAAGAGGTCTGGCCATACATGGAGACAGCTGGAGAAGATGGCCCAGGACCGGGATAACTGGAGAGCCCTTGTTCGTGGCCTATGCCCAAAGTTGGGCGGTAGGCGTAAGTAAGTAAGTAAGAACTTTACATACCGGCAACATCCAGGGTCATATCAGGATGGGTAGCGACTTGTGATAGTGCACACTCATGGTGACGTTATAGTGCTGCCACACTGGGAAATCAGGCCAGCACCACCATATGACTTGATATCCCACTCAATCACATTATCCTGACACAGAGCTAACCAATCCTTACCCTATCTTATTAATGCAGAGGGCCAGGCTAGGAAGTGACAAGTATCAATTTGATAAGTCGTTGGTTTGACTCGACCAGGAATCAAACTCCCGATCTCCCGCACGCGAGGCCCTCGCTCTACCGATTCGGGCACCGCGCCCGGCAGCAATAACTAACTAAGTAACTAATGTATTTAAATCAATTTAACAGTTTAACAAATAACATCAAGATAAACCGCAAGTAGATGGGTTGAGCATCCGCCTCACACGTTGGTAGGTCATGGGATTCGAACCCTTAAGTTCCTTAAGTTCAAACCCTGGTCGAGTCGAGCCAATGACAACAAATTCTTGAAAATTTATACTTGTCGCTACCTAGTCTGGCATTCGGCATTACAAGGATAGGGCAAGGAGCAGTGGAATGAGGAAAACCAATTGTCCGCGATTGAAAATTCCCCCAGGTTAATCAACTTATGTACCAAGAAATAAAAAGGTTTGCATAGAGATGTATTATGGGATATAATGAAAATTTATAAGATAATCAAGGCGGTGGATAGTGCAAGGGCTAATCTGCATTGTTTGAGAACATTGATATATTTGCGCACTATTAATTTGCAAGCACTGGATAGATGATGGCTGAATTAGCAACAGTGCTGGCTGGCTTCCTGTGTGGGAGACTGTCGGTTCGAACCCCAGCCAAGTCAATCCACTGACTAATAAAATTGATATTTATCGCTACCTAGCCTGGCGCTTAGAATTAATAAGATAGGACAAGGACTGGTTTGCCCAGTATCACTATAATGAGACTGAGTGGGGTATTGGATCATGGTACTACTAATGGCTAGGTCTGTCAATGGGGCAGCACTATGAAGTCACCATGAGTGTGCGCTGTCAGAGGTCACAACCTATCCTAATATCACCTTAGATGTGGCTGGAACGTAAAGCCGCAACAAACAAACAACAAAGATGCTGGCACTTGTTTGCTGCTTAATTGGGTACATACAGGAGCCATGCACTGGTGAACAAACAACACACCAGGTGCAGTGGTCGAATTGGTAGAGCGCAGGCTTCCCAAGCGGGAGATCGGGAGTTCAAATCTTGATCGAATCAAACCAATGACTTACAAAACTGATACTTGTCGCTTCCTAGCTTGCCGTTCGGCATTAATAGGATAGGGCATGGATTGGTTAGCTCAGCGTTAGGATAATTTTTTTGGGGTAAAGTATTTATTCATCTGAATATGACATTTGTCAGCGCCGGAGCACTGGTCTTCTGGCCATCTCACTATTGGAATTGACATTCTAAACAATCTAAGTTTGGTCAGTGCTGTATTAGTCACAGCACCGATCTTGTAGAATTAAGGGAGTGGCTCCTGCTGTATAATGTACAGCACCAGTCACTGCGGTTCATGCAAAAATGGGGAGCAGCACCGAGTAGAAGATGTATACTTGGGGAAACTCAAACAATCGTTGTGGGTTACATGTTTTCTCTTATAAAACAAGCAAAGTTTATAGTTAACAAGACATTTTGTCTGTCTTATATAATGTTCAATGTGTTTAGACAGATTTATAGTTGTGTAGGATGTTCGGTGTGGTGATGGTTTGTTCAAGATGGTTAAGGGTGGTGGCAGGGGAGAGTGTGACTGAGTGGGATATCGGGTCATGGTGCTGGTGGCCTGATTTCCCAGTGGGGTAGCACTATAAAGTCACCATGAGTGTGCACTGTCACAAGTCGGTGCCAGTCCTGATATGAGTATGACCTTAGATGTTGCCAGGACGTGAAACTCCAACAACCAACCAACAAAGCAATATCAGGCAGACATTGCTTTTTGACATAAACTGCCTTTGACTGTGACCTTTGAACCTTATGACAGAAGATCCAGCATTCCCAAATTGTTCCAGAAGCATGAGCATGGTGCATATATCCCATGTGTACCTGGGCGACTTTTACTAACTTACCACCGATCCCTTTCTCAATATAATTGTAATATGTACCCATATACATATATGTGCTGTATAAGCAATTATAAGAGTATAATTATATATGCTGTATAAGAATTATATGAGTATAATAACTCAGAATTCCCTACTCGCTCCTCAGCTCCACCAGCCAGTAATTGGGTGATGGAGCCTGGGGCTAGTCATCTACTGCTCCAACCTACTTCACCTCAGCTCCGACGGTGGCGCCACCTCCCGCCACTCGCTTTACCATAGATATGGGTCGTTCTTAGAAACTATGTACCACTTTTGTGACATGGAAACCAAAAGTGAAAACATTCCAAATAATATCAGAAAACCTTCCAAATAATAGTAGAATCCATATTCATTTGAAGGTTTATATGTTGTGCAGATTTCACAGTTGAAATTTGTTTTCAATATTTGATTTTGATCTTATACAAATTGAGAAAGTTGTTACAATTAATTATGTAACATCCATCCATAACATCATTTTAACAGACACCCATAGCATCATTTTAGCATGCACAGCAAGTTCAAATAAGATTTTATTGTTTACAGTTAAGCTAAAAGAATTGTTTCTCACAAGAAAGAAAGTTGAAAAACCTGTTTGGGTAGATGTATGGTGTCGATATACAAATTTTTATATTTTCACTTTAGTGCAAAATCATATAAGCATATTTTGGATATAATTTGTGCGATAGATTAAATACATGTAGTATTGCTAACGTACTTAATACACAGAGTCGACAATAACTATTTGACTTACTACCCCTAAAAAAGGCTAAATCCTTAACAGTGTAACATGGAAACCAAATATGTGGTGCACAGTTTCTGAGAATGACCAATGACTTAAAAATTGATACTTGTCGCTTCCTAGCCAGGCGCTCGGCATTATTAGGACAGGGCAAGGACTGGTGTGCTCAGTGTCAGGATAATGTGACTGAGTGGGATACCAGTGGGCCAGCACTATAAAGTCGCCATGAGTGCGCACTATCACAAGTCGGTGCCCGTCCTGATATGACCTTAGATGTTGCTAGGATGTAAAACAACAACACACAAACAAACATCATTACCTGATATCCCACTCAGTCACATCATACTGATATGGACGAAGTCAGGCAGGCCAAGCAAGCACTCTTACCGATTCCGTCACCGCGTCCTGTTCCGTGACATAGTCATTAAAAAGCTAGGAATCTCAGTGTTTACAATTGGTAGGTGGTTAGAGTTTGACATCCTGGCAACATCTAAGGTCATATCAGGATGGGTACTGACTTGTGACAGTGCATACGCATGGCAACTTTATAAGTGCTGTCCAACTGGGAGACCAGGCCCCCAGCACCCTGCCATGATATCCCACTCAGTCACATTATTGTGGTGTTCTCTGTGGCAGAGTGGTTAGAGTGTCTGACTTTTTTCTAGGTCGAATCTGAAGGTCGGTAGTTTGATTCCCCGCACCCCGACCTCTGCCAATTTGGATGTCTACCGCTGTGTATAACTTACAGCGTCATCAAAGGCCGGTTGCTCTCATACCATGTCTATGTGGTGTGGGAGGTTAAAAATCCCTTGGGTCGGTAAAAGTGTAGGCTCGGGCTTTCTATCGACAAACTGTCAAATGGTGAAAACAAGTCTATTCAGACTTATCCATAATAGGCAGTATAAATCTTCAAGAAAAAAAAAAATCCTGACACTGAGCTAAGCAGTCCTTGCCATATCCTAATAGTGTCGAGCGCCTGGCTAGGAAGTGACAAGTGTCAATTTTGTAATTTGGTTTGACTCGACTTGGAATTGAACTCGCGACCTTCCGCGCGGGAGGTCTGCGCTGTACAGATTATTCCACCGTGTCCGGTGCGTGTTTACAGTTATCAACCAACTAACTAAGTCACGTTAGTGTTGCTTGTTTGGGGTTTTACACCCTAACACTATTTAAGTTCATATCAAGACTGGTACTGACTCGATGACAGTGCACACTCAAGGTAGCTTTATAGTGATGCCCCTCTGGGAGACCAACCAGGCCACCGGCACCATGACCCGATTTCCCAACCAGTCACTTTATCCCTTACACCGAGCCAACCAGTCCTTGCCCTATCCTAGTAATGCTGTGCGCCAGGATAGGTAGCGACAAGTATAAATTTGGTAAGTCATTGCGTTGACTCGCTTGGGGTGTTCTAACCCGTGAACCTTCCGTATGGGAAAGAAGCCTGCGCTCTTACTGAATCAGGACCAGACGGGATGACCGAAATGAATTGAGTTCCATCTCCCGTTTTTGTAGATCGCGGGAGTCAAACCCATGACTTAAAACTTGATACTTGTCGCTTCCTAGCCAGGAACTCGGCATTATTAGAATAGGACAAGGACTGGTTGGCTCAGTGTCAGGATAATGGGACTGAGTTGGATATCAGCTCATGGTGCTGGCAGCCTGGTCTCCCAGTAAGGCAGCACTATAAAGTCACCATGAGTGCACACTGTCACAAGTCGGCACCCGTCTTGATATGACCCTATATGTTGCCAGGATGTAAAACTCCAACGGCCAAAAAACCACCCCCACCCGACCCTGATTTTTTATTTCAAAAGGACGATCACCAATTTAAAAAAGATGTATTTGGCCTTAGAGTATCCGGGATGGAAAATCGAACGTTGAACTCATAGGGAACCATGTCGAGACGATTAACCCATCCTACATATGTATATATATATATATATATATATATATATATATATATATATATATAGGATGGGTTAATCGTATAGAAGCAATCACGGCATGTGTGTGTATATATATATACATACATACAGTAAAACCTCTCTAACCGACCACCTCCACAGATCGACCACTCCCCTATATCGATCGCTTTATTTGGGTCCCAACAATCCCATTGTAACCATATTCTAACTCCCTAAACCGACCACCTCCCTAAATGGACTATATATACAGTAAAACCTCTCTAAATCGACCGACATTGGGACCGACTATAAGTGGTCCATTTAGGGAAGTGGTCGGTTAGAGAGGTTTTACTGTATATATATTTTTTTGGTCCATTAGTTGTTTAAGCAGGGGAAATTTCAGTCATAGACGACTGGTCTTCCTCATTCCACTGCTAGGTCGATAGAAAGCCAGAGCCTACACTTTTACTGACCCAAGGGATTTTTAACCTCCCACACCACATAGACATGGTATGAGAGCAACCGGCCTTTGATGACGCCGTAAGTTATACACAGCGATGGAAATCCAAATCGGCAGAGATGGGGGAATGGGGAATCGAACCGCTGACCCTCAGATTAGGAGTCTGACCTAGAAAAAAGTCAGACACTCTAACCACTCCGCCACAGAGAACGCCATATATACCCCTTTCAATGTTTATAAACATTGTGTATGCGCACGCAGCTTCGCTGCAGAACGAAGGCACACAGCCATTGAGTGTGCCAGTACGCCCAGTGCAAAACGTCAGTTTTATTCAAAATTAATAGAAATGCAGAACCCTAACCATATACATTTAATAGACTCGCTTTGTTAAACATGTTTTCTATATGTGTTCCAAGCGGTTTGATTCTAGATGGTGTAACTTTAGAGATATTTCACTTTTTCTGTATGAAGATTGCTCATTGCCATTGACAATGCATTGAGTTTGCCGATACGTGCCGTGCAAAACATTGATTTTATTAAAAATTAATAGAAATACAGACCAATAAACATATCAATTTAATATAGTCTGTTTGTTAAACATTTGATCTGTTTGTGTGCCAAGCAGTTTGTTTCTAAGTTGTGCGGTTTTAGAGATATTTCACCTTTTCTGTAGGAAGATTGCTCACGACCATTTACAATGCATTGAGTTTGCCGGTACGTTTGTGTGCTAAGTGGTTTGTTTCTAACTTGTGCGGTTTTATAGATATTTCACGTTTTCTGTATGAAGATTGCTCACAGCCATTGAGTTTGCAGTGTGACCATATGTTGTCCTGCAACCAAGCTGCGTGCGCACTGACCTAATTATCGCAATACCGAGTCAATTTAACTGAACCTGTTACTGCAGAAGTCTATGGTGTCAGAGTTTTGCCAAAACTAATTCTCCATGTTTGCACTCAAAATATCTCAAAAGTTTACCATTTAAAATAAAAGTAACTTTGAACTAATGTAAACTAGATACTAGTGATTGATCTAATATATTTATCTCAGAAAAAATACAGAAATTCAAAACCATCGGACTACACAACTTTAAGCACGTGATCTGTTTGTGTGCTAAGTGGTTTGTTTCTAACTTGTGTGGTTTTATAGATATTTCACATTTTCTGTATGAAGATTGCTCACAGCCATTGAGTTTGCAGTGTGACCATATGTTGTCCTGCAACCAAGCTGCGTGCGCACTGACCTAATTATCTATGCCGACATCACGTGAAATAGGTATATATAAATATATATATATATATATATATTTACACGCCGAGCGAGTTGCGACTTCCTCGTAGCGGCGTCCGTGGCGTGACGTCACACGCTAGTTGCGCTGGATGCATGTGTAGGCCGACATGTGTGCGTACATAAGTGACATTCACACCTGAGTCGCACACCTGATGGCACTTGGCATCCTGTCGGGATCCACGCGCATATAACTTACAATTTACAACTTACAACTTTACAAGCCGGCCCGCAGCTTACTCCTTCCTGCACCTGTCAACACTTGTACTCCACGGTGTTGGATGGTCGGACAACATTCATTACTCAGCCACAGCACCAACAGCAACATCAGCAACAATAACAGCAACAACAACAACAACACCAACAGCAACACTCAGCCACGGCACTAATGACATCAGCAATAACAACAATATCATCAACATTATCACCAGCAGCAGAAACAGCACCAGCAGAACCAGCAGACCCAGCAACAACAGCAGCAACAACAGAAACATCAGCAGCAACAACAATAGTGTCAGTAAAAAAGGAGCATCAACACTGTCAACAACAGTACCAACAGCAACAGCAGCAACAACAGCAAAAGCAGTAACAGCAGCAACAGCAACAGTGTCAACAGCAGCAGCAACAATATAAACAACAGTACCAAAAGCAGAAACAGCAACAACAACAGCAACAACAACAGCAACAACAACAGCAAAAGCAGTAACAACAATAGTGTCAACAGCAGCAGCAACAACATAAACAACAGTACCAACAGCAGCAACATAAACATCAGCAGCAGCAACAATAGTATCAACAGCAGCAGCAACACTATCAACAACAGTACCAACATCAGCAACATCAGCAACAGCAACAGCAGCATCACTCAGCCACAGCACTAATAACAGCAGCAACATCAACAGCAGCAACAACAGCAACAGCTACAACACCAGCACTCACGTCAACAGCAGCAACAGCAGTGATAAATTACAGCTCACCTATCAGATTCTATATAGACACCTGAATAGGTCAAGGTTTTGCTGTGGATCAAGGTCACAGCCTCGGCTTGGACTAGTCGGCGTTCATGTAACAACACAATCAGAGGTAAGTCAATTTAAACAAATTGACACCGACACTGATCAACATTCGGTGGAGGCGAGGTGGTCTCAAGGTGGCACCACCGGTACAGTGTTAGGTCTTGCGGAGTATAGCAATATAATAATGTTCCCTTCCATATCTTTATACTTGCATAGTACGGTATGCGTCATATATATTATATTAACATATATATATATATATATATATATATATATATCGGGGTGTGTGTTCTTTCTACATATATATACTTCAGATGGTCCATTTAGGCAGTTGGTCGGTTTAGAGAGTTTTTAAAAGAAATCAGTACAATGGTATTGTATTGGCGATCATTTGGGACCCAAATAAAGCGATCGATATAGGGAAATGGTCGATCTGGGGAGGTGGTCGGTCAGATAGGTTTTTCTGTATATATATATATATATATATATATATTTAATAATTCTGTCCTTTTAAAGTTATAAAAAAAAACGTGACAGAATTCTACTTACAAGTTGAAGACGACATCCCCGCAACCTCGCTACCTCGTTGTCGCACCACCTGTCGCTCTGTACCTTGTGGACCACGTGAGGCTGCAGGTTGTCCCTGCTCTTCTAATAGAAAGAGGAATGCCGCAGGAGGCGTTGATAAATGCGGGACTTTCCTGTCATGTGAGACACACCCGCTATTTGCGAGCCCCCGCATCTGGAAGTGAACATTTTTATAGTTTAAACAATAATTTACATGCCTAGTTATAGGACTGCGGTGTTATCTACCAAAGTCAAATTTAGCCCCAATTTAGATAGGGTTGATCGGCTGCTTAAGGCCTACCAGGCAGAAAGGCCTTAATTACATATAGAATAATCGAATATCAATATAAAGTTGACCATAGCGGTTAATATACGTAAGGACTGGAGAATAGTAAAGAATGCAAGGAACGTTCCAATCACTTTGAAGAGCTCACGCTTTATTCTTACCCTCCTGATACAATCTGTTTCGCTAATAAATAATGAATACGTATAAATACAACGCTTCCCACCATGATTACTTTACAATTCAGAATTCCGACAATAAAGGCCTAAATCTCGTCTAAAGCATCAGAGCGTGCAAAAGCACGTCCGATGGATCTGAGCTCGAGCGCTCGACCTTCCACCGTTGCTAGGAAAGTCACAATCTGCTTCTCCTAGCAATGCGTTACGGCCGTAAACCCAGCCCCACATTTAATGGCCGATGTGGGCTTGTCCCGACGAGCAGCCCATATTTCAGAAATGCGGGTTGCTCGGTCCAAGCCCGCAACGGTCATAGCTCGAGTGTAGTCTCGCCCACTTCACATATATATATATATATATATATATATATATATATATATATATATATATATATATGTAAAGAACCTCCCCCCAAAATAAAAACCTACACACAAAACGGATGGCTTCCTATGTGGAAGATTGGTTGTTGGAGTTTTACCTCCTGGCAACAGCTAAGGTCATATCAGGAAGATCGTGGGTTCAAACCCCGGCCGAGACAAAGCAACAACTTACACATATACAGCAGTGTAGTCCGCTTAACCGATACACTTTTCAAAACAAAACAAATCGCTAGATTGTATCCTACATGTCCAAGGTGGTTGCTGGTGAACTTATTAAGCATTTGTTTCTGCATAGAAGGGGATACTGAGTCAATTTAATAGAACATGTTACTGAAGAAGTCTATGGTGCCAGAGTTTTGACATAGATGCCAGCATTAAAGTTGCATAGTCCGATGGTTTTGAGTTTCCGTCATTTTCTGAGATAAATATATTAGATTGATCGCTATAATCTACCTTACTTTAGTTTGAAGTAACTTTTTATTTTAAATGGCTAATTCTTTTTATATCTGAAATGTAAACACGCTAGATTAATTTTGGAAAGCATGCCGAAACTATGACACCATAGACTTCTACAGTAACAGGTTCTATTAAATTGCCGCAGTATTCCCTTCTATGTGGCGACAAATGTCTAATAAGTGCATCAGTATCTAAGTTAGATATGTTGAATCGAATCTAGATAATTGTTTTGGTTTTGAAAATTTGATCTTTTCATCGGACTATGCGGCTTTAATTTGTCGTATTTTCACAAAAAGGACAATAGCAGCTTCCGAAGCTGACCCGAGCGACTCCTTCACATCACAAGATAGCGGGGCTACCCGCGCATGGCCGCATTGCCGACTCCGAGACAATCCGCCCGCACCAAGAAGCCCTTGGCAAAAGCGAAGCAAGCCGACGGTAGGATAAAGCTGCAGGCATCCATCGACGCGATCGAGAAGTGATGGGATGCACTTGAGCTCCACGCCGCTCAGCAACGTAAGGAAATGGCGGAGCAGAGCAAGGTGCTCGCAGAAGCCACCGCCGCCCTGGCAGTCGCTACCGACAACAGACCATATTAACAGACCGGCACAGCCACCACCGCGCCAGGATGCTGTCGCCAACATCCCCGAAGGCGATAACACATAGAGGTTGCACCAGCTCCCAAGCAAGCCGCGACGTCCGACATGCAAGCAGGGTGAGCCTGTGGTCCTCACCGTCCCCCTCACCCCAACACCGAAGCGAGTGCCGGTCGTGGACGCACCAAGGAACCTGCGAAGGGCGTGGCTGCTCCCCCGGCTGCGACGCTACAGGACGCTGACAACACCAAACCAGAGACGACGCGTATGGCAGGGGGGCCCACTCCACAGCCGAGGAGGCGGTGCGATTGATCGTCGCCACGGCAGACGGCAAGGCTAACACCAGGAAGAAAGGTATTTCCACTAAGTAACTTTTTCCCTACGATCTAGTTGAGAGGGAGGACGAAGGCAAATCTATCAAAAAGGGTGAGGCGACCCGAGAAGAGTATATGCTGGGCCTAAAGCACCTTGAGTACCAACGCGCGTTCCTGGCAAGTGCCCTGGAAGCCCTCTCCAGCCACCAAGAGATGGTGGCCCAGGATAACTATGCCCTGTCCTGGCCAGTTGTCAGGTGATACTCTGAGGAGATCTTCACCAGGATAGCAGACAGACGCCTCCCTGAGGGCTGGAGGGATACGGCCGTCATGAATGACGTACGATCGAAATAATAGCTATGGCCGGACATACCTGCTTTGCCTCTGTGACCTCGGCCGACCACCAGCACAGGAAGCAACAGCAACAAAAAGCGGCCGCCGATCCCCGCAACCATTACGACAAGGCGGTGATGGGTGCGCCCTGCCTAGCCTGGAACAAAGACCCCGGAATGTGCGACAAAGAGGCGAAATTAGAGTTGCACAGTTCTGGCACCCAAAAGCTCACCCACATGTGTTGCTACTGTGCTAACGTCAGGAGGATAGTCACAAACCATAAGGACGCCAGCTGCTACTCTAAGAAGTCCAGGAACAGGCCCGGTAAGAAATCCCAGTTGGATTTTCAGCGCCCCGGTGGGATGATGAAACCCTTCCCCGCCGAGCCAGTAGAGACAACTCCCCCGCCTGTCCCCCGACTACCCTTACTGCGTACAGCCCCCCCAGCACCCATCCACTATTTGTTGACATTGTGGGGTGGCCGTGTGGCTTCCCGCCGGGCATCCCCGATGCCGGGAGACCCTCGGGAACCCCATGAATGATGTTATGCCCGCAGCCGGTTCCCGGCATTCTGGCCAGAGCCATAGGCATATGCCCGATAGGCCGAAACAGGCGAAACAGCGGTGGCTCCGTGACGTCATGGCCCACGATGAAGCCGGTTTTCAGCCAACCCGCCCAGCGCCAGTCGCCGGGCCCCGCGCCGCCCAGGGCCCATATGTATGAGCCAATTTTTAACTGGACCGGGGTTAAAGGAGGGTGCCGAGTTAGCTAACCCCAGGGTTCAAAATGTGTCACGGGGGATGTATGTGACCAAAGCGCAGCCTGGTTAGCTAACTGATGTGCTATTTATAGATTTGGGAAATCCCTCTGCGTTTGTAGCCATATATTAGGCTCAAATATATTAAATGCTATCATATTTAACAGAATTACATACGCAATAAGTGAAATTTGATCAATTTAACCCTAAATTCGAAGCGTTATTTAGGCTACCGCCGCATTGGCGGCGATATTAATAGTTATATTTTCGAATCGACGAACGTAATGTAAACAAATCGCCGCTGCCGCATCGACGTCGCTTTCCATACTGGCGGCGGCGGCGGTTTGCCTACTGTACCTTCGTCGATTCGAAAATATAAGTATTAATATCGCCGCCAATGCGGCAGTAGCCTTAATAACGCTTCGAATTTAGGCTTAATTTGAATAAATTTCACTTATTGCGTATCTAATTCTGTTAAATATGGTCGCATTCAATAGATTTTGCCATAATCGGCGCCTAACCCCACCTTTAACCCTCCTTTCGCATGGGGTTAGTGCAGGCGATTTTAGTATAACCCCGACACATACATATGGACTTTTCGCCACTAACCCGGGAAATCCGCACAACGCCGGGTTACGAATGCTAACCCGGGCTCATACATATGGGCCCTGATGGTGAACAATAACACAGCTCACAGAAGCCCCGGTGCACCCCCACACACACCCACCTATGAGAGCTTCGCCGAGCACACCGACAACAACTGCAACACATCCACCCCGAAGGCGGCGAGCCCCATAGCCCCCTGTGTGCTGTGTGAAGTGACTGGAGCAACCCAGGCCGGTGGCCGGGGCGAGATTGACACAAGCGAGCCGGTCGGCGAGGTCATCGACCACACGCTGCAGGACTCTATGGCAGCCGCCCCCGACTGCGGCCCATCCCTGGTTGAATATAGGAGCACCCTCGACATCTTCTGGCCCTTCCTCTCGGGTGAGGGGTGGGCCAAGTACCCCGAGGCCGCCTGGCACTCGGCCCTCTCAAGTCAAGCTTGTTTTATTTAACGATGCCTCTAGAGGTCATATATTTTTATCATCGGCTATTGGATGTCAAACAGATAATCATTCAGACATATTCCATTCGAGGAAACCTGCTGCCGCCACATAGGCTACCACTTTCCGATAAGCAGCAAGGGGATTTTATATGCACCTTCCCACCAACAGGACAGCACTTTGATGAACCAGTTGTGGACCACTGGTTGAAACTGAAAATAGCCCAAACTGCAAATGGATCCACTGAGCAGGATCAATCAGATGACCCACACCTTCACAGATGGACACTCTACCACCTGAGCTATGTCCCGCTCCTCACAACCCGACAAGGAACTACATGGAATGGAAATTGATCAGATCTCAGAATACAGATAGAATGCCAGTTCCAGTAAAATAGTCAAATGCACAGAGGTTCTGGGTTCAAGTCCAAATATCCAGGCCCTCCATCCTACCGACTTAAAGCCGCATGAGTGTGGGGATTGGTGGGTGGTCAAGGAATAGGCGTGTCGTGTTGCTAGATCGGCGTCTCGTTAAGAAGTGCTCGTTTCACTCAACTGGGATTTCAAACTCCTGACCTTCCGCATAGGAAGGCTTCTGCTCCACCTATTCCGCATCTGGTATCGCGGTTTGAGAAGGTACCCAGTTTAAAACGGGCCTTTTCGCGATGCGCATGTGTCAAAGTCAAACAGCAAGCCTGAAATCTTATCTGAATTTCTGGCTTGAGGAGGAACTCTCTGGAAATGTAGAGGGAGACAAGCAAGGATTCCTTCAGGAATCATTGTAGTAACTATTTTATGCTCGATCGTATATATTATCTTCTGCCACTAACAAGTTAACAAGCATTTAACAAGTTATTAAACATGGGTACAATCTCAATGAGGCAGAAAAGCATGCGCATGCGCATTGCGAAAAAGCCGGTTTTACCGCTTGAAAAAGGACGCTACCGGAACCGGAAGTCATGTGCGACGTAATGGCTGCCAACTCAGTTCATCGGGTCCATTGGGTCCATTGGGTTCATTGGGTTGACTCAGAGGAGAGGGAGAGTGGGACGTAGCTCAGGCAGTAGAGTGTCCACCTTTGACAAGTATCAATTTTCAAGTCATTGGTTTGACTCAACCATGGTTCGAAGCCATAGGTTCGAATCCAACGATCTACCAAAATGACTGGTATGCATATATATAACCCATTTATATATGGGTCGTTCTCACAAGCTGGGTACCACATATTTGGTGTCCATGTTACGAGGGGCCTAATTAATTCTTTTTTGAAAATAGCAAGTCAAATAATTATTATTGCCCCCTTGTTATTAAGCATGCTACCAATAGTATATGTATTTAATATATTCAAAAAATGTATCAAAAGTAGGTGCGTGTAAGAGATAATTCTCTAACCAATAAAATCTTGCTTGAATGTGTTGTGTATGTTAAAATCATGTTACGGATGAGTGTTTAATTTCCATGTTACACGGGACATTTTAGCGTATTGCTTAATTTGCATAAGATCAAAATAAAAAACTGAAATAGCTTTTTTTCAACTCTGACATATCGACGCCATATAAGCCTTCATATGAATATGGCTCCCACTATTAGTATTATTTGGAATGTTTTCTGCTATTAATATTATTTGGAATGTTTTCACTTTTCGCTTCCACGTTACAAAGTGGTATCCAGCTTCAGAGAACGACTTATAATGAGTTATATATGTATATGTTTATATCTAAATATATACACAATGTATATTTATTTATCCCCAATCCCATATATATATATATATATATATATATATATATATATATATATATATGTATATATATATATATATATATATATAGGAGTTACTGAGAGGGCTCCACTGATGTGTAACGGGTATTTTTTGTGACACAAGTGATACATGTGTTTGCCCGTCCCTCAGCAGATAAAGATTCATCGAATGTCGCACAGTGTGATGGACATATTTGATAGTTTGTTGATAAGATCTTCAGATAATGTCTTCAGTGTGTGAACACCTGATCAGTATCTCATGCGCACTTGAAACCGATTCTACTCTCACCCTTGATACTCCTCTTAATCTCCTTATAAGATCTTCAGATAATGTCTTCAGTGCGTGAACACCTGATCAGGATCTCATACGCACTTGAAACCGATTCTACTCTCACCCTTGATACTCCTCTTAATCTCCTTCTTCTTCTTCTTCTTCTTCTTCTCATTATCCCTTTCATCCTTCTTCGTTGCCTTCTTCTCTGCCTCCTTCTCCTCCTCCTTCTCCTTCTTCTTCTCCGACTCCTTCTCCTCTTTCTCCTTCTCCCCCTCACTCTCCTTCTTCTTCTCCTCTGCCTCCTTCTCCTCCTCCTCCTTCTTCTTCTTCTTCTTCTTCTTCTTCTCCGCCTCCTTCTCCTCTTTCTCCTTCTTTTTCTTCTCCAACTACTTCTACTCCTCTTTCTCCTCCTTCTCCTTCTTCTTCTTCTCCGCCTCATTGTCCTCGTCTTTCTCCTTCTTCTTTTTCTTCTTCTTCTTCTCCTCCTCTTTCTCCTTCTTCTTCTTCTTTTTCTTCTTCTCCTCCGCCTCATTGTCCTCCTCTTTCTCCTGCTTCTTCTTCAATTGCTTCTCCTCCTGTTTCTCCTTGTTCTTCTCCTCCTCCTTCTCTTTCTTCTTCTTCTCTGACTCCTTCTCCTCCCCTTTCTCCTCCTTCTTCTTCTTCTCCTCCCTTTTCTCCTTCTTTTCTTTCTCCTTCTTTTCTTTCTCCGTCTCCTCCTCTTTCTTCTCCTCAGCCTCCTTCTCTTTCTTCTACTCTGACTCCTTCCCCTCCTCTTTCTCCTTCTTCTTCTTCTACTCCCCATTCTCCTCCTCTTTCTTCTTCTCCGCCTCCTTCTTCTTCTTCACCTCCTTCTTTTGCCCTGACTCCTCTTTCTTCCTCTTCCTTTTCTTCTTCCCCACTTTAATTTTTCTGCTTTTTCCTCGTCTTCCACTTCTTCTAATTTTTCTTCATCATCTTCATCACCTACTTTCTTCACTATCACCCATCTTTTATTTGTATAGCACTTCATGTTTAATTAATTAATTAATTGCATCGGGTAACTTACATCGTAAAGGCATTTTCCTTTTGGAGTGAAAGATGTATGAAATGGTGTAGATTAAAGTCGAATTGAGAGCGTCAAGTGGCCGCCATCTTGGTTTTGGGGCATTCTCTGTCAGTTCATCAACTCTATGCTTTTATACATAAAGACTGCTTGCTGGAACCAGGTCCTCCACAGCTTATATGTAGAAAACAAAAATACCAAAGCACTTTTTCTCGGATTTAGACTTGGTTGTGATTCACCCGCACTATAAAGCCATCATGAGTATTCACGGTCGCAAGTCAGCACCCATCCTGACATGACGGACCAGACGGGATGGCCGAATGAGTTGAGCGTTAGTCTCCCGTTTTGGTAGTTCGAGGGAAGTTCGAACCCTGGTCGCATCAAACCAGTGACTTAAAAAAATTAAACCAATGACTTAAAAATCTATACTGGTCGCTTCCTAGCCAGACGCTTGACATTATTAGAATAGGGCAGCAACTGGATGGATCAGTGTCAGGATAATGTGACTGAGTGGGATATCAGGTCATGGTGCTGGTGGCCTGGTCTCCCACTGGGGAAGTACTATAAAGTCACCATGAGTGCGCACTGTCACAAGTCGGTTCCCATCCTGATGTGACCTTAAATGTTGCTAGGACGTAAAACAACAACAAACAAACTATAAAGTCACTCTGAGTGTGCACTGTCACAAGTCGGTACCCGTCCTGATATGACCTTAGATGTTGCCAGGACGCAAAACTCCAACAACCAACCAAATCCTGATATGAGCGTTGATGTTGCTGGGATATAAAACCCCCCAATGCACAAACAAGCAGACAAGTCTCCCAGTGGAAGTAGAATAGACTACATCACCGCTCCAGTGGCGCGGTGCATTGTGGGATGCGTCAAAGCAAAACAAACCTGCAAGAAGCACATGGCACATGCTAATAGACTACACCACGGTTCCGACTGCGCATGCGCTGAAAACGGCCGTGGGAGCAAAGCAAAGGCATACGGCCATTGAGTTTGCCTATACGCGCATTGAAAAATGTCAGTTTTATTCAAAATTAATAGAAATCCAAAACCCTAACCGTATAAATTTAATATAATCTTTTTGTTAAACATGTTTTCTATATGTGTTCTAAGCGGTTTGTGCCTAGGTGGTGTCGTTTTAGCAATATTTTACTTTTTCTGTATGGAGATTGCTCACTGCCATTGACAATGCATTGAGTACTCTGGCTATGGCTCTAACACTAGTCTGAGTGCCTAGATCTTTCTAAATCTAAATGCACATGACATAAGATGTGCTGATTATATTGATGTAAATGCAATGCTGGATAAACGATTAATATCTTAATTTATTATATATATTTTTTTAGTTACTATTCTATGTTTCAAACAAGAGCTGAGATGAGCTGAAACTAGCACATTTCATAGCTGCACCCGGTGTATTAGCATGTGCCATGTGCTTTGGGGGGGGGGGGGGGTTGCTCTGATGCATCCCACAATGCACTGCGCCACTGGAACCGTGATGCAGTCTATTATACACTGGGTGCAGTTATGAAATGTGCTAGTTTCAGCTCATCTCAGCTCTTGTTTGAAACATAGAATACCAACTAAAAAATATATATAATAAATTAAGATATTAATCTTGTATCCAGCATTGAATTTACATCAATATAATATGCACATCTCATGCCATGTGCATTTAGATTTAGACAAATCTGGGCACTCAGACTAGTGTTAGAGCCATAGCCAGAGTCAGTTTTACTTATTTTATTAATGTTTTTATTTATATCCTATGGTTAATGACATATGTAGAACTAGAAAATTAGTAGGGTTAATCAGATATTGGTTATATATTTCTCTGAAACAAGTTTATGTTGACACAGTTGGCATTTTAATATTTAGAACAAGAATTAATAATGGTGATGTGGATATCACTGATTGTTTTGTGTGGAATTGTATGTTTCTTAGCTAAACATGTTTAACTATGGCTAGTTTTGCTTTAGCTATATTCATCAGATCATTATATTGCATGTGTGCATACATGTTTATGCCAAATTGCTATGTATTTCTATTCATTTTGAATAAAATCGAAGTTTTTCCCTACACGTATCGACAAACCAACTGGCCATTTGCATTTGCTTTGCTGTCAACGCCGTTTTCAGCGCATGCGCAGTCGGAACCATGATTGCGTCTATAGGTATGTGTCGCATACGTGTATCCAAAATGCAGGTCATGACCTAGTCGTACTCATTCAGCGATGACTCGTTCCGGGTCAGTGAACACACACAGATGTGCCGTCACTTCTGACAGACAGACATATGCTGGTAACGATTTCGCAGTGGTTCTATTTATAGCATCTGTGACGTTGTATTTAATAGTTGGTTGGTTGGTGGAGTTTTACATCCTGGCAACATCTAAGGTCATATCAGGACGGATAGCTAGAGACTTAAGTGTGTTTGTTTGTTGTTGTTTTACGTCCTAGAAACATCTAAGGTCATATCAGGACGGGTACCGACTTGTGACAGTGCGCACTCAGGGTGACTTTATAGTGCTGTCCCACTGGGAAACCAGGCCGCCGGCACCATGACCTGATATCCCACTCAGTCACATTATCCTGACACTGAGCACACCAGTCCTTGCCCTATCCTAATAATGCCGAGCGCCTGGTTAGGAAGCAACAAGTATCAATTTTAAAGTCATTGGTTTGACTCGACCGGGACTCGAACCCACGACCCCACGATCTACCAGCACGGGAGACGGACGCTCCAACCCACTCGGCCACCCCATCTGGTGACTTAAGTGTGACAGTGCGCGCTGATGGTGACTTTATAGTGCTGCCTCACTGGGAGAGCAGGCCGCCAGTACCATGACCTGACTTCCCACTAAGTCACATTATCCTGACACTGAGCCAACCAGTCCTTGCTCGGATTCGAACCCTGGTCGGGTCAAACCAGTGACTTAAAAATTGATACTTGTCGCTTCTAGCCAGGCGCTCTGCATTATTAGGATAGGGCAAGGACTGGTTGGCTCAATGTCAGGATAATATGATTGAGTGAGTGGGATATCAGGTCGTGGTGCTGGCAGCCTGGTCTCCCAGTGACTCAGCACTATAAAGTCGCCATGAGTGCGCACTGTCACAAGTCGGTACCTGTCCTGATGTGACCTTAGATGTTGCCAGCACTGGTGCCACCTAACTCAGAACTTATCATTTGTGAACACGACAAAGCATAGGTGGGAAGAACATAACTTTATTCCCATGACAGACTAGATCTTTTTTTTGTTGTTGGTCCATTAGTTGTTTAAGCAGGGGAAATTTCAGTCATAGACGACTGGTCTTCCTCATTCCACTGCTGGTCGATAGAAAGCCCGAGCCTACACTTTTACCGACCCAAGGGATTTTTAACTTCCCACACCACATAGACATGGTATGAGAGCAACCAGCCTTTGATGACGCTGTAAGTTATACACAGCGGTGGAAATCCAAATTGGCAGAGCTGAGGGCACGGGGAATCGAACCGCCGACCCTCTGATTAGGAGTACTGACCTAGAAAAAAGTCAGACACTCTAACCACTCCGCCACAGAGAACGGTGTTTACTTACAGCAATCATCGGGGCACAGACCGGTCCTTATTGAGTGAGGTGTTTTAGCCGAAAATGAGGTCTGATATCAATGCAAGGTTAGGCCTGCATAGTATTATCAGATAAAATAATACAATGCGCTTTGATTTAATGAAACATTGGTTGCTCGGCTTGAAGATCAACCCTTGGGGAAGTTTATTTCTTCTTCTTTTTTTGGTACATTAGTTGTTTAAGCAAGGGAAATTTCAATCGCAGATGATTGGTCTTCCTCATTCCACTGCTCCTTGCCCTATCATAATAATGCCGAGCGCCTGGCTAGGAAGCGACAAGTATACATCTTTAAGTCATTGGTTTGACTTGACCAGGGTTCGAACCCACGATCCCATGATCCCACGATCTACCAACACGGGAGATGGAAGCTCTAACTCATTC
Source organism: Branchipolynoe longqiensis (assembly GCA_030323885.1). Taxonomy (NCBI): domain Eukaryota; kingdom Metazoa; phylum Annelida; class Polychaeta; order Phyllodocida; family Polynoidae; genus Branchipolynoe; species Branchipolynoe longqiensis. The sequence goes on from CM059190.1 coordinate 2,895,344, forward strand.
GGCCATCCCGTCTAGTTGCTTACTCCATGTTTGTGGTTAAATGAAACTCAACTCAGAACTCAACTCAATATGACAGCTTAATTATCAATATTGCAAAGTATACAAGGGCGTACATTGTCTTTTTATTGTTATGGTCTATATACATATATTTAAAAAAAAAATCTTTTGTGAAGAATTTATTTATTCTTCTCATAACGGATAAATGTGTTAACACTTGTTTTCAGCGCTGGCAGCACTAATCCAATTTGATTTAACTCTTTTAAATTTGGTTTGAGTAATTTTATTAGCGGAAGCTTGACCATTACATATTATAGCATATTTTGTTGGATAATTTTATGCTTAATGCAATGGTGTCTCTGCATGGTGGGCGCTTGCTTATAGTCTATCCCAGACACTATGGGCGTAATCGATTAATCAACTCTGGTCACCCGAGCCACTTTTTGGCGCATGCGCACATCCTACAGACTCGGGTTGAATAAACGAATACGCTTAGGGTGGACAAAATGGTGGCTTAATCTAAAACTTAATATTTTTTTTCAATAACTGATATAAGCACAGCAAAATAGGATTTAAAGTATTATATGATTGTAGAAGCTGACAATCTGGGTTATTAAAAAAAAGCATTAAAACAACACATAGGAGTTGTACTGGTAGCTGTTATCCTACAGGTACCAACACAGATGTGACGTCATCGCTCCTAGCAAACCCCAGCCAAGAGGTGGGTTCCTGGGGTCGTGTCGTTTTGCACACGGCACATGTTTTTGTCGACTCCACTCGCGGTGTTCGATTTGAAATTCTGACGAGTCGCCCAGGTCGTGTTAATCGATTACAGCCCATATGGGTCTGATCTGTTGTTAAATTAGTTCTTTTTTTATTGATCAGGTGTGGGTGTTTTTTTCCACCGAATCAAGTGGCGGTGTGAGTGCATGGGTTGAGAAGAGGTGTTGCTCTGATGTTGGTCAAGACCAGACAGGATGGCCGAATGAGTAGAGCGTCTGTCTCCTGTTTTGGGAGATTGGGAGATCCGAACCCATGAGTTTGTGGGTTCGAATCCTGGTCGAATCAAACCAATGACTTAAAAATTGAAACTTGTCGCTTTCTAGCCTGGCCCTCGGCATTATTAGGATAGGGCAAGGACTGGTTGGCTCAGTGTCAGGATAATGTGACTGAGTGGGATATCAGGTCATGGTGCTGGCAGCCTGGTGTCCCAGCGGGGCAGCACTATAAAAGTTGTATGAGTGCGCACTGTCACAAGTCAGTACCCGTCCTGATATGACCTTAGATGTTGCTAGGATGTGAAACAACAAACAAACAAACAAAAGATGTTGGTCAGTGGTAGAGTGGCCGCGTGTTGGGCAATGGGGTGTGAGGAGGAGAGGTAGTTGAGAGGTGTGTTTTGATTGGCTGTTAAGATGAGAGGCTGGCCAATCAGATGGGAGGTCGGCTCGTTGTCATTGGCTAGAGGTTGGTTGGTTGTTGGAGTTTTACGTCCTGGCAACATTTATGGTCATATCAGGACGGATACCGACTTGTAAGAGTATGCCTCCATGGCCACTTTATAGTGCTACCCCACTGGGAAATCAGGCCACCAGCACCATAATCCAATATCCCACTCAGTCACATCATCCAGACACTGTGCTAACAAACCAGTCGTTGCCCTATCCTATTAATCCCGAGCGCCAAGCTAGGAAGCGACAAGTGTCAATTTGATAAGTCATTGGGTTTGACATAGCCGGGAATTGAACTCCCGATCTCCCGCATGAGAGGCCTGCGCTCTACCGATTCGGCCACTGCGTCCTGTTATTGGCTACAGTCATGCTCCTAGCAATGACAGCAATTGGCGCAAAACCACGTAAACGCCAATCCAAAAATGGAGATAAACATTGGAAACAAACCTTCAACAAGTTTTTATTTTCCTATTTTCTTCTTAATAGAGGGAGTGCACGTGACGTCATTACTTAGCAATCATCAGCCAGCGGGCTGCCATCTTGGATTATGAGCAGCCTCCCTAGCCATGTTGTGAATGCATGCAGATGCAGTAAAACAGAGTTTTCTTGTGTTATGGGAGGTTCTGGGCAGTTTACATCCAATGTGTTTACTTACAGCACTTTAGCAACAACTTCTGAGGCCAAACTGCTCAAAACAGTGACAAATAAACCAACAAATCAGTAAATAAGCACAGTGTAGGCAGTTGCAAGCCTTCTGTATGTCATCCAGTATGGCCACCGAAAGTTGCCTCGTGACGTCATTACACCCCCTCTATTGCTCCATATGATTATATGACAAGTGGAATTAGTGAGAATTCAAACTATTTTCAAGGACAAATCTTTTATTTAAACTACATTTTTGGATTGGCGTTTACGTGGTTTTCACGCTTGAACTCTTTTGGAGAACCCCATTATTATGAATACTCTGCTCAATCACGAATTTCCTTTGTATCTACAGAAAGAATGGCCGTTTCCGCAGTCGTTGTCATCCTGCTGTGTTGCTTAGCAACAACAACATATGGTGAGTATACATTACAGAGGTGCCAAGTCTCCCGATTTGGCAAGATATCTATTAAATTATCTGTTTAGCATCGTGCTCGTGTGCTGGTGTGATAGTTGTCTATTAGGGGCTTTTATTGGGCGTTTTGGTATACGTAGGTGGGTGGGAAACATCGTATCTAGTGTGACGTCAAAGGGGGAGAAATTTCAAATGTGGATGAATAGATGGGATGTCCGAATGAGTTAGAGCGTCCGTCTCCCGTGCTGGTAGATTGTGGGGTCATGGGTTTGAACCCTGGTCGAGTCAAACCAATGACTTAAAAATTGATACTTGTCGCTTCCTAGCCAGGTGCTCGGCATTATTAGGACAGGGCAAGGACTGGTGTGCTCAGTGTCAGGATAATGTGACTGAGTGGGGTACCAGGTCATGGTGCCGGTGGCCTGGTTTCCCAGTGGGACAGCACTATAAAGTCGCCATGAGTGTGCACTGTCACAAGTCGGTACTCGTCCTGATATGAGCTTAGATGTTGCTAGGACATAAAACAACAACAAACAAACAAACAATCAAATGTGGACAATAAGCCTTCGTCATTGCAATGCTCCTTGCGCTGTCCTAGTGATGCCAGGATAGGTAGTGACAAGGCACGATGCACCAATGGTAGAAACATTTGAGAGAGGGCTGGATAGACATTGGAGAGGACACCCACAATTATCTGAGGTATAACTTGTTATGCAAATATTATTTAGGATGCAGCCAAACACTGATTGTCCATCTGTTACTGATCGTCATAAGCCCTGTTCACACACGGGCGTTAAGTCGCCTCAACTAGTTCGCCTTGTCTAGTTCGACTCACATTGGTCATGTGGACGCTATGCTGAGGCGACTTAAGCCTGAGTCGACTCATCTAGTTCGCTTCAACTAGACCACCTCCCGAGGTAGTTCATATGAAGCGAACTAGCTTAAGTCGGCCCATCTTGCTTATGTGGACGGTGCCGGTTTACTTGAAGCAGCTTAAGCATGTCACACGCATGCGCAGTCGAGAGCTGAGTTTGTTGATTTTACGGTCGATCAAAAGCGCATATGATATAATTTGGTCTATGAAACCGCTAGCTGTGCACAGATATTTTTTCATCATTTATTTTTAGGTTTTCACTGCCCAGCAGAAGTTTTGACCATTCCAAAACAATACGATTCAGTCGATACATATCTAGGTCGAACCCACACTCTCTCGTGGTGATGTCGACTAACCGAAAGTGGCGCTGGTTAGTATGGACTTGCTCATGCACAGATATCGATTTCCACCTTAAACCGCCCCAAGCACTGCACGTGTGGACACGACACACTTTCACGCCTAGTTCGCCTCATCTAGTTCGCCTTATCTAGTTCGGCCTAATGCTGCACGTGTGAACAGGGCTTTAGTCTAGCTATAATTCTAATACAACTGCCTAGCTAATCCATGTCCGGTATTAGGTTACATTATTAAAGTTGCATGGTCCGATGGTATAAATATATTTTCAGAACTAAAACATTTACGTACATTTGATCCTACATATCTGACTTAAGCCCTGTTTACACGGGAAATTGTAAAGCGAATTAGACAAAGTGATTTATATGAAGCGAAGTAGCGGCGTGTTTACACACGGAGCGGTTTAAGGCGGAAATCGATATCTGCGCATGAGCAAGTCCAGACTAACCAGCGCCAGTTTCGGTTAGTCGATGTCGCCACGAGAGTGTGGGTTCGACCGAGATATGTATGGACTGAATCATATTGTTTTGGAACGGTCAAAACTTCTGCTGGGCAGTGAAAACCTTAAAATAAATCATGAACAAAATATCTGTGCACAGCTAGCAGTTTCATAGACCAAATTATATAATATGTGCTTTTGATCAACCGGAAAGTCAACAAACTAAGGTCTCGACTGCGCATGCGTGTGAGGTGCTTAAGCTAGTTCACTTCATATAAACTACCTTGCGAGGCGGTTTATATAAAGCGAATAATATGAATCGATTCAGCCCTAATCCGCCTCAGAGTCGTGTTTACACGCCGAATGTAAGGCGAACTAGGCAAGGCGCATTATTCGAGGCGTTTTAACTCGCCCGTGTAAACACGGCTTTAGATACTGGTGCCCACACTAATCAATTGGTGCTGTATTTATGGAATATGCTAGAGGAAGCCATGTGCCTCAGAACTCACTCTCTAAGATGCAGGTCAATCTCGTGACCTCTCTGAGGCTCTCGGTGGTCATGGCCTAGTTTCACACACCACATGATCAGCCTGAGCAAGACTGAGGCACTCTCCAGAAACAGGCTGTTTTGTTTATGTTCAGCAGACCTTCTGTTATCTGTTTTTCTTCTCATTAGCTAGATTATAAATTGTGTTATCTCACTCACTTGATAGTTAACCGTATAAAGTATTGAACTGAAAGTGTAGGAATCAGGATGTTTACTCCAATGCCAGTATGTTATGTTACGCTATGCTACGTTCCTGCTATGCTTCGTAGTAGTAAATTTATCAAAGTTGAGAGTTCAGTATGGTAATGAAGTCAGTACACCACGTGACCATGGTGAGATTGGGAAGGCTGTCACAGCCTTGGCTTCCAGCCCGGGAGTTTCAGCAAGCATGCCGAAATTATTTTGAATGGATTTACTTCAAATATCTTCAAAGTGAGTTTGCAATCATCAAAACCAATTGTTACAGTTGCATAACCCGATGATTTTGAGCTTTTGCCATTTTATTTGTTTAACTGTATTATGTTAATCGCTGCAATCTACTTTGAATCAGTTTGTAAGTAACTTACGGGGATATTTGAAGGGAAAACAGAAAACAGACGCGATCACTGAATGAGTTGAGCATCCGCCTCCTGTTCTGGTAGGTCATGGGATTCGAACTCGCGGGTTCTAATCCTGGCCGAGTCAAAGCAATGACTTAAAACTTGATATTTATCGCTACCTAGCCAGGCCCTCAGCATTACTAGGATAGGGCAAGTAGCAGTGAAATGATGAAGACCAATTGTCTGCATTTGAAATTTCCCCCGCTTAATCAACTGATTAAAAACTAATTCAAAGTAGATTGCAGCGATTAACATAATACAGTTAAACAAATAAAATGGCAAAAACTCAAAATCATCGGGTTATGCAACTGTAACAATTGTTCAATGTTCTCGGATATCTTGAATAAGAGAAACTATCAAAGATGCGTAATCCGATAATGTTAAGTTATTAGATAAATACAGTGAAACCCTGATTTAACGCGAACTCGGATATAGCGCAATGAGTCATTGGCCCTGTCAGAATTCTTTAATTCAGAGCCAATTCAATAAACTGAACCCAGATTTAGTGCGACCCTGTTTTTCTCCCTGCGATATCTCTTTATGGACTCCAATAATGGCGTTGTAACAGGTTCTCGCTGTATATCAGGTGTTTGAGGTGGTGATCCGTTAGCAGCGTGAAAGTGCATACTCATGGCGACTTTATAGTGCTGCCCCACTGGGAGACCAGGCTGCAAGCACCATGACCCGATATCCCATCCAGTCACATTATCCTGACACTGAGCCAACCGGTCCTTGGTTTGACTCGACCAGGGTTCAAACCCACAAACCCATGTGCTCGGATCTTCCAAAAGAGGAGACGGACGCTCAACTCATTCGGCCATCCCATCTGGTCCTGGGAGCAAAGGAAGAAAGCAGAAGATAGCATAGAAGTGAAGGCAGTACATTGAGTAGTAGTACATTTAGATACTTGTGAGACCCACACAAACTATGATCAGTGTACTGACAACCATAGACCCATTTGCATTTCCCATTAGTTAGTAGGTTATAAACAGAAGCACTCATGATATAATGGGTATTATCGCAATCATGGATAATATCCGCCTTCGTCCTAAAATAATACTCGCATAATAAATGATACAACACATGTGTTTACAGGTAACCTGGCCTGCTGCTCATACCCCTGTCAGAACGGAGGGATATGCATGACGGAGGGCCACGAGGACTACTCCTGTGACTGCACCAGCACCGGCTTCAAGGGGCGCTACTGCGAACTGCGTGAGTCATGCAGTGCTTACATTCAACACGCTGAGTCATGCAGTGCTTACATTCAACACGCTGAGTAGTGCAGTGCTTACATTCAACATGCTGAGTCACACAGTGCTTACATTCAACACACTGAGTCACACAGTGCTTACATTCAACACGCTGAGTCACACAGTGCTTACATTCAACACACTGAGTCACACAGTGCTTACATTCAACACACTGAGTAGCGCAGTGCTTACATTCAACACACTGAGTCATGCAGTGCTTACATTCAACACGCTGAGTAGTGCAGTGCTTACATTCAACACGCTGAGTCACACAGTGCTTACATTCAACACCCTGAGTAGTGCAGTGCTTACATTCAACACACTGAGTAGTGCAGTGCTTACATTCAACACACTGAGTAGTGCAGTGCTTACATTCAACACACTGAGTAGCACAGTGCTTACATTCAACACACTGAGTAGCGCAGTGCTTATATTCAAGACACTGAGTCATACAGTGCTTACATTCAACACACTGAGTCACACAGTGCTTACATTCAACACACTGAGTGACACAATGCTTACATTCAACACCCTGAGTAGTGCAGTGCTTACATTCAACACACAGAGTCACACACCGCTTACATTCAACACACTGAGTCAGTGAGTGCTTACATTCAACATGCTGAGTCAGTGAGTGCTTACATTCAACACACTGAGTAACACACAGCTTACATTCAACACACTGAGTCACACAATGCTTACATTCAACACACTGAGTCATGCAGTGCTTACATTCAACACACCGAGTCACACACGCTTACATTCAACATGCTGAGTCACACATGCTTACATTCAACACACTGAGTGACACAGTGCTTACATTCAACACACTGAGTCACACAGTACTTATATTCAACACACTGAGTCACACAGTGCTTACATTCAACATGCTGAGTCAGTGAGTGCTTACATTCAACACGCTGAGTAGTGCTTACATTCAACACACTGAGTAGTGCAGTGCTTACATTCAGCACGATGAGTCATGCAGTGCTTACATTCAACACGCTGAGTAGTGCAGTGCTTACATTCAACACGCTGAGTCATACAGTGCTTACATTCAACACACTGAGGCACACAGTGCTTACATTCAACACACTGAGTGACACAATCCTTACATTCAACACACTGAGTCACACACCGCTTACATTCAACACACTGAGTCAGTGAGTGCTTACATTCAACATGCTGAGTCAGTGAGTACTTACATTCCACAGACTGAGTCACACAATACTTAAATTCAAAGCACTGAGTCACACAGTCCTTACATTCAACACACTAAGTGAAACAATGCTTACATTCAACACACTGAGTCACACAATGCTTACATTTAACACACTGAGTCACACAGTGCCTACATTCAACACACTGAGTGACACAATGCTTACATTCAAGACACTGAGTGACACAGTGCTTAGATTCAACACACTGAGTCACACAATACTTACATTCAACACACTGAGTCACACAATGCTTACATTCAACACACTGAGTCACACAATGCCTACATTCAAAACACTGAGTCACACAATGCTTACATTCAACACAGTGAGTCACACAGTGCTTATATTCAACACACTGCGTCACACATTGCGTACATTCAACATGCTGAGTTAGTTAGTGCATACATTTAACACACTGAATCAGTCACTTACATTCAACACACTGAGTCACACAATACTTACATTCAACACACTGAGTCACACATTCCTTACATTCAACTTACTGAGGCACACACTACTTACAGTCAACACACTGAGTGACACAGTTCTTACATTCAACACACTGAGTGACACAGTGCTTACATTCAACACACTGAGTCACACAATACTTATATTCAACACTCTGAGTCACACAGTGCTTACATTCAACACACTGAGTCACACAGTGCTTACATTCAACACACTGAGTCACACAATGCTTACATTCAACACACTGAGTCACTCAGTGCTTACATTCAACACACTGAGTCACACAATACTGTAGTGGTCTGCACTGACCTCTTAGGCAAGTAACAACATAGACAGGTAGGCGTGGGGAGCATGTTGATATCAGGGAGCCTAGGTGGTGTAATGGTTAGCACACTGGCCCGGAATGCAAAGAGATGTGGGTTCGAGTCCCGCTCTAGGCGCAGTATTTCCCATTTTCATCACCCCCACAACACTGGTTGCCGTGATCAGGATCCTGTACAAGCTTTGCGCTGTATGGTTGTTGAACCTACCCTGTGTATGTATGTGTTAGTGCATTGCCTGTATGTATGTAATTGTAAGCATTACAAGACTTACAATTCCAGGCGGACGAGTGTAGTGGTCTGCACTGACCTCTTAGGCAAGTAACCACATAGACAGGTAGGCGTGGGGAGTCTGTTGATATCAGGGAGCCTAGGTCGTGTAATGGTTAGCACACTGGCCCGGAATGCAAAGAGATGTGGGTTCGAGTCCCGCTCTAGGCACGATATTTCCCATTTTCATCACCCCCACAACAATACTTACATTCAACACACTGAGTGACACAGTGCCTACATTCAACATGCTGAGTGAAACAATGCTTACATTCAACACACAGAGCCACACAATACTTACTTTCAACACACTGAGTGACACAATGCTTAAATTCAACACACCTAGTGACATAATGCTTACATTCAACACACTGAGGGACATAATGCTTACATTCAACACACTGAGTCACACAGTGCTTACATTCAACACACTGAGTCACACAATGCTTACATTCAACACACTGAGTCACACAATGCTTACATTCAACACACTGAGTCACACAATGCTTACATTCAACACACTGAGTCACACAGTGCTTACATTCCACACACTGATTGACACAATACTTACATTCAACACACTGAGTCACACAATACTTACATTCAACACACCGAGTCACACAATGCTTACATTCAACACACTGAGTCACACAGTGCCTACATTCAACACACTGAGTGACACAATGCTTACATTCAACACACTGAGTGACACAATGCTTACATTCAACACACTGATTGACACAATACTTACATTCAACACACTGAGTCACACAGTGCTTAGATTCAACACACTAATTGACACAATACTTACATTCAACACACTGAGTCACACAGGTCCTACATTCAACACACTGAGTCACACAATGCTTACATTCAACACACTGATTGACACAATACTTACATTCAACACACTGAGTCACACAGTGCTTACATTCAACACACTGAGGCACACAATGCTTACATTCAACACACTGAGTCACACAATGCTTACATTCAACACACTGAGTCACACAATGCTTACATTCAACACACTGAGTCACACAGTGCTTACATTCAACACACTGAGTGACACAATGCTTACATTCAACACACTGAGTGACACAATGCTTACATTCAACACACTGAGTGACACAATGCTTACATTCAACACACTGAGTCACACAGTGCTTACATTCAACACACTGAGTGACACAGTGCTTACATTCAACACACTGAGTGACACAGTGCTTACATTCAACACACTGAGTGACACAATGCTTACATTCAACACACTGAGTGACACAATACTTACATTCAACACACTGAGTCACACAGTGCTTACATTCAACACACTGAGGCACACAGCGCTTACATTCAACAGACTAAGTCATGCCATGCTTACATTGAACAGACTGAGTCACACAATACTTACATTCAACACACTGAGTCAGACAATGCTGACATTCAACACACTGAGTCACACAGTGCCTACATTCAACACACTGATTCACACAATGCTTACATTCAACACACTGAGTCACACAATACTTACATTGAACACACTGAGTCACACAGTGCTTACATTGAACACACTAAGTCATGCAATGCCTACATTGAACACACTGAGTCACACAATACTTACATTCAACATACTGAGGCACACACTGCTTACATTCAACACACTGAGGCACACACTACTTACATTCAACACACTGAGTGACACAGTGCTTACATTCAACACATTGAGTGACACAGTGCTTACGTTCAACACACTGAGTGACACAATGCTTACATTCAACACACTGAGTGACACAATGCTTACATTCAACACATTGAGTCACACAATGCTTACATTCAACACACTGAGCCACACAATGCTTACATTCAACACGCTGAGTGACACAGTGCTTACATTCAGTGCATTGTGTTACTGAAGACTTATACATGCATTAAAGATTTGGTCACCTGGTTTTAACATGTACTTCTTATGCGAATTGTCGCTTTATCTCAGCAACTCTTGAATCGCGTCCTAAGTATAAATGCATAAATGATCATAAATGAATCAAATAAGAAAGTGACCATCAGTATGTAATAATAGTAACAATAGTAACGATAGTAACAATAGTAATGATAGTAAAGATAGTAACGATAGTAGTGAAAGTAATGATAGTACTATTAGTAGCAGTAGTAACAATAGTAACAATAGTAATAATGGTAACAATAGTAACAATAGTAGTAATAGTAATAATAGTAACAATAGTAACAATGGTAACAATAGTAACAATAATAATAATAGTAATAATAGAATATTTATTTCCACATGATCACTGTACATACAAAAATCAATTTGCTCTAGAGGCGTCGTTAAATAAAAGAGGTCAGTGCAAACCACCATAATAGTATTCTGAACTTCCGGAAATGACGTCACATTGCAGCGTCCACGTGGGGATACAGCTTGCAGTACTGGGTGCGACCATCACCGGAAACTCTGCACTACCTGCTGACAAACTTCAAATGGGTCTGGCGCATTATTAATGCTGTGCCCATCCTGCAGAAGACCATCATGAGAATTGTCTACATCAGTGAGTATAGACTGCAAGTCTGTCTATTATTTATGCATACTCTACATGTGCTCTATAATCTATTATGGGAATGTAAACAAGGACACTATCACTTATCAGTTCTCTTCTATATATATTAGTTATTACCTACTATCCTACCGTCATAGGAGTTAGTTCCTGCTTCTGCCACTAGAGCGCCACCTGTGAGTGGCTCCTGGCCATCCTGATACCAGCTGCGTCTGGTCACTACTGCCTCCAGACCTGCTCGGATGGTCAGATCTTACAGTGAAACCTCTCCAAATCAACCGACCATGGAATCGACTTTGAATGGTCCATTTAGGGAGCTTATCGGCTTAGATCGTTTGGGACCCAAATAAAGTGATCGATATAGGGAAGTAGTCGTTCTGTGGAGGTGGTCGGTTAGACAGGTTTTACTGTATATGTATATAAATTCTCGGGTGCGAATGACGGAGGAGAGCGTCCAATTGATACTTGTTGCTCCCTAGCCTGGCGCTCGCCATTATTAGGATAGGGCAAGGACTGGTTGGCTCAGTGTCAGGATAATGTGACTGAGTCGGATATCAGGTCATGGTGCTGGCAGCCTGGTCTTCCAGTGGGGCAGCAATATAAAGTCGTCATGTGTGCGCCCTGTCACAAGTCGGTACCCGTCCTGATATGATCCTAGATGTTGCTAGGATGTAAAACAACAACAAACAAACAAAGCACACAATATAAAGCCTTCCGGAATCAGCAAACCCAATACAACTTCATCTGATCCGCTTATAATATAATATTTGCATAAAGGTAATCATTTATACATATGCAACTTATGCATCAGAAAACCTGAGGAGTTTCTAAACTGCCAATATTTGGAATAGACTTCCAGCTATGCAGAGAACATATTAGTGTTTAAGAAACTACTAAAAATAATGTACCCTAGAAATACCGATGATGTTTAAATGGATTAAACAAAGAATACTGAAAGCTGGTTTTTGGATTGTTTGCAATCTACAAACAGCTACAAGCCATAAGAAGCAAAAAAACCTAAATTATTACTAAAACTGAATTCAAAGGATTTGAATCAAATTGAACTAGCGCTGCCCAGCAGTGATAACAAGTATTTACACACTTATCCATTATGAGCAGGGTAAATAATTGTATCACCCCCCCCCCCCCCAAAAAAAGAAGAAAATGCATGAAATTATCAACTGCTTTTTCAAACATCAGGCACAACTTAACCAGAGGTAGCATCATCATGACAATGGTATCATTTTGTTGCCAATACTACAGGCCATAGTTTCATATAAATTCTTTGTCTATCTATTTAAAAATGTAATCATCCTTGTAAATAAATGTTTCTGCAGTGCGTGGGAACATGGTGGACAGCCCACCAGTGTATGAGTCAGACCACAGCTACCCAACCATGGACGCCACCTCGAACTCCTCCTACTACATGAGAGCCCTGCCGCCGGTCCCTGCAGACTGCCCCACACCTATGGGGGTTGTAGGTGAGTTCTCCACCATTTCACCGCCATTTATTTATCTATTTGTCGCATTCGTTGATTAAGTGCGTGAAATTTCAATACAAATTGGGATTTGTAGGAGGGTTCGCTAAAAGAAACAACAAACCAACACCCAAATCTATATATATGTTTAAATACATTTATGTATATCTATTTATTTATATATATATATATAAATATAATTTCTATCTGTATCTATCTATCTATATCTATCTATATCTAGATCTAACTAGATCTATCTATATGTATCTAGATCTATCTAGATATATATCTACATCTATCTACATCTATCTATCTATCTAGATATCTATCTATCTATATCTATCTTTATATAGCTATATATATCTAGATGTATACATATTATATCAATATATCTAGATATATACCGATATAGATGCAGATAGATATAGATAGATATAGACAGATATAGATATAGATAGATATATATATATAGATATATATATAGATATATGAGCCTGTCTCAAAAGGTGATAACTCTTCTTTTGTTTGTCCATTGTAACGATTGACACAAAACAGCACAGAAACGGTTACACTGAAAACAAGGACATTTGCTTCAAATCAATATGTATTCTATTGAGATTATGAAACACTATGTAAAAAACAAATCAGTTTATCCTCAGCAAATGCATAAGTAGATTGTATGTTGATCATTACAATGGACAAAGTTTTGTCTCATATTGCTTAGCACCTTTTGAGACAGTCTCATATATAGATATATATAGATATGTATATATGTACTATATAATTTATTATGTGGATATAAATAACGGCAACCCCTTAATGTTTCTCTCTAACCACCTTAACTTCCATGTTATTCACTGTGGAGCGGGCATTCTCTCCTCCCCGCCTCCTCTACACCATGAGCCAACTGTCACTCTGCTCAGTTTCAAAACTATATATGTATATATATATATGCATATATACGTATATATATAGCATTGATTCACACATTCACACAGATACACATATGTAGTTCACATTGTGCATCACCAGGTAGGAAGGAGTTACCGGAACCGGATGTCCTGGTCGAGCAGTTCTTCCGGCGCCGGAAGTTCAAGGTCGAGGAGTATGGGTCCAACCTGCTGTTCACCTTCTTTGCACAGCACTTCACACACATCTTCTTTAAGACAGACATCAAGAAGGGACCCGGCTTCACCTGGGGCGGCCATGGGGTGAGTTTCAGCCACCTACAAAAGAAAGGAGTGTGCATGGGGAGTGCGCATAGTGAGACAAACGTTGGGAATGTGAGCGGAGGCGCTCATTCTGGGATCATTGCCAGGACACGGGGCCTAACCACTCCCCCCACCCACAAGTCGATCCGCGGGATACCTCCCCTGCCACTCACACACGCTTGGCTCCTCCCCCGCCTCCTTATTCATTGTCCTCTTCCCCGGCAGCTCCTCCGCCTGCCAATCTCCTCTCGCGCCCGACTCTCCCTTGACCCTCACCCTCCGTCGGTTGGTCAATCTGCACCGCACCTCTGGACTAATAACTGCCATTCTTTCTTTCCCACCCACCCACCCACACCTCCGATTCATTTGATTAAAATCGAATGCATATAATCGAAAAAGCAATTGATGTTTGAGTAATTAATGCAACCCGAGAAAATTATTCCGCCATTTTGCATTGCATCATGCCTTTTGTCGTCTTATCAATTGTCTCATTGCCTTCGCCATTCCTTACACTTGATATCGGCTATTTACATGACGTTTCAGTTCAGCTGTCTGTGAAATAGTGAAATAGCGAATGGTAGACAGGAAGTGTGAACACTTATTTGTCTCTCATTTTTGCTTGAGTGCAAGTAAATAAGCAACACAAGGAATAATTAGTAGCATGTGGTGAATAAGGGGTCAAATTTCCCTGGATCATCAGCCCATGCCTTTTCTAATCTGTTCTTGAATGAATTTATTGACTCGGCATCAATAACATTTTGTGGGAGACTGTTCCATATAATTATGATCCTGTTTGAGAAACTGTGTTGCCTTAACTTTGAAATGGTTCTGGGTTTTACTAGTTTGAGAGTATGGCCCCAACTGCCTTCTCTTTTATTCAAGGTGAAAAATTGGTTCATATCTATTTTATTAAAACCTTTCATAATTTTAAATACTTCAATTATGTCACTTAAAACGTTTTGGAGTGTATGGGGTTTGAACCCACACCACCAAACAACTTCAAATTACAAGCTCAACACTCTAACCACTAGGCTACAGAGAGCACACATACGTCAAAGAGGAGCGATGCTACAGCATGTAATGCCCCCCCCCCCCCCCCCCCCCCCCCCCAAGGCTGTCCAGAATTAACCCATGTTATCCAAATCCTGCTGACTAGACGGTATGGCCGAATGAGTTGAGTGTCCGTCTCCCGTTTTGGTAGATCATGCGATTCAAACCCACGGGTTGGAACCCGGGTCGAGTCAAATCAATGATTTAAAAATTGATACTCGTCGCTTCCTAGACGGGCGCTCGGCATTATTAGGATAAGGCAAGGACTGGTGTGCTCGGTGTCAGGTTAATGTGACTGAGTGGGATATCAGGTCATGCTGCTGGCGGCCTGGTGTCACAGAGGGGCAGCATTATAATGTCGCCATGAGTGTGCACTGTCACAAGTCGGTACCTGTCCTGATATGACCTTAGATATTGCCAGGATGCACAACTCCAACAACCAACCAACCAACCCAGCGTGCCGGGTCATAGCTTCAGCTAACACACCGGAAGTTGGGGGTTGGTGCCCCCTCCCACACCCATCCGTCACTGTAGACGCCATACTTGAAAGTCGTGGAATTTTATAATTCAGTATTGCAGGCCTGGAAAGTGGTGGAATTTGTCTAAAGATCCTTGAATGCCCTTGAAAATGGAAAACCATGACCATATTTTTTAAAGCCTATTTTCGCTGACTTCAATCAGTGATGTTTTGCATTAAAAGTGATTTTTGTGGGTTTGTTATCCTGCCTCTTGATTTTCATATTAAAACCATGCATCTAGCCATTGTTATTTCTCATGCTTATTCACAATTCATATCTTACCCAGTGAATCGACTATGAATACAGCTGTGTTTCGAGGAACTTTAATTTAATAAATGTTTTAAATACGTCTTGGAATTTTGGACTGAAAGGTCCACAAAAGTGCTGGAAAGTGCTGGAATTTGATATGTCAAAATGGGTAGGAACCCTGTAGTTACTCCTTCAGCCATCTCTTCTAGACAGGGCTGCTGAACAACCCATTAGAACAAGTTTCAGAAGGCTTGGTTAATGAAATTACCACACAAATTCTTTATCTAAGAAGCAAAATGCATCGAGTTTCCATCTAAGCAGGGTCCATGTGGGGCCTGGAAAGTCTTGAAAAGTCTTAAACTTCATTTGCCCCATTTCAAGGCCTTGAAAAGCCTTGAATTAAACCTATTTTGGGTAATTATTCTTGAAAAGCCTTCAATTCCATTAAAACTGTCCCCACTGATGTAAATTACCTGATATCACATTTGCCATTGTTGTTTTTTTCCTGAAATCCAATTGAAAATAGTCTTGAATTCCTATCAAAAACAGCTTTGAAAAGCCTTGAATTCCATATCTTCACATGTATCTGGACCCTTTTTTTCCTCTTTTTTTTCTTAAAGATTTATACTGCCTACCATGGATAAGTCTGAATAGACTTGTTGTCACCATTAGACAGTTTGTCGATAGAAAGCCCGAGCCTACACTTTTACCGACCCAAGGGATTTTGAACCTCCCACGCCACATAGACATGGTATGAGAGCAACTGGCCTTTGATGACGCCGTAAGTTATAAACAATGATGGAAATCCAAATTGGCAGAGGTGGGGGGGGGGGGCATGGGGAATCGAACCATTGACCTTCAGATTAGGAGTCCGACCTAGAAAAAAAGTCAGACACTTTAACCACTCCACCACAGAGAACACCCTGTTTAAGGAACACATGGTATTCTCAGGTGACTAGATCTTTAATGGAATTTCGGGTTTAGTTATTTTCTTTGTTGGAAAAACCCATTTATGTATTTTTGTTATTCAGGTTGATGGATCGCATATCTACGGGCCAAGTAAAGCGTCAGAAAACCTTCTGAGGAGTTTCAAAACTGGGAAACTCAAAACTCAGGTGAGCTGGTTTTGTATTTGTTTTTTAAAAGAATGTATTTATTATTTATCAGGGATGAAAGAGCTCCGTGATTTCTTTATTTAATTTATTTAGAACTAAACTAACTAGCTAACTAGATGGTGATTACAAAATATATGAAATGATGAATTTTTTTAATTTACAAATTAAATTTTTTTTTTTTAAACTTTAAATTCATATTTGTTATATAATTTATTTAATTCATTAAATTTGTTGAATATCTTTTTTTATTTTGTTTACATAGACAATAAATGGTGAGGAGTGGCCGCCCCGCCTGAAGGATGCCCCGGTAAAGATGCTCTATCCGCCAGGAGTTCCAGAGGAGAAGCGCTTCGCCATTGGGCACGAGTTCTATAGTCTACTTCCAGGGCTCTTCGTCTACGCCACCATCTGGTTGCGCGAGCACAACCGCGTCTGCGAAATGCTTCAGGAAGTCCATCCTGAGTGGGACGATGAGCGCCTCTTTCAAACAGCAAAACTTATCATCATTGGTGAGTACTGAAGGTCATCGGCTTGGGTGGTGTTCAGGGAATATAATAATATAATAATATAATATAATAACATAATACTGTAATAGGAAAATTCAACTTATTTGACACAAAACAGTATAATACTCGAAGAATAAAACTAGGTCTCCCAGTGGGGCAGCACTATAAACTCACGATGAGTGCACCCTGTCACAAGTCGATTCCCGTTCTGATATGACCTTAGATTGTTGCCAGGAAGTACAACTCCAACAACCAACCAACCTGTTCCATCTCTCAATCCTCAGGGGAGACCATCAAGATTGTGATCGAGGACTATGTGCAACATTTGAGCAGGTACAATCTGCAGGTGACCTTTGACCCCGAGCTGCTTTTTGGCCAAGTCCATCAGTACCAGAATCGGATCGCCCTGGAGTTCAACCATCTCTACCACTGGCACCCACTCATGCCCGATGAGTACTACATAGGTGAGGCGTCCGGCAACTTGGATCTTCGAGTTAGTGTCACTGGTTCCTTTCGAAAAGGCTGAAGCTGCGACTTAGTGAAGCGCTGAAGCTGTGACTCAGTGAAAGGCTGAAGCTGCGACTCAGTGAAGGGCTGAAGCTGTGACTCAGTGAAAGGCTGAAGCTGCGACTCAGTGAAAGGCTGAAGCTGCGACTCAGTGAAAGGCTGAAGCTGTGACTCAGTGAAAGGCTGAAGCTGCGACTCAGTGAAAGGCTGAAGCTGTGACTCAGTGAAAGGCTGAAGCTGTGACTCAGTGAAAGGCTGAAGCTGCGACTCAGTGAAAGGCTGAAGCTGCGACTCAGTGAAAGGCTGAAGCTGTGACTCAGTGAAAGGCTGAAGCTGCGACTCAGTGAAAGGCTGAAGCTGTGACTCAGTGAAAGGCTGAAGCTGTGACTCAGTGAAAGGCTGAAGCTGCGACTCAGTGAAAGGCCGAAGCTGCGACTCAGTGAAAGGCTGAAGCTGTGACTCAGTGAAAGGCTGAAGCTGCGACTCAGTGAAAGGCTGAAGCTGCGACTCAGTGAAAGGCTGAAGCTGTGACTCAGTGAAAGGCTGAAGCTGTGACTCAGTGAATGGCTGAAGCTGTGACTCAGTGAAAGGCTGAAGCTGTGACTCAGTGAAAGGCTGAAGCTGTGACTCAGTGAAAGGCTGAAGCTGCGACTCAGTGAAGCGCTGAAGCTGTGACTCAGCGAAATGCTGAAGCTGTGACTCAGTGAAAGGCTGAAGCTGCGACTCAGTGAAAGGCTGAAGCTGTGACTCAGCGAAATGCTGAAGCTGCGACTCAGTGAAAGCCTGAAGCTGCAACTCAGTGAAAGGCTGAAGCTGCGACTGAGTGAAAGGCTGAAGCTGTGACTCAGTGTGTTTACGTGGCAGAGATTGTGTGGTTGGTGACTCCCCACCTAGTTTCTTTCCATAAATGTTTAATTCTGTTCTGTTATGAATTGATTGTTCCTTTTGGTTAAAAGAATCACAAAGACATAAATAAACACACAATTTTTATTTCAAACAAAATATCTTCTATAATATGCATACACACAAACACATCACCGTACAGTGAGTGTCTCCCTCTTAAATGATCACCATGAACAATGACCCCCTGCAATATATGATCAGAATTCCAAAGAAACGACATATTTTAACTACAATTAACCCTCACCAACGACCACCCGCCTAACACGACCAATGACCACCCTTTTCCCCCTTTATGCGACCATTATTTTAAAGTCAACAAATATGATTATATGATAATTAAATGGACATTTTAAATCCAGTGTGATTATGTGATGTTTTAATTATTTAATTTGTTATCTAAAATCCAACAAGTGTGATTATATGATATTTAAATGTGTCACTCCCTCTAACCATAACCCCCTCACCAGCAACCACCTCCCTTATGCGACCACATTCTCTCTGCAGTAGGGGTGGTAGTTTAAGAGGGGAACCACTGTACATGAAAATAAGTAGTTATTCATATCATGTATTTAAAATAATAAAAAGAGTCGACAAATCCCCTAACTCACTACAAAGATCCATATGACCTACAGTCAAAATGGTATGTGTATGTGTATGTGTATGTGTATGTGCACTTCGCCGCCCATATGAGCCATAGCTGTGACCCAGCATGTTGGATAGAATCCCCCCCTCTTCAGTCCTTACTGAGGGACCAGCAGAACTCACAACACCCACATTCTCACCACATTCTAACAAACAAACAAACAAAAGACCTCTCAATGGCACAACTAGTCCATGAGCCACGACTGCCCTGCTGGTATTCATCGTATTCTCGTGGGTTAACGCCCTGGGCATTTAAATTGGCAAATCACTGAAGTTGGGGGTAGGCGTTTACCAACACATGGGCATTTAATGGGTGGGCATTTACGAAATATTGGCCAAGTTGGGGGTGGACGTTAACCCACACATGGGCTATAAACTCAGCATCAGAATATGGTAGTCAACTTTGGTAGTCAACTTTGTTTTTCGTCTTTCTAGGGGGCGTGACATATCCGTTGAAGAAATTCATGTTCAACAACGACATTGTGTTTGACCACGGCTTGGAAGCTGTCGTTGATGCCTTTCAGCGCCAGGTGTCGGGCAAAGTGACCACTCAGAACCACTCCAACTTCACCCTCCACGTTGCCAAGGAGACCATAGAGCATGGCAGGGCCCTGCGTCTGCAGTCACTCAACGCCTACCGCAAACGCTTCCGGTTGGCGCCCTATGAATCTTTCACTGAACTCACAGGTAAGCCCGCGTTGCATAATTCACAATTGTCGTCTGCTTCCAGTCTAATTGATTAAAATGACACGTCATTCTGGCACAGGCACAGAGAATGAGAAAGCAGCGATTGCGAAGAACATAGCTTTTATTCCCATGACGGGCAAGATATCGGTGAGTAGCATAGTAAGGAATATTCCGAATCAAAATTACATAATTGGGCCGCCTCTGAGATTACGTAATCAGATGGCTTCTGAACTCAGAAGTGATTTGATTACGTAAATTCGATCTGGAATAGCCTTTGCCATATTACTCTGAGGGAGTCCTATTGCACAATTTAGTCCTGGAATGTCCTTTGCTATGCTACTCTGAGGCAGTTTGATTACATAATTTTGATCTGGAATGTCCTTTGTCTTACTACTCTGAGGGGTCCTAATGCATAATTTTGATCTGGAATGGCCCTTGGTATACTACTCTGAGGCGGTAGGCTGGTCTGCATTCAATGAGGTATTTTTGTCAATCAATTCTGACATGGATATAAATTGAGTACGGCAGTATTTATAACTAAAAACAACACCAAAAATCCATATCGGGTACGAGTAACCCATATCATGTGGCAGGTCTGAGAATCAAATCTAAATAATTGCTTTGGCTTTGAACAAAAATTGATGTTCCATTGGACTATGCAGCTTAAAATATATATATATTTTTTTTTAATTTAAAAAAGGAGTATTTCAAAAAGAATTATTAAAAAGGAATTATTTCAAAAAGATTTACTTGAAAAAGAATTATTTAAAAAAGAATTAAATTTTTTTATATTTAAACAAGATTTATTTAAAAACGAAATATATAAAAAAAGAATTTTTTTAAAAGAATTATTTAAAAAAGAATTATTCAAAAAGGAATGATTTAAAAAAGGATTATTTAAAAATAAATTATTTAAAAAAAGTTATTTTAAAAGAATGACTAACAAATATATATATTACAAAAAAAAAATATTTAAACAAATTTTAAAATAATTTTTTTTTAAATACATTAAACAAAATTCTACAATTAACAAAAAATTCTAATTAACAATTTTGTTGTTGAAAGGTGAGACGGAGCTGGCGGCGAAGCTGGAAGCGCTGTACGGCGACATTGACGCGGTCGAGTTCTACGTGGGCGTCATGGTCGAGAAGCACCGGCCAGACGCCATGTTCAGCGGCACCATCGTCGAGATCGGAGGGCCCTTTTCGGTGAAGGGCCTCATGTCGAACCCAATCTGCAATGTCAAGTACTGGAAGCCCTCCACGTTCGGCGGAGACGTCGGCTTCGACATCATTAAGACGGCGTCGCTCAGGGAGCTCTTCGGCCGGAATCTAAAGAAGGGCGCTCCGCCAGTGTCCTTCTCCGTACCGGAAGTGTCCGTTTCGGAGGAGGGATCGTCACCGGAAGTGGTTCGCCGAGCGCAGAGTTTTCAGTCGGCGCGGAAAGAAAGCAGTAGTAGTAGCAGTAGTAGTAGTAGTAGTAGTAACGAGGAGTTGTAGAGAGGGGATCAAAGTGATGAGGCAGCTGTGCGCTTATATATATATATATATATATATATATATATATATATATATATAGATATATACACAGTTAAACCTCTCTAAATCGACCGACCATGGGACCGACTTTAAGTAGTCCATTCAGGGAGGTGGTCGGTTTAGAGAGTTAGAATATCCTTACAATGGGACCCAAATAAAGCGATCGATAGGGGAGTGCTCGATCTGTGGAGGGGTCGGTATAGAGAGGTTTACTGTATATATATATATATATACATATGTATAATATATATGTACACACATATATATATATATATATATATATATATATATATATATATATATATATATATATATATATATATTCCTTTTAAGTCAACAACTTTTTTTTTAAAGGAAAACTAAAATATTTAAAGGAAAAAAAGAATTCCCTTAAAATATTTTAGTTTTCCTTTAAAAAAAAATTCTCTTCTCTTTTTGTTGTAGGCAATGAGGCAGCTGTGTGGTTACCCCCCCCTTTTTTGTTTCTCTTCCCTCTTTTTTGTTTGGAAGCGAAGCAGAGGTGTTGATGAGTAATTTTAGGAAATGAACAAGATGAGGCAGCTGTGCGGGGTTGTTTTTCGGGGGGCGGGGGGTTCTTGTCTAAAAAGAAATAGAACCTGTCACTGCAGAAACCTATTGTGTCAGAGTTTCGCCGAGGGAGGGGACATCCCCTCCCACACCCATCCCCCTTCTCCACACTTTGTGCCTCGTTCACTGTCTACCCATTAGTCGGACCCCTGGATCCGCCCCTGATACATGTATATATGATTGATGAGTTAGCCTTAGCGTAACCATACAGTGTTAGCCAGGAACTATTTATCTGAGCAAGGTAGGTCCAGACAGGTGATATTATGGAGGGGTGGTGCAGCATATATCACACAATTATACAAGCTCAAAACATTTATCACACAATTATACAAGCACAATTATACAGTTTATAAGGCTATGAGCTGAAATTATTCTATATCAATTATTATTGCAAAACCATTAACTATGTACTACCTATACCTACTGTCTGTTGTGGTATATATATATGTTATATATATATGTACTATATCATTTATTATGTGGATATAAATAATGGCAGCCCCTTAATGTTTCCTCTAACTACCTTAACTTCCATGTTATTCACTGCGGAGCGGGCATTCTCTCCTTCCTGCCTCCTCTACACGAAGAGCCAATGGTCATTCTTCTCACTTTCAAACATTTATGTATATTTATCTACCACATTGCTTCTCAAACCACAGCTGGTTCCCGAATGTATGTGCTCAAACTTAAAGACTGCCACACTCTACTTCCGCTTTCAACGCAACCACTCTTTCAATGATATATATCATATATATTATATATAATGTATATTATTTATAATATATATAATGTATATTTTATATAATATATGTTATATATAATATATGTATTATATTTGACATATAAAATAAATCTAATATATGTAATATATATAACATATAAATATGGAATAATATAGATGTAATATATATACATATGTAGTGGTCTGCACTGACCTCTCAGGCAAGTAACCACATAGACAGGTAGGCGTGGGGAGTGTGTTGATATCAGGGAGCCCAGGTGGTGTAATGGTTAGCACACTGGCCCGGAATGCAAAGAGATGCGGGTTCGAGTCCCGCTCTAGGCACGGTATTTCCCATTTTCATCACCCCCATGACACTGGTTGCCGTGACCATGATCCTATATAAGCTACGTGCTGTATAGTTGTAGAACCTACCCTGTGTATGTGTGGGTGCATTGCCTGTATGTATGTAATTGTAAGCATTACAAGACTTACAATTCCAGGGGGACGAGTGTAGTGGTCTGCACTGACCTCTCAGGCAAGTAACCACATAGACAGGTAGGCGTGGGGAGTGTGTTGATATCAGGGAGCCCAGGTGGTGTAATGGTGAGCACACTGGCCCGGAATGCAAAGAGATGCGGGTTCGAGTCCCGCTCTAGGCACGGTATTTCCCATTTTCATCACCCCCATGACACATATATATAATGCACAATATATTATATGATATATTATATAATATATTATACATAGTATATGCTATATATAATATATATAGCATATATATAAAGAAAAATGCGAGCGAAGTGACAGTGGTTTGAATCATTTCCGCACCAAACATTTGGCGCCCCAATCGTTCACATATAAAGGGGTGGGGTGCGCGAATCCCGAATACTCGCAAATAATCGTACAATGAATATGATATCATTATAATACATTATAATACACATATATCGTATTTTATATATAATATATAAATTATATAATATATATATTATATATTTCATATTTCACATAATATATATGTACCCTGTTTACTTAAGTTTACTTTGGTCATTAATCGACGAAGGTAGTTAGACCTGTATATCCAGATCGTTGCCTGATGAATCATTTTTAGAGTGTCGTGAGTGCGTGATATCGGAGCCACTTTGTAATTATATGCAATATTGTGGATTCATCCATCATTCTGTCAATCTGTCATTCAAGTGCTTTATACTTGGAGTGTAGTCTCCACAATATAATTTAAGAGGCCTTTCCACATACAATATAACCCCGTTAAACCAAACTTATAGGGACTCTAGAACTTTGTTTGGATTAACCGATCTTTGGTTTAACTGAGCTTTGGCTTTGACTTTGAGTATCGTGCATTGCACATGTAATATACAATGTATCTGGACACTTTGATTATTCTTTTTTTTATGTATATACAGTATAACCCCATTAAACCAAGCTCGGTTAAATCAAAAGTTTGGTTAATCCAAACTTTTTTCAGTGGCCCGACAAAATACTACAATTTATCATATAAAAAAGTCAGTGAGGTCTCAGATGACCTTATAACCACATGAAGGTTTGGTTTAACAATACCGGAGTGCCCTGCGGTCCGACAGTTTTGTTTGGATTAACCGATAATTTGGATTAACCGACTTTGGTTTCACCAACTTTTTTATATGATAAATAGTATTTTGCTGGGCCGCCGAAAAAAATTGAATTAACCGATCATTTGCTTTAACCGAGCTTGGTTTAACAGGGTTATACTGTATTGGTAACTCCCTCAGTAAATAAGAGTTGCCTGTAGCGGGTTCTAGTTTGTATCTTGTATAGCTTGTATGGACGTCGTTGAGATGGTCTTGGGTCCGGTCCCACTGTGGACGCACTCGATGAAGCTGCTGAATCATACACACGTCTTATGATTGTCTACGTCTTAATCATATATATTATATTAAACAGTTATTGCCAGATTTGCACTCTGAAAAGAATGCATCAAGAAGGAAATGTGAATTAATTTATATGTTGTATTGTAAACAAGTTGTATATGTACAGCTTAAAGCTGCAGAGTCCGATGAAAACATCAAATTTTCAAAACCAAAACAATTATCTACATTTGATTCTACATATCTAACTTAGATAATGGTACACTTATTAAACATTTGTCACCACATAGAAGGGAATACTGAGGCAATTGAATAGAACCTGTTACTGCAGAAGCCTATGTGTTCAGAGTTTTGACAGGCTTGCCAAAATTAATTTTGCATGGTTCCACTTCAAATATCTCAAAAGTTAGCCACTTAAAATATAAGTTACTTCAAGCTAAAGTAAGGTTCATAATAACGATCAACCTAATGTATTTATCTCGGAAAATTTCAGAAACTCAAAACCATCGAACTATACAACTTTAATATCCGATGAGTATAACATTTTGTAAGCAGAAACCCTTAATGAGATTTGATCTTCTATGTCCAACATGGATCATTCACGACGAGTCATGTGTGGTATGAATTGCTTTAAATTCAGAACAGTATGAGAGTTTAGTCAGGTGAACAGATCCTATTTATCGGCAATCTCAACCCTATTGATCGATTAATGTTTTCTAGCTAAAGGGTGGGCGGCGGCAAAATTGGAGTTCAGCTTGACTTCACGGGCTCGTGTCAAAGTTAAGTGGCGCTGAGCGCTGCAGCCCGCGCTATGACGTCACCGCCGGAAGGACCGCAACCCGCTAGGTGGAGACAAGTTAATTCAGTATCGAGAATGCGAAATATTGCCGATAGGTGGCACCAATGCGATTAACACTAGATGGCGATACTTGTACTGAGTTAGTTAGTTAGCCCATAAGCCGACAGGTGGCGGGGCAGTGTCCGTTGAAAGCAGCATGATGGATCTTAGAGATTAACTTACAGATCCTCTTCTGGCTGATCTAAGCCATGTTCGGCCTCTAATGCCAGCTCGTTATTTAAAAAAAGAACTATTTTTGTGCACACATATGTAGGTCGACGATGCCCTGAAGTCATATAATTGTGGGTGTCGGCTCCAATGTCTATCCAGCCGTCTCTCAAATTCTACCACTCCTCATCCCGCCACGAATTACCCATATTTTGCCTTTATTAAGGCCCTGTCACACATCACCGGATTAGGGGAAACGGAAAGAAACTGAACAAAGTCCGGTTTGTGTCCGTACAAGTTTTGAACATACACAAAACTAGGAACGGATGCCGCCGGATTGACGTCTACAGTTCTTGGTTTGAGTTTGTTTCGTCCGTTGGCTACCCATTCATGTCCGTTTCATGTCCGTTTCATTGTCAATTCATCCAGCGGACATTGACCCGATAGCACAACATTTTGACACATTTTAATACATTTTGATACTTTACACGCCTGAACAACACCGGACGAGACAATTCTGTCCGTTGCTCGATCCGGCGAGGTGTGACAGTCGCTTTAGGCATCTGTTACTACATAGAAGCCTAAGTCAATTTAATAGAACTTCGTACTGCTGAATCCTATGGTGTTGAAATGTCGTCGTGCATACTCAAAGTAATTGTCGATGCTTTCACTTAAAAAATCTAATCAAGTTAGCCATTAATAATAAAAGTTACATCAAACTGAAGTAAGGTAAATTATATAAGCTTAACCTAATATACTCATCTAAGACATGGCAGACATTCAAAACCATCGAACTAAGCACCTTTAATAGAACATGTTACTTCTGAAGCCACTTTGAAGTGAATAGCAACAATTTATTTCACATGTTTTCACTTCAAATATCTCCTACGATTGGAATTTAAAAGAAAATTTAATTCAAACTAATTCTCAGAGGTGATGGCCGAATTAGTTAGAGCATCCGTCTCCCGTGTTGCTAGGTCGTGGGTTCGAACCCTGGTTGAGTCAAACCAATGACTTAACAATTTATACTTGTCGCTTCCTAGCCTGGCACTCGGCATTCTTAGGATAGGGCAAGGAGCAGTGGAATGAGGAAGACCAATCTTCCACGATTGAAATTTCCCATGCTTAATCAACTAATGAACCACCCCCTCCCAAAAAAATCTAACTTAAGTACATTACAATGATCAACCTAACATATTTAAATGAATTTTTAAAATAATCTGAAAAAAATATTAAATCAAAACTTTCGGACTATGTAATTATAACCTAGCCAGTTTTGTATTTTAATAATCGATTCTACAAGAAATCAATTTGATTTCACAAGGTAGTGCTCACCCAAACCTCTGTTAAGAAGTAACCATCGGAAAACACTGAGCATAATATAATGCACTTGTAATTTATTGTACTGTAATTTATTCTTCTATATTTAAAAAAAAAATAAAAATCATGCACGAAGAAAATATATTTCTGCAGTTTAAGTTATAGCCGAATTTAATTTCAATACAATGTCATTAATTTAGATTTGGAATGAGAAGAGGTATTTAGGGGCCATCCAACATTTTCAACATGTTCACAGTCGTACAAAGCGTATTACTTTCGCCGAGCCCCCCCCCCCCCCCCCGCCTACCACTGAAAGTAGTACACATCAACATTTTTATACAGAACATAAATTACGCCGAAGAATATCAACATTTCTTTAAACGATAAAAGTTGTACTTGACTGACAATCAAATCTCCCTGTCGTATGCTTTGTACGCCCATGAAAATGTTGAAATTTGTTTTTGATGACTCCCCCTCCCTTCCAATTTATAATAATGTATATTTTGGTACAAGATGATTTGTATATTAAGGTTATAACTTTGCCATTTTCAAATCAGTGAATAATAAATGTTGTGTATAATTTATTATACATGGATGAATAACGTGTGTTTTTGTTTATTATCCTTCCCCAGTGGAGGATTTAGGGTAGGGATTGTGTGCATTATCCTTCCACAGTGGCGGATTTAGGGGAGGGATTGTGTGCATTATCCTTCCCCAGTGGTGGATTTAGGGGAGGGATTCTGTGCATTATCCTTCCACAGTGGCGGATTTAGGGGAGGGATTGTGTGCATTATCCTTCCCCAGTGGTGGATTTAGGGGAGGGATTGTGTGCATTATCCTTCCCCAGTGGTGGATTTAGGGGAGGGATTGTGTGCATTATCCTTCCCCAGTGGTGGATTTAGGGGAGGGATTGTGTGCACTATCCTTCCCCAGTGGTGGATTTAGGGGAGGGATTGTGTGCATTATCCTTCCCCAGTGTTGGATTTAGGGCAGGGATTGTGTGCATTGCCACATGTTGAAGTCAACATGGATAATTCGGGGCGCGAAAGCATTACAAACTCACCCCGACGCTCTCCCCTGGCGCCCCCTTCTGGCTGGGAGTCGAACCCAGCACCCCTACGCCATCTAGCGGAAACTCCACTCCCCACCACGTGGCGCCGGGCTGACCTGCTCACTTCTTCCCAGCATCCGAACCCGCGTGGTGCCTGGAGCTGTCTCACCCTTTCTCACTCCGTAAACATACAATATCATGCCTGTTACCCGCACGAGGAAGGCGCGTGCTAGCGCTGCAACTGAAGTAGCTACCGTGCCAACAACCAGAGGGAGAGGACGACCCAGATCGGTTATAATCCCAATGGATAGTCCAGATCGGAGTGAGCACCACACTGCTCGTTCAAGCCGAACCGTGGAACGGCGCGACAGTGTGGGGGGTGCAAGGCGCCGGAGCCGCACACGCACCCGTACCAGGAGCCGGAGCCACCACGGCGGCGATGCCCGTGACATGGTTGCGGCGATGGCGGCAATGCAAGCACAGATGACAAAATTAACCGATGGACTCAACGATCGCATTGATTCTATCGAGAGTACCGCCAAACGGAGGAGGACTAGCTCGCCGGCGCCCGCCGCTGACCGGATCGCACCACGTGCGATCCCAACGGGCCCAGCCCGGCCCGCCCCAGCTGCCGCCGCCGCAGCAGCAGCCGATGAAAGAAACCCTCCCAAACCCAAATATAGCCGGTTTTGGGACGTTTCGATAGTTTTCAAGCATTTCCAGTCATTGCCGGACAATAAGCATCTTTCAATCCAACAATTAGGATACAAGGTAGCAGTGTTGTTGTTATTAGTAACGGGACATAGAGGCCAAACAATTGTCGCCCTGTCACTACAGGGACTTGACATTGACAACACAGAGGCTACTTTTGACTTGGATAAATTACTTAAGTCAAATAGGACGGACGATCCGCTCTCCCTCCGTACATCTAACTAGTTTCCCACAAGATAGAAAGTTATGTGTAGTTTCAGCCATTAGGGCATATATATCCAAGACTAAAGAATTACGGAATTCGCAACAGCTTTTGGTGAGCTTTATTAAGCCACACAAAGCCATCTCACGAGATACACTCGCAAGGTGGACGATCAAAGTGCTCAAGGCGGCCGGCATCGACACAGCTCGCTATGCTTCACACTCTACACGAGGGGCGATGGTGTCTAAAGCACGAAAGTTGGGGATCTCAGTAAAGAGAATCCTCAAACACGCCGGCTGGAAGACGGCAAAGTCGTTTGCTAAACATTATAATAAACGACTGGAAAAGACAAGCGGGGTTGCCACCCGCCTGCTCACCAACTAACAAGACCTGGTGAGATGTAAAAACATTTTTTACCTTACTACTGATACTTTTATGTTCATCAGATTTTTTAGGATAAAAATAAGGCTACGTAAAGGTCTCCCTCGACCACGATCAGCCAGAGGCTTAGTACCGAGGTAAAATAGTATAGTTATACGAATCTTACCTGGGTACAGATGATGGATAACTCTTGTGCATTATCCTTCCCCAGTGGTGGATTTAGGGGAGGGATTGTGTGCATTATCCTTCCCCAGTGGTGTATTTAAGGGAGGGATTGTGTGCATTATCCTTCTCCAGTGGCGGATTTAAGGGAGGGATTGTGTGCATTATCCTCCCCCAGTGGTGGATTTAGGGCAGGGATCGTGTGAATTATCCTTCCCCAGTCGTGGGTTTAGGGGAGGCATTGTGTGCATTATCCTTCCCCAGTGGTGGATTTAGGGCAGGGATTGTGTGCATTATCCTTCCCCAGTGTTGGATTTAGGGCAGGGATTGTGTGCATTATCCTTCCCCAGTGGTGGATTTAGGGGAGGGATTGTGTGCATTATCCTTCCCCAGTGGTGGATTTAGGGGAGGGATTGTGTGCATTATCCTTCCCCAGTGGTGGATTTAGGGGAGGGATTGTGTGCATTATCCTTCCCCAGTGGTGGATTTAGAGGCATTGTGTGCATTATCCTTCCCCAGTGGTGGATTTAGGGGAGGGATTGTGTCCATTATCCTTCCCAGTGGCAGATTTAGGGGAGGGATTGTGTGCATTATCCTTCCCAGTGATGGATTTAGGGGAGGCATTGTGTGCATTATCCTTCCACAGTGGAGGATTTAGGGGAGGGATTGTGTGCATTATCCTTCCCCAGTGGTGGATTTAGAGGAGGGATTGTGTGCACTATCCTTCCCCAGTGGTGGATTTAGGGGAGGGATGGTGTGCATTATCCTTCCCCAGTGGTGGATTTAGGGGAGGGATTGTGTGCATTATCCTTCCCCAGTGGTGGATTTAGGGGAGGGATTGTGTGCATTATCCTTCCCCAGTGGCGGATTTAGGGGAGGGATTGTGTGCATTATCCTTCCCCAGTGGTGGATTTAGGGGAGGGATTGCGTGCATTATCCTTCCCCAGTGGTGGATTTAGGGGAGGGATTGTGTGCATTATCCTTCCCCAGTGGTGGATTATGGGGAGGGATTGTGTGCATTATCCTTCCCCAGTGGTGGATTTAGGGGAGGGATTGTGTGCATTATCCTTCCCCAGTGGCGGATTTAGGGGAGGGATTGTGTGCATCATCCTTCCCCAGTGGTGGATTTAGGTGAGGGATTGTGTGCATTATCCTTCCCCAGTGGGGGATTTAGGGGAGGGATTGTGTGCTTAAGAACGTTGAATTGCTGCTAGCCTAATGCATTTTTAACTCTTTTAAAAAAAAAAATGAAAATCTGTAAAAAAAATCACGGGCAGGAGATTTTTCAGACCCGGGCGGGGACGATCACCAATCTATTCAAATTTGGCCTAATGAATTATATATATAACTATGCGTAGAAGGCTGTAGGAAGTGGTCCAGATAAGAGATTTCCAGATAAGAGATTCACCTGACTCTGTTCTTAGGTGAATCTTAAGTAAAAGTTGCTGAAAATATGTGTCACTGTTGATGGGTCGTAGTTTGACATTCCTACCGTATATTGATTAAACTCCAATAGCTTCAATCCAATTTGATATATTTTCCATCAAGATATACTCTTCAGGGTATTCAAATCACATAATATCAAGGCATAATGACAGAAAATCAGTTTGAAGTGATAGAGTCCATGAAGTAAATCCACCATGTTTGAATGAACTGGTCATATGACCTAAATAGCTCAGTCAATGAAAATGTCTGCTTCCTGACCTAGATTAGATTATTACCCAGAAACCTCTCAACTTCCTGCCAATGACACACAATTCCCACCCACCTACTAATCACACCACCTACTAACCGCAGACCACCCACTTCCCACCCACCTACTACCCACACACCACCCACTTCCCACCGATCTAGTACCCACACACCACCCACACTCCACCCACTTCCCTCCCACTTACTAACTGCATACCACTCACTTCCCTCCCACCTACTACCCGCACACCGCCCACTTCCCACCCACCTACCACCCACACACCACCCACTTCCCATCAACCTTCTACCCACGCATCACCCAGTCACCACCCACTTACGAACCACACACAACCCACTTCCCACCCACCTACTAATTGTTATGTATATATGTAACAAGGCCGGGCTGCGTCCCGGGGAGGACACGTGACACGAGAAGCTGCTAGACTGGTGAGTGAAATAAAGTCAGTCGTTAGACGAGACTCAAGGTGTTCGGGTGGTTGCTTCATACACTACATGGTGTCAGATATCGGAACGGACTAAAATGGTGGCGGCTACATTGGCAGGGTTAAAACCACCGAAAGAGCTTAACTTGGAGGGAAACCTGTCTGTGAATTGGCGAAGTTGGATAACGGCATACGAGATATTTGTTGGCGCGGCAGGAATTACGAGTAAGCCTGAGAAGACACAATGTTTCATGTTTTTACATGTCGCCGGTGAGGAAGCTCAGAAGGTATTTCCGACGCTTCAGATTGAAGATTCAGACCGTGAAAAGATACAGCCGTTAATTGCAGCATTTAAGGAATACTGCGAAAGTAAAACTAATGAGACGTTAGTTCGGTACCAGTTTAATACATTTAACCAGAAGTCTCAGTCAATGGACACATATATTCGTGAATTGCGTCACAAAATTGCTTTTTGTGAGTATGGAGAGGTGGAAAATTCCATATTGCGAGACTGTTTAGTGAGTGGTGTGAGGGACAAGCAGCTGCGTGATAAACTGCTTCAAACGCCAAAGCTTACGCTGGATAAATGTTTGGAAATATGTTGAGTCAGCGAGTGCAACACAACTCAACTCGACACTATGCAAGAGGAAGCTGTGGACACCATTAGCAAGTATAGTAGGCGCCGGACACGCCCACCAACAACACCGGCAGTACCGTGGCGCCGTGCGCAGTCAAGTGGTTATAACCAAGTACGTGTGAAGTGTTCACGCTGCGGCTACACTCATGGTCAAGCAAACTGCCCTGCCAAAGACAAGGAATGTGACGGGTGCGGGAAAATAGGGCACTTTGTGAAGGTGTGCCGAGGACGACGAAGAGGCAATGCCCCTGTGAATGCTATTGAACTGGACAGGCGAGACACCAGAGATGAATGGGAGCTTGCCCACTCCGAGGATGAGGACAAGGATCCGGATTTGTTCGTCGGCGCGATGGACGAGGATGATGAGATGGATTCAGAGCATCTGTGGTACAAGACCATACGCATCGGGGAGACGAAGATCAGGTTCAAGCTGGATAGGGGCTCCGAAGCTAACATTATACCGCTCAAAACATTCCAGGCGATGGGGACCGGAGTACTACAACCAGCACGATGCAAGCTGATCATGTTCAGCGGGCATCGACTCCAACCGGAGGGAGAAGTAGAGCTGCATGTACGAGGAAAGACAATTCGCTTCCAGGTTATGAGCACTGGATGCACGATTTTAGGAAAGAAGGCCTGTGTAGGTCTTAAGCTCATCAACCGTGTGGACTCCGTCAGTCGACAGGGAACCGAGGCAGCTGAAATGGTAAATAAATTCACTGATGTATTTGAAGGGCTGGGGAAGATAAAGGTGAATGCTAAAATACATATCAATCCTGAAATTACTCCTGTAATAGATCCACCTCGCCGAATTCCTCATGCTGTAGCAAATGAAGTTAAAGAGGAGTTAGATCATATGGTTAGTATCGGAGTTATCGTACCTCAAGTAGATCCCACACCGTGGGTAAACTCCATCACCGTAGTACGCAAGCCAGGGAAGATTCGGATCTGTCTGGGTCCCACTAAATTGAATCGAGCGATCCTCCGCAGTCTCTATCCCAATAAGACAGTTGAGCAGGTCGTAGCCAAAACAGCCGGGGCGCAGTATTTTTCGGTGTTGGACGCCAACAGCGGATCTTGGCAGATACAACTGGACGAACAGAGTTCGCTCCTGTGTACGTTCAATACCCCCTGGGGGCGGTACCGATACCCCCGGCTGCCTTTCGGCATAAAGACAGCGGGAGACATCTTTATTCAAGAGATGAACAACATTTTTAGAGATATCAAAGGTGTTGAGGTCATAGCGGATGATATTTTGGTATTCGGCTCAACATTAGAGCAGCACAACGAACGATTGCAGACAGTGTTAGAGAGGGCACGCCAGGTGGATCTAAAGCTAAATCCTAAAAAATCAAGCATATGCAAGTCATCGGTTAAGTATGTAGGGCATGTGCTCACCAAAGATGGGTTAAAACCGAACCCTGATAGAGTTAGTGGCATTCTTGACATGCCAACGCCCACTGACAAGGCTGCAGTGCAGAGATTCTCAGGAATGATGAATTACGTCAGCAAATTTATACCAAAATTGTCAGAAGTAGCAAAACCACTAAGGGTGATTCTAGCCAATGGAGTGGCATGGCATTGGGAGTTGGCACAAGAAAAAGCATTTAGAGAGCTCAAAGCGTTATTAGTG
This sequence comes from Branchipolynoe longqiensis, assembly GCA_030323885.1. Lineage (NCBI taxonomy): Eukaryota > Metazoa > Annelida > Polychaeta > Phyllodocida > Polynoidae > Branchipolynoe > Branchipolynoe longqiensis. The sequence goes on from CM059190.1 coordinate 2,929,579, forward strand.
AAGGCCCCTGTTCTCACGTACTACGATGTGTCAAAACCAATTGTCCTTGAAGTAGATGCGTCTCAATCAGGGCTTGGGGCAACATTGTTCCAAGAACAGAGACCCATAGCGATGGTTTCCAAAGCACATGTTTGGCAGATACGGGATTCCTGTAGAAATTGTATCCGACAATGGACCACAATTTAGTAGTGAGGAATATAGGCAATTTGCTAGGAAGTATGGGTTCAAAACCACTTTCTCAAGCCCACACTATCCGCGTAGTAATGGGCAAACGGAAAGGTATGTGCAGACTGTAAAAAGCATGTTAAAGAAATCAATAAAAGACAACACGGACATCAACATAGCACTACTCGCATACCGAAATACCACGATTCCCGAGCTAGAGGCCTCTCCGGCGCAATTGTTCATGAGTCGAAGGTTAAGATCGAAAATATCTACAATAACCCAACAGTTTAGGCCAAGGATCGTGACAAATAGAAAAAAATAAATACAAGTGAGACAATACAAACAAAAACAACAACATGACAAAAATGCTGGAAAAACACATAAACAACTCAGAAAAGACGACCCAGTCAGGTACCTCACTCACGAGTGCAAGTGGGAAAAGGGTACAATTGTAGAGGCAAGCCAGCCCCAATACCGTAAGTACATAATCAAAAGTACAGAGGGCCGATGTCTAACTAGGAACAGACGGCACGTAATACCCGCACCGATTGCACTAGAGTCGAACAAAAACAGAAAGGAACAGAACACGCAGAGTGAACATCAATGTGGGGGGAGGCAAAGTGAGTTAAATGAAAATAAACATTATGTAACCAGACACGGGCGAACTGTGCGCCCAGTCAAACGGATTGGATATTGAAACAGAAGGAAACAAACTGACTAAAGCCTTCCGTTAGAACAGTGAGTCGAATTGACTCTGTGAAGTGTGATTACTTGTTAGAATAAGACATGATGTTGATTACTTGTTAATTATGTATGTTATTTGTTTATTTAAAAAAAAATATAATCAATTTCTGATGATGTGATGAAAAAAAAGTTATATGGAAAGAGAGATGTTATATATATATGTAACAAGGCCGGGCTGCGTCCCGGGGAGGTCACGTGACACGAGAAGCTGCTAGACTGGTGAGTGAAATAAAGTCAGTCGTTACACGAGACTCAAGGTGTTCGGGTGGTTGCTTCATACACTACACTAATCACATACCACCCACTTCCCACCCACCTACTACCCAATCCCCACCCACTTCCCATCCACCTTCTGCCCACACATCACCCAGTCACCACCCACTTACGAACCACACACAACCCACTTCTCACCCACCTTCGAATCACATACCACCCACTTCCCAGCCACATACTACCCACACACCACCTACTTCCCACAAACCTACTACCCACACATCACCCAGTACCCACCCACCTACGAACTACACACAACCCACGTCCCACTCACCAACTACCCACACACCACCCACTCACCACCCACCTACTACCCACACACCACCAACTTCCCACCCACCTACTACCCACACACCACCCACTTCCCACACATCTACTACCCACACACTACCCACTTCCCACCATGCAACCTACTAACCACACACCACCCACTCACCACCCACCTACTAACCACACACCACCCACTTCCCACACACCTACTAACTACACACCACCCACTTCCCACCCACCTACTACCAACTTCCCACCGACCTACTACCCACACACCACCCACTTCCCACCCACCTACTAACCACACACCACCCACTTCCCACCCACCTACTACCTACGCACCACCAACTTCCCACCTATCTTCTACCACACACCACCCACCCACCTACTACCAACTTCCCACCCACCTACTACCCACACACCAAACACTTCCCCACCTACCAGCTACAAACCATCCACTGTATACCCATCAGGCGATTGCTGCCACTGGGAGGATGGAGCAAGGGGCAACTCATCAGAGGATATCGACCTGCGTATTAAGGAAGGTGCCCATTGCAGTCGGAAAAGTTTGTTTTATTTAACGACGCCTCTAGAGCACATTGATTTTTATCATCAGCTAATGGAGGTGAAACATATGGTCGCTCTGACATATTTCTTTGGAGGAAATTCCCTGCCGCCACATAGGTTACTCTTTCCGATAAGCAGCAAGGGGTCTTTTACATGCACTTTCCCACAGACAAGACATCACATACTAGAGCCTTTGATAAACCCATTGTGGACCACTGGTTCCCATTGCAGTCGGGGACTGGGTAAACAAAGCAGGCTGGTACCCCACCTGTAAGACGAGCATGACCAGTGATGACTGCTCAGATATACCGGTGCTCCAGTTCATCTCTCTCCCAGCAATAAACTCTCTGTATGTTTAATGAGTAGAAAGCTGGGAGAGATAGTATTATTAGTAAATGCTTATTCCTCACATCATCGCATTAACAAAGATGTTTGAAGAAGGCTCATCTCCGACTTAGTAGGGGCTCATTTAGTCTCCTATCGTTTGTCACTTCTTATTCAATTTGGCTGAAATTCTGCATCCAGTGGAAATCAGGGTGGGTGGGGGGCAGCATAGTAGTCCGCAATGAGCCCCATTACCACATGGCGATGGCAGTGACTTTTTTTTTTTTTTTTGCTTGAAGATTTATACTCCCTATCATGGATAAGTCTGAATAGACTTGTTTTCACCATTAGACAGTTTGTCAATAGAAAGCCTGAGCCTTCACTTTTACCGACCCAAGGGATTCTTAACCTCCCACACCACATAGACATGGTATGAGAGCAACCGGCCTTTGATGACGCTGTAAGTTATACACAGCAGTGGAAATCCAAATTGGCACAGTTGTGGGGGCATGGGGAATCGAACCACCGACCTTCAGATTAGGAGTCCAACCTAGAAAAAAGTCAGGCACTCTAACCACTCTGCCACAGAGAACACCACTATGCTGTCTACTGTTGCAGTAAAGAAGCAACAGGTGGCAGCACACCAGCAATGGTAGCCCTGATAGTGGACTGCCCCACATCTTGCTAGCGGTCACCTCCTTTTGGAGGCTACTTGTGACCCAGCTGTACTCCCAGTTCTCCTTCATCGTGTCCTTCCACCAGTTATCTCAAGGGATTTTCAAGCAGAGGTATGATCTTTATTCGTGGGACGTGCTCTCGGTGGTGGATGGTGGTAGCAGGATTTGCAATCAGATAGCTGATTCCCAGGGCTGCGATGTGGATGCTCCTGCTGTGGCCAGTTTATCGATAGAAAGCCTGGGCCTACACTTTTACCGACCCAAGGGATTTTTTACTTCCCACACCACATAGACATCGTATGAGAGCAACCGGCCTTTGATGACGCTGTTAAGTTATACACAGAGGTGGAAATCCAATTTGGCAGAGGTGGGGGCACGGGGACTCGAACCACCACCCTCAGATCAGGCATCTGACCTAGAAAAAAGTCAGGCACTCTAACCACTCCGCCACAGAGTACTCCCACTGGGGCAGCACTATAATGTCGCCATGAAAGCGCACTGCCACAATTCGGTACTCGTCCTGATATGACTTAGATGTTGCTAGGATGTAAAACACCAACAACCAACCATGTATTGTGTGGTAACGAGGCGATCACTTGGCCATGTGGTTAAGTACGATTTGGTGACATTGAAAGCGCATTTTGGGGGAGTCACTGCCCATAATAAACTGTGTTGCAATCTACTACTCAGTGTGTGTTTTTGTGTGTGTTTTTTTGGTTGGTAAATATGTGTATTCTGCTGAATAAGTCTTTTGTCAGTGCCGAAGCACTGGTCTTCCAGCAATTTTTCAATTCAGGTATATATAGAATAAGGTGTACAATACCTGTTGAATACACAATTTGCACCATGTAACGCAATGAAATTCTGTAACCCAAAAGTGCCATAGCAACATGGTAACAGTAGTGTCATATAACTAGATCAATATTAGTCAGATCAATGTGAGTATTTACATAGTATTTAGAATGTAAGCAGAAGTTATCTTCTGTATTCAGTTGGTAAAGTTGTAGTAAGTTTTAATGTGCAGTTGCACTTGTAAATACTTAATTAACACCAACTAGGAGAACTAAATATGCATGTGGAGTGACTACTTAACAAGTGAAGCAGTATCTAACTTCTAAGTTGGACATGTAGTATCATAGGGTTAGTGTTTTGGTTTTGAAAATTTGATGCTTTGATCAGACCATGCATCTATAACCAATTCAATGTATCCATGAACAAAAATACCAAACTAGTCCAGGCCCTTCGGGATATATTTGTGCAGATTTGTCTACAAGCATGAAATTTGGCACAGATGTAAGCCAGAACATACTACATTGATTTTTTTTAGGGCGCTGAAGCCAACACTCATTGGGGCCACTATATTGGCCAAATCCAAGATGGCTACCAGTCACTATTTGATTTTGTCATAATTTCATAACCAAAAGTCATAGGATTTGTATGATTTTGTATGATTTTGACCTCAAGGATTCCAAATCTGAACTCTCTTTTTACCTATAAAATTAAATTTGGTTGATTTAGTGGCTAAAAGTATGTTTTATTCAAATAAGATTGACTTTATATGATTATTTTACATCATTAAAATAATCACAGCTGAGAACATAGCATGAATAAGTAAATACAAGCATTAAAATTGATTATTCAGGTTAAGCATCACAGTGGTAAGGCTTAGTGTAATTGATCTAAGTATCACCATTGTTCACACATCTACCTTCACATTTACATGACTCTGTGCAGCGCACTCCAGCTCTATTGCAGAATGGGATTTTCTCCACAGACTGCCTAAAGGCTCTGTCACACGTCACCGGATTGGGGAAATGGGAAGAAACCGAACAAAGTCTGTTGATATCTGGTAAAGTCCGGTTTGTGTCCGTTGCATATCCGTTGCATATCCGTTGATATCTGGTGCAATCCGTTAGAAGTGTTGAGCATGCCCGAAACCACCCTATGTGCTCCCTAAGGGCCCTTGAACAAACCACTTTACAAACAATCCCAATGAACCTTGCCCCATCGCACCCACGCTCCAGCCACACACAACGCACTGTGCACCCACCTACTTACCACACACCACCCACTGTGCACCCACCTACTAACCACACACCACGCACTGTGCACCCACCTACTAACCACACACCATGCATTGTCCACCCACCTACTAACCACACACCACCCACTGTGCACCCACCTACTAACCACACACCACACACTGTGCACCCACCTACTAACCACACACCACCCACTGTGCACCCACCTACTAACCACACACCACCCACTGTGCACCCACCTACTAACCACACACCACCCACTGTGCACCCACCTACTAAACCCCACACCACCACACCACTGTGCACCCACCTACTAACCACACACCACCCACTGTGCACCCACCTACTAACCACACACCACGCACTGTGCACCCACCTACTAACCACACACCACCCACTGTGCACCCACCTACTAACCACACACCACGCACTGTGCACCCACCTACTAACCACACACCACGCACTGTGCACCCACCTACTAACCACACACCACCCACTGTGCACCCACCTACTAACCACACACCACCCACTGTGCACCCACCTACTAACCACACACCACCCACTGTGCACCCACCTACTAACCACACACCACCCACTGTGCACCCACCTACTAACCACACACCACCCACTGTGCACCCACCTACTAACCACCCACCACCCACAGTGCACCCACCTACTAACCACACACCACGCACTATGCACCCACCTATTAACCACACACCACGCACTGTTCACCCACCTACTAACCACACACCACCCACTGTGCACCCACCTACTAACCACACACCACCCACTTTCAACCGACCTACTACCCACACACCACCCACTTTCCACCCACCTATTAACCACCCACCACACACCTACTACCCACCCACCACAAACTTCCCACCCACCTACTAACCACACACCACCCACTTTCAACCCCACCTCCTACCCACACACACCACCCACCTATTAACCACACACCACCCACTTCCCACCCTCCTAGTACCCACCCACCACACACCTACTAACAACCCACCACCCACTTCCCACCCACCTACTAACCACACATCACTCACTTTCAACCCACCCACTAACCACACACCAGCCCCTTCCCAACCACCTACTACACACACCACCCCCTTCCCACCCACCTAATACCGACACACCACCCACTTTCCACCCACCTATTAACCACACACCACCCACTTCCCACCCTCCTATATTTATTACGAAGTATTAATGGAATTATTCGTGTTAATACGATTTGAATTTTCCGATACGGTTTGTTTACTACGAATTGCCACCGGAACACGTGCGATCGTTGAGCAGCGTTCTTTTTTTAACAAATAACGCCAGAAATCGGAGGAATTTTAAGGAATTATTTAACAGGTTTGTTTATTAATATATTTAGATTATTTTGTAAAAGTTTTGTAATTTATTACGATGTATTAATGGAATTATTCATGTTAATACGATTTGAATAAAACTAATATTTTTGAACCTGTACGTATTGACACTAGAGTGACTGTCGCCTTAAGGTCGATGGCGTTTGTTGCCGTCGGGGCGACGACAGCAGCCGCCGTCGAGTCGACGGTGGGAGGTTGGACAAAACAACGTCGGCCCGACGGCGTTTATCGCCTAAGGCCCGACGGCGACAAACGCCGTCGGGCCTTAGGCGACAAACGCCGTCGGGCCGACGTTGTTTTGTCGCCGTCGGCTCGTCGGCGGTTTCCGCCGTCGGGGCGACGGCGGCAGCCGCCGTCACCCCGACGGTGGGAGGTTGGACAAAACAACGTCGGCCCGACGGCGGTTTCCACCGTCGGGCCGCCGTCGGGCCGCCGGCTATCTGGGTAGTACCCACCCACCATACACCTACTACCCAGCCACCACCAACTTCCCATCCACCATTTGTTGGGGTTTTTCCTCCAAATTTGTGAAGGAACAGTATTGTTTTCTATGGCAAACGCAACAGTATTCGCATTCGCATGCCGCACCGATCGGTCCATGGACCAATTCAGTTGCCGCATTCACATTCGCATTCGCATTCGGACGTATAGAAGCACCACTATTCACTTACATGCTTTTCGATTTGTTGCCGCATTCGCATTCGAATGGCGCATACCACATATAAGGAATCTTAGCTTAAAGCAGTGATGGATAATCACAAACAGGCTCCAGAGATCCAGAAAATACGCCTAAGCATGTTTATTAACTCCAATACTTCATTCCCTGTGACATTGTAGTGTTGCATAACCTAAGCCATTTAAGACATTTTTATTCACAATGTCTATACATTATTCCACAAACATATACTATTCTGTTGACAATAGAAATTGTAGGAACAGTGTAACCATTAATTGTTGTCTTCCCACTGCCCCTTATAAACAAAATAATCCATAAAACAAAATCATGAGCCCTGGAATTAATATACAACTAACCTACAGACTGCTCTTTAAGGAAATAAACACATGTTTAGAAAAAAGATACGATGAGATCGGGACCTGTTCATCATTAGACAAATTCTGTGATTTAAATATTGGTTCTATATGGCCTGGGGTAACAATCACGGCATAATGTGTTGTTACAGTTTACTGTATCTGCATATTGAATTAATAGTATAGATTTTATCCTGCATTTAAAACATGACTGTGAGACGTTCACCTCAATGACAGGTTACCATGCATTACATAAGGTGGGATATGCATATAATGGGAGTTTGTCAACAAACTTAGACTTTGTAGCCACTTTATAAACTAAGTCTGCTTGTCTCGTTTCATTCAAGCTATTGATATCACAATTATAGCAAAACAGATTTGAAAATGACATTGGCAGTCTGTTTTGCACAAAGTCATGCATGAATAATAAGACTTCCTGCCTATATTCTAAAATTCTAGACCTTCTGATGAAGGCATCCAATTTTCCAAGCATAAAACTATTATCTAGATGTTATCTGCCACATCCAGCTTAGATACTGGCGTGACTTATTAAGCATGTATTGCTACATGGAAGAGAGCACTAAATCAATATACTAGAACCTGTTACCTCTGAAGCCTATGGTTTGAAAATGTTGACGCATGTGCTAAAATTATGGGTGCATGTTTGCACTTCAAACATTGCTAATGGGGCTGTCACATTATGACGCATCGCGCAAACGTACAGCGACGTATGTGATTTTTTGCTGCTACGTCGGGATACCTCATCATGTGTTACACGCGCATCAGGCGCGCGTTAGTATATGTCAATGTACGGCGACATACGGTGGCACGCGTCAGGGGGTGGGCAAAGTTTGGTGCATGCACAAAACTTTCGACGTACGACAATGCGTGGGTGCTTACGTTATGCCTACTTTAGGCATATGTCAAGATATGTTAGACACGCATTGGAGGAATGTTGTTCTTACGTTGTCGTACATTGACTTTCGTTCCTCTGATGGAGAGCGTTCAGTCAGCGCATTGGCAATGTAATGCCAACGTATGATGACTTTGTTCTAACATATGCATAACGTATGGCCGACTCATGGTTGGCATTTCGCCACTGTGTCTCGACGTATTTGACATATAGGGCACTTCTGGCGCTCGCTTAACATTGGCCGGCGTTCTGCGAACTGTCGTGAGCATTTTGCGAACGCATTCTGAGCATTTTGGCTTGGAGTATATAAAGGGATTAGATTTTATGTTTGACCAGAACAGCTCAGCTCTTCAGAGATGATGGATGTCCCTGCAAGGCCCCTGCAGGAATACCAACTAGCCATTCTCCAACATCACCATAATGTTAACCAATTAATACTTTACCATCTCAGAAGGAGACAATGTCGACTGAAGAGAATGTGGATGAGAGCATGGATCAGGAGGCAGCGACAGTTTGGTTTGTATGACCAGCTTCTGGTGGAACTCCGTAATGAGGACACAGCTTCTTTCATCCACATCATGCAGATGCCTCCCCAGATGTTTGACGAGATTCTAGCCAGAGTGGGTCCTTGGATATCTAAAAAGTACACAACCTTCCGAGAGATGTTCGAGCCTGGCCTGAAGCTTGCCCTCACTCTGCGTCACCTAGCCTCTGGGAGCAAGAATGCCTCCATGAAGTTTGGTGGAGGATCCCCCACAACACGCAATCAATCATCATGAGAGAGGTGTGTAAAGCAGTCATCGACGAATACATTGACGAGAGGATGACCTGCCCCATGACTCCTGATGGATGGTGTGCCATCTCGGAAAAGTTCATGGGGAGGTGGAACTTCCCCACACATGTGGAGCACTAGATGGGAAGCATATTGCCTGCCGGTGTCCCCCAAGAGTGGATCCCTCTACTACAACTATCAATCAATCAATAGGATACAGCTATAATAGGTGTTGGACCTGTTAGCCGCTCTTAATTAATAGAAATGGAGACAGTTCTTCAGATGTGGTGGATTGTAGCAACTGTCCCTGGCTCCAAGATATACATAATGCTTGACCAGTATGCATCCAGTCGGGACTTGAAACAGTTCACCGACTCTGATGCAGACTACAAGTTCATCTGGGCAGATGTCGGTGGAACGGGTTCGGCAACAGACGTGCAGGTTTTCAATGACTCTGAGCTAAGGCGGGCATCGAAGATGGTACTTTCGGTCTCTCTGCCAGCGAGCCCATCGTGAACGGCCAGGACGCTGTACCCTACTTCCTGATCGGTGATGATGCCTTCACCCTATGCCTGACAATGATGAAGCGGTACAGCCGGAGGGGTTTGACGCATGAGGAACGCATCTTCAATTACAGGATTTCCCAAGCTAGGAGAGTCGTGGAGAATGCGTTGGCATCCTGGCAAACCGATTCCAGGTTCTACTCACCATGATGCAGCACCTCCCCTTCACCGTGAAGCTGATCGTCACCACATGCATGATCATACACAACATGATGAGGATGCGATATCCCATGCTCCAGAATAGGCAACTAGACTGTGAAGAGAATGGCAACCACAACGTCATCCCCGAAGCATGGAGAGAGGGCCTAAACCTGCCAGACCTAGCTGGCTCCAGGGCAGGAAAGGACGAGCGGAATCACCTCAAGGACTGGACCAACTCCCCAGCCGGTTCTGTTGAATGGCAGGACAATATGATCTAGTTGTCAAATATTCCGATAATGATGCATTGGTGGGGGAATGCAAATGTTCTATTTGTGAAACAAGTATATAGGGCTACGTGTATAGATGTTTATGTAGTTGCTGGTGGTGCTTGATTCATTGGTAAATATACATTGTGGTGCTAGTAAGATAGTGTGTAACTACCATCTCCGGCCTCTGCTAGTCATGGATCACCACACACTCAGCTCAGGGCAGGTGGTGGCCAAGGGAGCCACACAGCTTGGTGGTGGTGGGCAGATCACTGTAACCATGGGGACCGGAAATGCTTGATTCTCATGGTAGAGCTAGAAATGCTTGATTCTCATTGGGAGAATGGGGTGAGGTGATACACTATACTGGATCCATGTACCATATAAATAATAAACCTAAGGGCTTGACTCTCTCTCTCTTCTTTCACTCTTGATTCTCTTCCTTTCTCTTTGCCTGTATTGATTTCACTATAGCCTGCCTACACAACCACAGATTCGAGCCGTGGACTTTACATAGTGATGTCTTTGTACTGTGACGTTATCGTACCGTGATCTCTGTCATTTGTAATATTTACTGTGATATTTGTATGTAAAGAAATGTGATAGTTCTATTGGTTTAAATAAAAGGCATCAATATCTGTTGTTGATACCGAACCTAGCTTAACATGTCAGTTATTAATTTGGGTGGGGTAGGTTTCTATAATTTTGTATGGGCCCAATTATATACACTGACAAATTTACATGTCAGTTATTAATTTGGGTGGGGTAAGTTTCTTTAATTTTTTTCTGGGCCCAATTCACTCACAAATTTACATGTCAGTTATTAAATTGGGTGGGGTAGGTATCATTAATTTTGTCTGGACCCAATTATATACACTGACAAATTTACATGTCAGTTATTAACTTGGGTGGGGAAGATTACTTTTACACGGACAAATTTAAATGTCACTTAATAATTTGGGTGGTGAAGGTTACTTTATGGGGGAGTTTACTTACTTTTTAAGGGCCAAATTTAGCATGTCACTTTTTTAAGGGGGGGGGGGCAGGGTTCTTATTTAGTTACATGTCAGATTAGTTTTTGTAAAGTAGGCTAACTGGGCAAAGGCCTAAATTATTATAAGTTTCATTAAATTTATTTTTACCACATTGCATTTGGGGGATTTGTATAATAAGGATAAATAATGTTTACAAAGAAACAGACTCAGAGACCAAAATTTTGATTAAAATAAATATAGTTTTATTTACACAAACATTTTATAAATAGTGTACAGAGGCACATTAATTACATTATAACAAATATACATATATACATGGCTACAATATTTACATACTACAAACAATAAATATACACATAAATAGAGCACCAACATTACAGTCACTCTGTGGCCTTTGGTGGGGTGTCCATGCCCCCCACAGGAGCAAACAGCTCCTCTGCCTTGATGTTCAAGTTGGACACGTTGGAAATCCCCGACAGCCCGGACAGATTCAGCAAACTGTGCGCTACTGTCGGAGTACTGGTGGACTGGTTCAGCACCACTTGGGCTGAAACCCACGCTCCGACCGACCGGTCGGTTGTGACGTTGATGCCAGTGCTGCAGGTGCTGCCGGAGATGATGCTGGTGAAGGTGCTGGACGTGCCGTGAGTGGCGAACGCATCCCCACCGGTGGAGCCGGATCCATGGGCTGTTGGCCAATCAGAGCCTGGGGCTGCAGTACCAGCTGCAGTACCTGCGCCATCGGCTGGTGCTGCCTCGGTCCCGTTGGCTGGTGCATCACCATCACCGGCGCAGGCAGCACCAGCTGCATCAGGTACTGCTGCATATACTCCTGGCTCTGTGATACCCATGGGGATCCTGGTGGTGGTTGGTGTCTCCACTGGTGGGGATGCACCTGGTACATCTCGCTGCGTCTATGGCGGCAAGCACCCGCAAGACACAATAATAAAGCACATAAGTAACATGAATACAAATTAATTTGCCAAAATGAGGTAAAGAATACAAAAAAGCACATCGTTGCAAATTATAATGACATTAAAATATATACATAGATTTATCCAGAATGAGGTCTATAATGAATATAATCCACATCATTGCAAGTTACAATGTCAGTAAAATATATAGTACTTACAGTTCTGCAAGGCTCAGGCCGGTGCCTGACGACTGAACTCAGGAACCCGAACTTGTCCAAGATCCACTGCTCCCACTCGGTGCACAGGGGAGGCCCGTCACCACTCTTTTTGTGCAGCCACGTGTTGCAGTCGTGTAGGGACTTGAACCAGCCCTGGAGATGGCCTGCAGTTTTGCCCATCCTTTCGCCCTGGTCCTCCCAAAGCTTCCCTTTTTTGTCCGTCCGCCTGTAGTCACTCATCCTGACATTCCATATGATGGGGTTGTCCTGCAGGAACTCCAGCATCAGCTCCTCGTCTGCTGCGGTCAGAGTGCAGTCGCACTTCCTCACCCTCCTCTTGTTTGGCCCCTGCTGCATGTTTGATGACTTGGAGGCGACAGACGAGGGGCGGGACCGAGGAGACGACGGAGATGTGGACTGCGTCTCCATTGTCTCCTCGCGTTGGCACTGAGATCCCATTGGAGGAGCTGCTGGGGATTGTGGTGGAGATCGCTATGTCTCCTCCATCATCCTCTTCCTGCCTTTCCCTTTTCCTTTCCCTTTGCTGGCTGGGTGCTGATGAGGTCTTCTTCCCTGGCATGCTGGAGGTGTTGTGACAGGGCCTTAAGGTTAACTATTTATAATAAAGGTTACTTCAAATTAAAGTAAGGTCAATTATAACACTCAAACTAATATATTTATCTTTTCAAAAAAGGTAGAGACTCAAAACCATCAGACTATGCAACTTTAATGTGATTTACAAAATAAATGAGCGATTTGGATAAGTATGCAAAGAATAACCAATTTTCAATACCGATGCAATGTGACAGCTATTTACTGAATTATTCATTGTATGAAATCGATTTGAGACATTCAATTAATGTACGTGACAGGAATTAGATTAAAATGCATGGAATGTGACCACGCATCTGTCTGTGGTGCAATGTGAATTGACAATTCAGCAATATAGCAACAAATTATCACACAATGTGAGGTCATAAACTTCTGTGGGCGTGTCTCCATTGTAACAATGACCACAAATGTGACTGCCGAACTATCTGTTCAGCAACTATCCGCCATAATGATATTACATGTTCCAGTGAAGGTGCTGCTGTTCGTTACAGTTTTATATGGGAAGTTTGGTAAGCTCTGGTCTTATGATGTTCATTGTTTCACCATCCCTGCCCCGTTCCAATGTTTCTTCAACTTTGCCAGTTGATAGAGTAGGCCTACTTCAGTAGACGTTGACAGTGACACTTCAGCAGACTTGGACTGAAAGTCTGATCCTGAGTTTGCAGTTCCTTAAACTCAGTAGGCATCTTCTAAAAGGCATATATATTGGATTATCCATGAACTGCAATTGCATTTGAATGGTTAGAAATAAATGGGTAGAATGCCCCCACCTCTGCCACTTTGGGTTTCCACCACTGTGTATAACTTACAGCGTCATCAAAGGCCGGTTGCTCTCATACCATGTCTATGTGGTGTGGGAGGTTAAAAATCCCTTGGGTCGGTAAAAGTGTAGGCTTGGGCTTTCTATCGACAAACTGTCTAATGGTGAAAACAAGTCTATTCAGACTTATCCATGATATGCAGTATAAATCTTCAAGAAAAAAAAAGTTGAATCTAAGTACATTTTTCTTCTCTTTTGCTTACTATTTACCATACACATTTCACATTGCTATCTTTATGTTGGTTTTGGATGATAATATTCCAAAGATCACTTGCTATTCAACTATCGCCCTTTCTATGAGATGTACCTGTATCTTGATTAAGCTCAAATTAATATGTTTGTTAGATGTTAATTGTTGTAAATGTACTAAGCATTAGACAATTATACCAATTAGATATATGTCTAAGCAACATTAAATGTACTTTCTTATGTTTACATATTCAGTCGTTTGTGGAAGCACTCAAGCTTGCCGGCTTACGTGTATGTTTGCACCTGATGGGTTCCATGAGATTTGTACACTGCCACTTCACATGATGCAGTGCACAGATTTCTATCTGGCATCGATCATTCGTTGTTGTACTGACTCTTTACAATCTGTGAACTGCTTTCTTAGAAGATATCCATGGTGCAAATCGTAAAGCATGCGCGGCAACAATAACAGCATTACTTTAGCAGTCAATACTCCTTTTCTGTGGACTGTTATGAAGTAATGCAGATCTGGGATCGGCCTTCGATATATTTAAAATTGTGCAGCAGTGCTTCAATACCTTCACCCAAAGAACTAGATAATAAAGAGATATATGTACTGAGACATATATATGTGTTCATTTTTTTTTAATTCTACAAACAGCAAATTATATTAATTCAACAAATTTAGAAGAAATCAGCTCTAGAGCACCAAATAAAATTATTGAAAACAGCCAACTGTGGTTGATTTCTGAGGTAGATTACTCAAGCACTAATAATTGCTTACAGTTAACCAGTGGGTTTTTTAATACGCCTTGAGAAACGGAGACAGGTTGAAAAATGCTCATCCATGCACTTGCTTGTGTGGTAATAGCAATAGCAGTGCTTTCCAAAGGGTTGCTTCGATATGGACTAGGTAATTTACCGTATTTCCGTCCGCTCCCACCTGGCTGACAACGAGGCTGTGGCAAAAACCGCAGCACTGATTTAGTCGTCATTTTTTGGTGGATGGGTGCTTTTGAGCATGTCAACTTTCATGTCAGCATTGGGCCTTGAGGAGGGCCTTTGCGATTGGTTGGTGGGTTGGTCTCAACACTCCTTGATGTGTTTCTCAGTGCGATGGATTCTTGCAAACTTACCATAGCAGTATATATTGATTTAAAAAAAGCATTTGACACTATAGAGCATAACATCCTGTTGTAGAAGGTTGTCAAGAATGGGCTCCGTCCAAAAACAGTAGCCTTTCTGACAAACTATCTTTCCAATCGAAAGCAAAGTACCAAACTAAATGGCATTGAGTCAACCTTAAGACAAGTAAAAACTGGGGTACCACAGGGATCAACACTAGGCCCCCTTCTATTCCTTCTGTTCATAAACGACTTACCCCAAGCACTGAGACAAACAGAATGCATTCTATTTACTGATGACACAGTCCAACTGGTATCAAAAGGTAACTTAGCAAAAGCAGCAGAATTGACAAATGAAAATTTGGCTAGAATAAATATATGGTGCTAAGAAAACAAATTAACTCTCAATATAATCAAAACTGAATATTTTATTTATGGCACCAAGAACAAGAAGGACAAAGACCAGAAGTACAAATAAAGATTGGGAATGAAACACTAAGGGAGGTAGAGACCTACAAATATTTGGGCACTGAACTGGATGCAACTCTAAATGGGGATAAACAAGCAAAGTATATTAAATCAGTCACTGGCAAGGAATCTGAACACCTTCAGAAAAATCAAGGGTTTTATAAGTGAAAAAACAGCTCTTCTTATGTACAAAACAATGATCCTCAGTACAAATTAGGGCACTCAGGACAGTTTACAAAGGCCAAAATCGACACACAGACGAACTACATGCTAAAGCTGGAATGGACAAATTAGAGACAAGGCGCAAAAGGCATCTCTTAGGACTCATGTACAATAGAGCCCAAGACACAATATATACTGACACAAGTATTCACAATACTAGGGAAGCAGATGGTAACCTCTTGAAAATTCCCTATCCAAGGACTAACAAACTCAAAAGAGCACCTATTTATCAGGGAAGCCAACTCTGGAACAAACTCTCTGTTACGTAGTAGTCGTACTACGCTGATTACCTGTATTATCGCTCATGACGTGAATTAGTACTGTGAGACCTAGAAGTAAGAATAAATACTTCCGGACCAGCATGATGTCGTTGAGCGTTCACACAAATATGGTGTCAGATTAAATTAGGAAATATGAGTGTTTGATGACCATTAAGTAACTCTGAGTGAGTACACACAATGAACATAAACATTAGGCCAAAGTACAAGTGGTTATTAGCCTGAATGTGAGAAGAACTGGAACTAAAACTATGAACATTTAGTAGGCCTAGTCACTAGTAGTGTGTTGGTGCATGCAGTAGTTGGTGGTGGTATCATTGATAATGTACCAGTCTTGAGGCTCTGAGTGCTCCGAGTAGTGTATTAAGAAATAACATTTACTACGATAATTGCGGGCTATAGTAGGTCTGTAATCAAGGACAGTGTGTTTTGTCTGTAGTAGTGTTGGAGAGCCATGACATCCTCATTTCGTCCACCAAAAGAGCTAGACCTGCAGGGAAATGTTGCAACTTGGAAAAAGTTTGCATCCGAATTTGACATTTTCATGTGTGCCGCAGGGTTTGATGAAAAACCCGAGAAACGAAAGGTGATGTGTCTACTTAATTTGGTCGGTGCGAGAGGTAGAGCAATCTACGAAACATTCCAGTTTGAGGAGAACGACGACAGGCTAAAGTTAAAGCCGTGCTAAAAAAGTTTGAAGAACACTGTATCCCTAAGCAAAACGAACTCTTAGAACGACAACAGTTCTATGAACGAAAACAGCAGGCTGGTGAGTCAGGGACTCAGTTCGCGAGTGAACTGCGAAAACTTGCAGAAACGGGCAACTTTGGAGAAGCGGAATCTAGTGCTATAAGGGATCAGTTAGTGCATGGTATGCTTGACGATGAAAAGTTGAAAGACAAACTATACAAGGAAGACGATGTCACACTGGAAAAAGCGCTACAACTTTTAGCCATGCATGATATATGCCAAAAGATGATGGGAGAAGCATCGCTTTCGGGACTGGCCAAAGGCATCGAAGCAGTTCGTATAACGAATAATCGTGGTCACGGACGTGGCCGCGGAAGAGGCCGAGGTCAGCGTGGTGGCCGAGGAGAGAGTCACCCGAGAAGTCATCACGATCATGGCTCAGGTCAACACCGAGAGACTTGGCGATCGAGAGATCAGACGTTGGACAGACGGTGTAGCAAATGTGGCTACGATAACCATTGTGGTGGGGTTTGCCCAGCAAGCAACGCCACATGCTACAAGTGCTGAGGAAGAGGGCACTATGCAAAGAAATGTTATGAGAAAAAGACTCATAAGGTTCAGGAAACTGAAGACAGTTATGAGACAGATGATTACATGTTTATTGAAACTGTTACTGTTCAAGATGATGAGTCTGATAACAATGAGAAACAGGTTAATGTTTGTAGTAAAGTAAATTCCCCGAATTTCACTGACAAAATCACTCCAACAAAAGAAAAGGAGTGGAAGGTTTTTGTACGAGTCAACAGTAAAAGTATCAAATTTAAGCTTGATACGGGTAGCAAGATAAATGCCATATCAAAGGACTTATATGATAAACATTTTTCCAACATCAAGTTAGTGCAGACTAAGGCTAGGCTTGTAGGGTACTTTGGTACAAAGGTCAGACCTCATGGAAAAGTAGTTTTAAATGTAGAACATAAAAGTTTGTTCTACCCTGTAGAATTTATGGTGGTTGACAAAAGTACTCCAATCCTGGGCCTTCAAACATGTGTAGATATGGGTCTTGTGAAACGAATGTGGGAAGTCACTAAGGAGAATTCTAAGTCAAGAGAGATTTCGGAAGAACCAAAGTACAAAAAGTGTTTCACAGGTCTGGGTTCGATAAAAGATGCGATTTATGATGCGAAGATGAAGCCAGAAGTACGGCCAATAATAAATCCCCCCAGAAAAGTTCCCCATGCTATGTTGGGAAGGCTAAAGGAAGCCCTCGATTCTCTAGTGTCACAGGAAGTTATAGAGCCTGTAACCGAGCCCACAGAATGGGTGAATGCATTAGTTATCATAGAGAAGAGTACAGGCAAGTTGAGGCTATGTATTGATCCACGTCAATTAAATAAAGGTATCTTGCGGGAGCATTACCCCATGCGGACAGTCGAGGATGTAGCAGCACAACTCTCAGGAAAGAAAGTTTTTTCCGTTCTGGATGCAGGACAGGCATTTTACCAGATAAAGGTGACAGAAGCAACATCAAAGTGGCTGACATTTAATTCTGCATTTGGCAGATATAAGTTTAAGAGAATGCCTTTTGGGATTGCATCAGCGTCCGAAGTTTGGGAGCGCACGATCACAGAGATGTTTAGTGACATCGAAGGAGTAGAAATAATACGGGATGACATTCTCATTGCCGGTGAAGATGTGCAAGAGCATGACAGAATACTCAGACGAGTATTGGACCGCGCAGTGGACCGAGGCTTAGGCCTAAACAGAGAGAAGTCAAGGATTGCCGTAAATAGTGTGCGTTACCAAGGGCATATGTTTTCGGCCAGAGGTGTCGAAATCGACCCGGAGAAAGTGTGTGCTATAACCAATTTTCCAACACCCAAGTGTGTTGAAGAGGTGCAGAGATGGTTAGGAATGGTAATATATGTTGGTAAGTTTATTCCAAACTTGTCCAAGAAAGCAGCGCAGAACAATCAAGTGCATTGGCACTGGGATCAAGAACAAGACAAGGCTTTCGAGACCTTGAAGAACGATATCATAACAGCGCCTGTTTTGAGATACTATAGTTTGTCTCAGAGACCGACAGTGTCTGTTGATGCCTCTAGCTATGGCTTAGGAGCATGTTTATTTCAAGATGACAAGCCAGTCGCATATGCTTCTCGCCTACTTACACCGTCAGAAAAGAACTACGGCCAGATTGAAAAAGAGATTTTGGCGATTACATGGGGATGTGGAAAATTCCATGACTACATTTATGGAAGAACAGATGTAACGGTCGAGACAGATCATAAACCCCTTGAGACTCTGTACAAGAAGCCATTGGGTGCAGCACCCCCACGCATCCAAAGGATGATGCTCAAGGTGCAGAAGTACACCTTTGAGGTGGCTTGGGGAAAAGGAGTTGACCTGACAGTAGCAGATACCTTAAGCCGAGGTCCTTGCACGAAGAACACAGAACCAGATGAGGAAAATGAAGACTATGAGGTTCATACTGTAAGGAATCTCCCGATAAAAGATGTAAGGCTTGAAATGCTACGAGAAGAGACTGCAAACGATACAACACTTCAAATGTTGAGTAAATATGCCATGACAGGATGGCCCAACGACAAGATACATATACCCCAGGAGGTAAAACCGTACTGGAATGTGCGGGATGAGATATACATATCTGAAGGGTTAGTTTTAAGAGATAACCGATTGATTGTTCCAGCAACATCAAGGAAGGAAATGCTCAAACAAATTCACCGAAGCCATCTAGGTGTTGAAAAATGCAACAAACGTGCGAAGGATGTATTTTTCTGGCTGGGAATGTCGGCACAGATTACAGAAATGTGTGAGCAAGGCAGTACTTGTGCAGAGCACAAAACAAAGCAAATGAAAGAACCTATGATAATCTCACAAATTCCTGAGCGACCGTGGCAGAAAGTTGCCAGTGATTTAATTGCATTTGATGGAGATACATATGTCTTGATAGCAGACTATTACTCCAAATTTGTAGAATACACAAAGTTATCTGAGGATACCAAGAGCTATGCCATTATACAATTCATGAAAGAACAATTTGCACGCCACGGCATACCAGAACAGATCATTTCAGATGGCGGCCCTCAGTATGACTGCCGTGAATTTTCAGTCTTTGCAAAGGAGTACGGATTTGTGCATATAAAATCATCACCAGAATATCCACAGAGCAACGGCTTCGCAGAAAGCCAGGTAAAAGTCCTCAAGAGGATAATGAAAAGATGCAAAAGCGCAAATTCAGACATTAATCTTGCTATACTAGAATGGCGCAACACACCAATCGAGGGAATTGGATCACCAGCTCAAATTTCTCAAGGTCAGAGATTAAGGTAAATTATTCCAACAACAATGCAACAACTAAAACCAAACCACATAAAGGTTAATTTGTCAGACGCACTGGAGGAAAAAGCTCAGCGCGCAAAATATCAATACGACAAAAGAGCGCTACACGCACCCAGAGAACAGCTAGAGATGGGTGAAAGAGTTCGGGTGAGAACACAAATAGGATGGCTGCCAGCCAAAATCACCCGTATTGGACCTGAACCAAGGTCCTATCAGATAGAAAGAGGTGGACGTTTCTACAGAAGGAATCGGAAAGATATTCGGCAGACCAGGGAAATTGAAGCCACACAAAACATGGCCACACCAACCAAAATCGCCCAAGAGACATTTGTAAACAAGGGACCAATGCCAATAATTCTGCAGAAAATTGCGGATAAGGAGAAAGTCCCACAGGAGATTCTAATGACAAAACCCACAACCCCTGTGAAGGAAAAGCCTCAGGAGAGCACACCTATTGTCAAACCAACGCTTACACCTATTGAAACGCCAGCAGAGCCCAAACAGTTCACAAGGCGTGGACGCGAAATCAGATTGCCCCCCAGGTATAGGTAGTTTTGTCAACCAGATTTCCAGACATTAAATGTCCACTAAGTTAGTTTTTTTAAATAATCAAAACCAAGAGATCTTTGTGCTGAATATGCCAACGCAGATTTAGTCATACATTAAGTGAAAACCTACAGATCTGTGTAGTACTACATGTATTTAAAAAATATGTGATATATAAATAATTATATGAGTATAAAATGGGCGGAGTAGGATTGTGCTATTTATTATATATTTATTATATTATTTATTCATTATGTTTTTATTTTGTCAAATTCCAGACCGTTCTGCCATTTACTGCGTTCCGGTGCGTTCCAGGATAGTTTTTCTTCACCCCACCCCGGGTCATATGCCATTCGGCCTGCGCAGGTGTCACATGAGCTTGATTTGAAAACTTTTACGGGTAGGGCTATCTATTGCTCGGCCAAGGGCCTCGGTTAAATAAACTAGGCTTCCCACCACTCCTCGTTCTGTTGTTCCTTACTAGGGCGTAGCCCACCTTTTATATATATATTATATTCTTACAAAGTATTTGCATGATCAGAATTTGCAAAATCACATTACTAGATATGTGGACTTTACTATGAGTGTGTCTCAAACTTAAAGGAGGAGATGTTACGTAGTAGTCGTACTACGCTGATTACCTGTATTATCGCTCATGACGTGAATTAGTACTGTGAGACCTAGAAGTAAGAATAAAACACTTCCGGACCAGCATGATGTCGTTGAGCGTTCACACAAATACTCTCTGCCAAAACCAGGAATGCAACAACCTACTTACAATTTAAATCTAGATTAAAGGTTGAGTACCCAACATAGGCATACATTAATAAACCTACCTGGATAGACCACATAAGCTGAGCACAGATATAAATACATAGTCCCAAACCACTCCCCTCCCTCTCCCTCTCTGAAATCCCCCCTGGGCAAAAGGAGTAAAAGAAATAACAACGACCAAAGTATACCCACCAGCCTATAACACCTGACTAAACCAATCAAACATATACTAACAACAAAGCTATAGTTGACCAAGACAAGTTAAATGAGTCATGCAACCATTATTTGCATAATCCAAAATCCACGACTACCTGTGTCAGAAAGTCATGCCCATTGTATTAATGTCTCCTCACAGGTATGATCATCAAATCACTGATATAGTCTAAAGGTTAATGGCTATTCTCCAGTCTACATGTGCAAAATAAGATCCCCACTATATTTGTATTGCCTGATTTTAACCTACAATTATTTATATTGTTCATACCATCTCATCATCTCATCCATAAATAGTTCATATGCACTATAATTGTTTAAGGCTGGAAGACCAGTGTCTCGGTGCTGAAAAAAAGTTGTTATTCAACTGGAATACAAATTTGAAGGGGGGAAAAAGGTGCCGCTAGTGACCTCTGTGCAGGACCCATGTGGAGGCACGCAGGCGGCACCTAGCGGAAAGTATGGGTACTGGAACGGGACTAACTTTCTGGACTAACTGGGACCTGACTATCCAGCCACTTTCTCCATAAGCATATTCAGCGCTATACGGAGCGACCCAACCAGCCATGGTGTGACCCAACCAGCCACGGTTGAACTCGTTTGAGCCAGTCTAAACTTCTTTCTGGTACAAAGGCTAGGGGACCAGGTTGGAAACTGAGCGATAATAGCTGAGCATAAGTATATTCAGCGCTATACGGAGCGACCCAACTAGCCACGGTGCGACCCAACCAGCCACGGTTGAACTCGTTTCAGCCCGTTTAAACTTGTTTC
This sequence comes from Branchipolynoe longqiensis, assembly GCA_030323885.1. Lineage (NCBI taxonomy): Eukaryota > Metazoa > Annelida > Polychaeta > Phyllodocida > Polynoidae > Branchipolynoe > Branchipolynoe longqiensis. The sequence goes on from CM059190.1 coordinate 2,951,913, forward strand.
CGGTATAAAGGCTAGGGGACCAGGTTGGAAACTGAGCGATAATAGCTGAAAACTCCTGTGCCTCTGCCTGAAGGGGCTATCACATTAGGGTTTTTGGGGGGAGCGTACGGCGGCGTAGGCGCGTTACGTCATATACGTCGGCATACGCCATCATATGCCGCCATACGCTACACATACGCCGTCATATGCCGGCCTATGCCGCTGTACGCCACCATACGCTTTCTCCCGTCCGTCCGTCCAAATTTTGTTGTGCATGCTCAAAAAATGAAGCTGAGGGGAAAACCGTTCAATATAAACATTCTGCAAGTTTATGCACCAACCTTAGATCACAATGATGAAGAAGTCAACGAGTTCTATGACAGCATCAAAAAGGTAATGGAATACACCAAGTCTGGAGAAATAACAATTGTTATGGGCGATTGGAATGCGAAAGTTGGAGAACAACATGAATATCCAGTAACAGGAAGATTTGGCTTAGGTGAGAGAAATGATCGTGGTGAATACTTGATAAATTTCTGTTTGACATCAAAACTAGTAATTGCTAACACCTTATTTGAACATCCAAAGAGAAGACTATATACATGGAAGAGCCCTGGTGATGTATGTCGGAACCAGATCGATTACATTCTTGTCAACCAACGATATCGAAATTGTATCAAACAGGCAAGGACATATCCAGGTGCTGACATATGTTCGGATCATAATCCAGTAGTAATCAGTATGGTAGTGAAATTGAAACAGCAGAACAAAATTAAAAACAACATTCAAATGGATATGAACATGATAAAAGATGCAAAATACAGAACTAAGTATAATGTCTCTGTTCATAACAAATTCAGTGTACTGATGAATGAAGAAACCCCTCAGAGAGAGTATAACAACATTGAAATGGAATGGGAAGCTCTCAGAGAAAGCATGGTCAAGTCAGCAGAGGAGGTGTTACCAAATAAAAAACGAGAGACAAAGCAATCATGGATGACGCAAACCATACTAGAAAAGATGGCAGAAAGGAAGAAAGTGAAAACCACTGATCCACCTAAATACAAACACCTGAAGAATGAAATAGAAGATGAATGCAAAAAAGCTAAAGATGAATGGTGGAATAAGAAGTGTGAAGTAGTGGAACAACTTGAGTCTCAACATCGTTCAAGAGAGATGCACAAGAAAGTGAAAGAGATAACAGGTCAAGGATACAGACAGAGAAGCAGTAAATGTATCAAGAACAAAGACGGCAAAATGCTCTTTGAAGAAGATGAAATAAAGTCCAGATGGGAAGAATATGTAAACGAACTATACAATGATGACAGAGGGAACCCACCCACAATTGAGAAAGAAGATGGGAATATTATATTAGTATCAGAGGTTGAGAAGGCTATCAATGATCTAAAGTCAGGTAAGGCTCCTGGAAGTGACCAGATAACATCAGAAATGATAAAAGGACTAGATGAAGTGGGGATTCAAATCATTCATAAGCTAGTAATTGACATCTATGAGACTGGATTTATACCATTGAATATGAATGAATCCATATTTGTACGACTCCCAAAGAAGCTAAAACCAACATTGTGTACTGAGTACAGAACACTAAGCCTGATGAGTCATATGTTGAAGATGATCCTGAAAATAATTTTACTGAGAAACAGACAGAAAATTGAAGAACAAATCAGTAACGTACAAAGTGGGTTTATATCTGGAAGAGGTACACATGAAGGGATTTTCAATATGAGAATGATTTGTGAACGTTATTGTGAAGTGAACCAGGATGTTTATGCCTACTTTATTGACTATGAGAAGGCCTTCGACCGAGTCAATCATGAACTGTTAATCAAATGTTTACAAGATATTGGTGTCAATGGCAAAGACATTAAACTAATTGTGAACTTATACTGGACACAACGTGCATTTATAAAAATGGAGCAAGGCCTATCGGATGAAGTTATGATTAAACGAGGAGTTCGACAGGGGTGTGTATTGTCACCATGTCTATTTAACCTGTACACAGAGATGATTTTCAGACACATTGAAGATTGCAAGGGAGTGACAATAGGTGGCATGAACGTCAACAATCTTAGATATGCCGATGACAGTGTAATACTAGCAGACAGTGAGAAAAACCTACAAGATATAGTGAATAGAATCAATCAAGCTGGAATACTATTCAACATGAAGATGAATGCCAGGAAGACCAAAACAATGGTTATAAGTAAAAAGACAGATAAACCAAATGTCAATATAACCATAGATGGCACAAACATAGAACAAGTATCCGAATTCATATATCTCGGACAAAAGATTACAAATGATGGGAGATGTGAGGAAGAAATTAAAAGAAGGATAACAATAGCCCGAACAACATTCTCCAAAATGTATAGAGTGTTAACATCAAGTAAGATATTAATACAAACAAGGAAGCGTATTCTTCAGTGTTATGTGTGGTCTACTCTAATGTATGGGGCAGAGACATGAACAATCTCTAAGAAAATGTACAAACGTTTAGCAGCATTTGAGATGTGGACTTATCGAAGGATGATGAAAATATCATGGACAAAGAAGATCACCAACAAAGAAGTTCTCAGAAAAATTAAAAATAAGAAAAGCTTGTTTGCCACTATACAGACAAAGAAACTTATTTATTTTGGCCACATCATTCGTCAGAGTTCAATATACCGTACATTGTTGGAAGGGAAGGTGAATGGCAGCAGAGGGAGGGGGAGACCAAGAACATCATGGTTTACAAATATTTCACAGTGGACAGGCTTGAATTATTCACAGTCTATCAGAACAGCACAACATCGGGACAAGTGGAGAACCATTGCATCCAACCCTCGACTAGAGGATGGAACTATTGATTGATTGAACAATAGCCCGAACAACATTCTCCAAAATGTATAGAGTGTTAACATCAAGTAAGATATTAATACAAACAAGGAAGCATATTCTTCAATGTTATGTGTGGTCTACTCTAATGTATGGGGCTGAGACATGGACAATCTCTAAGAAAATGTACAAACGTTTAGCAGCATTTGAGATGTGGACTTATCGAAGGATGATGAAAATATCATGGACAAAGAAGATCACCAACAAAGAAGTTCTCAGAAAAATTAAAAATAAGAAAAGCTTGTTTGCCACTATACAGACAAAGAAACTTATTTATTTTGGCCACATCATTCGTCAGAGTTCAATATACCGTACATTGTTGGAAGGGAAGGTGAATGGCAGCAGAGGGAGAGGGAGACCAAGAACATCATGGTTTACAAATATTTCACAGTGGACAGGCTTGAATTATTCACAGTCTATCAGAACAGCACACCATCGGGACAAGTGGAGAACCATTGCATCCAACCCTCGACTAGAGGACAGAACTATTGATTGATTGATGCTAAAAAAATCTCGACCTACGGGGGCGTATGGTTCATACGTTACTCATATGCCAGCATACGCTCCTCGTACGCTGGGGGTACGCCGGCATACACTAGGGGTACGCCGGCGTACGCTACTCATACGCTCAACTTGCATCACGGGCGTATCTCTGGCATATGCAGCATATGCAGAACCTACGAGTTGCGTATGGGAGTGTATTCGTAGCGGATGCAAAGCGTATGAGTAGCGTATGGCGGCGTATGCCCGACCTATGGTCTCCGTATATACGCTCTTAAAATAATCATACGCTCATCATGCCAATCAAAACTGTCAAAAAATGTCACAGTACGCTCCCCATAGGTTCCACATACGCTCAAAACCACCTGAGAGGTCACCAAAGGTCATGATAGGCCGGCACGCGCAGGACTTACGTAGGTTTTCAATACGCTCCCGCCAAACGCCGTAATGTGACAGGGCCTTGAGCAAATGAATGCCAGGGGACCAGGCTAGAAGTCCACATAGCTAGCAGTGTAGTCAAATATTATTTGACTAGTTTATTGTTCAGACATTATCACATATTTATGCACATATTTTTGCACAGATTAAATTGTTTGAAGTATATTTGAAATTGATCTACATTGATTTCTGTTTAAATCACACAATATCACTACTTACTGAATGGGAAACTCATCCTGCAAGGGTATGCTCGATATGACCCAGTGGTCAGCCGTTTTTGCTCCTTTCGTCGCTGTGGACCCTTTGTCTCAGTTTCAGCGCCCGGTCAGTTTCAGCGCCCAGTCGTAGCTTCTGCGCATGCGCGGGTTTTAAGAGCGTCGTCTGCGCATGCGTCAAATTCTACCCAGTTTCAAACACCCGTGGCCTCGCCGGCTAAGAGCTCAGCTGTAACTATCGCTGGTGCCTGGCAGTGTTAGGGACCGATTAGGCCGAAATCTATTGAATGCGATCATATTTAACAGAATTACATACTCAAATAATGAAATTTAATTAAATTAACCTTAAATTCCAAGCGATATTAACGTAGCAGCTAGATCGGCGTCGAATCGCCGAGTGTAAACTAGAGGGGTATGACTGTGTTCTAAATAAGTTCATTAGCAATAGTACTAGTACTTATACATTGTATTACTGTATGTTTCAGATGACCGTCGTCCTTGTTCAACACACTGAATAAATGGTTCCATACTTATCTATGACGACGGCCTAAACTGACGTGAAAAATCAACAACCATGCCTGCAGTGAGATGTCCCATACCTGACTGTGAATATATCACAGAAGACCTCGATGTCGCTATAGTGGCTGCACTCATCACAGCCCACAGCACCATTCATCAGCGAGGTCCAGCTACAGCCGCAAAAGTCGAAAAAGTGAAGCGACCGACCATCTCAGCTGCCGGATCCAGTGAAGAATGGGCGTACTTCAAATCACGATGGTCAGAATACGTTGTTGCCACAAAGATCACTGGTCGGGAGCGAGTCGTGCAATTGCTGGAATGTTGTGATGAACCCCTACGCAGAGACCTCACACGATCCACCGGTACACTCACCGATAAGACTGTGGATGAGGTTCTGACTGCCATGAAGAAGCTAGCGGTTCGTGAGGAGAACTCTATGGTGGCACGGGCAAAACTACACAATATGCGTCAGGACCGAGATGAAGCAGTGCGCAGTTTTGGAGCTCGCCTCCGTGGCCAAGCAGGAATCTGCAAATTCTTGCTAAAATGCCAGAACTGTGAATCAGACGTCAACTACACTGAAGCCATCCTTCGTGACGTCCTCACACTGGGCATCGCCGATCTGGAAATTCAGCCTTGACCTACTAGGCGACAAAAACCAGGATATGACACTGGAGGAGGTCTTCCAGTTTGTCGATGCCAAAGAAGCAGGAAAATGCTCAGCATCCCACCTTGTCGATTCGCATGCCGTGGAAGCAGTGGGTAGCATGTATCAGCGCACCAAACAGATGAACATGAGGGGAAATCCTGCAGACACTTGCTCATACTGAGGGAAGAAAGGACATGGCAAGAGAGCTCCAACCCGCATCCGGAAGCAAGAATGCCCTGCATATGGTCACAGGTGCACACACTGCAACCGTGACCACCACTTCGGGAGCATGTGCCGCAGCAAGGACAAGCCAAGGGTACCCACACGCACAACCTCGGGCACCAAACCAACCGCCCCTACTGATGGTGAAGGTGCCATGTTTGATGCCCTATGTGTCATCACGATGTCTGGAGAACAAAATGGTGGAAGATCAATCTCTCTTGATCACCACCTTCATGACCAGCTATCTGACACCTGGAGCCAGAAAAACTCAAGACCTCAGCCATTCATCGATCTCACTGTTTCAGTCAACAGTGACGATTACAGTGCCCTCGGCTTCACCCTCAAGACTAGCTCAAGAACAGCTGTTCTCCCCGCCATGGCCGACACAGGCTGCCAAAGCTGTCTCACAGGCATAAAGGTCATCCATCGCCTTGGACTACGCCAGACCGATTTGATACCAGTCACACTGAAGATGCATGCCGCCAACAACAAGAGCATCAACATCATCGGTGCCACAATCCTTCGGATCAAGGGCAAGGATGAACGAGGCAACCATGTAGAAACCAGACAAATGACATATGTGACAGATGCCTCTGATAAACTCTTTATCAGTAGGGAAGCTTGTGTCTCCTTGGGCATAATCTCAGACAGCTTCCCCCAACTAGGTGAAGCAACAGATGCACCCATGCCCACGAAGGCAACAGTGAAGGGGCATCACAGCTCCAGAATGAATAGCATCCAGAGCAACAGCGGCCTGATAGCCCCATGTGACTGCCCAAGACGTCAAAGACCGCCTTCAGCCCCAACTAGGATGCCATTCCCTGCTACCGAAGCCAACCGTACAAAACTGCAAGAATATCTATTGGACTACTACAAGGCCAGCTCCTTCAACACATGTGAGCACCAACCGCTGCCTCTGATGGATGGACCACCCATGAAGCTGATGGTAGACCCAGATGCAGAACCAGTCGCCCACCACACACCCATACCAGTACCGCTCTACTGGCGGGATGATGTCAAAGCTGGGCTTGACCAAGATGTCCGCCTAGGCATGCTGGAACCAGTCCCCATCGGCGAACCCGGCACTTGGTGCCACAGGATGGTGGTATGTGCAAAGAAGAGTGGTATGCCTCGCCGTACCGTCGACTTCCAGCCTCTCAATGTACACGCCTTACGTGAGACCCACCACACACCATCACCATTTCACCAAGCCCGATCAGTGCCACACGGCAAGAAGAAAACCGTCTTTGATGCGTGGAACGGATACCATTGCGTGCCGATCCGTGAGGAGGATCGTCACTTGACAGCCTTCATTACACCCTGGGGCCGCTATCGCTACAAAACCGCACCTCAGGGTTACATTGCCTCCGGTGATGGCTACACCAGGCGCTATGATGAAATCATCTCTGATATCCCAAACAAGACAAAATGTGTGGATGATGTCCTCCTCTGGGCCGACACAATTGAAGAAAGCTTCTTCCAGGCTGTCCAGTGGCTTGACACCTGTGGGAACCATGGGATCACTCTAAATCCAGAAAAATTTGTATTCTGCCAGGACGTGGTGGAATTCGCCGGTTTTGAGATAACCCCAAATAACGTCAGACCATGCAGAAAGTACCTTCAAGCAATCCTTGACTTTCCGGCTCCCAATGACATCACAGATGCAAGATCCTGGTTTGGCCTCATCAATCAGGTGTCCTATGCCTTCAGTATGACGGAAAAGATGCAACCATTCAGGCAACTCCTCAAGCCGGGATCATCCTTCCTATGGAATGAACACTTAAACAAACTATTTGAAGAATCAAAGGCTGCAATTGTAAGCGAAATTGAGAAGGAGTCCAGATATTCGATCCAAGAAAGCCAACCTGCCTTGCCACTGACTGGTCCAAGACAGGCATTGGCTTTTGGCTGCTCCATAAACATTGTACCTGCCTCACCTCAGAGCCATTCTGCTGCAAAACTGGCTGGAAAATTACCCTTGTGGGTAGCAGATTCACCCACTCGGCCGAATCACGTTATGCTCCAGTGGAGGGTGAAGCCTTGGCTGTCGCCGATGCCCTAGACAAAGCAAGGTACTTTGTACTGGGATGTGAAGATCTCATCATCGCCGTAGACCACAAACCTCTCCTGAAGATATTCGGTGATCGATCTTTGGAGGACAAATCTGAAGGAGAAGACCCTTCGATACAGGTTTCGAATGGTACACATCCAAGGTGTCAAACATCGCGCTGCTGATGGAGTCTCGCGTCATCCCACAGGCAAAGCTGAGATGATGACCCTCCCTGATGATGTAGCGGCCATCAATCCTGACATCCGTAGCTCCTACCTCCCCACCTCCATCCTGGCTGGCTTACGTACCGCACCACCAAGTGGTGACAGCATTGAAGAGAATGTAATCTCAGCTGCAACTTCCTCCATCAACTCACTAGACATCAAATCAGTGACATGGGAGAGAGTGCGTACCGCGACCACAAGCGATAGTTGTATGCAGAAACTGGTTGAAATAATTGAATCGGGTTTCCCAGAATACCGCCATGAGCTACCTACCTCCCTTCGTGATTACTTCCAGTTTTTTTATGACCTCTGCACAGTGGACGGAGTCGCACTCTACAGGGACCATGTGGTGGTACCGCCTACTCTCAGAGAAGAAGTACTAGCCGCCCTACACTCGGCCCACCAAGGCGTCACGGCAATGATATCTAGAGCCGAAGTGTCTGTGTTCTGGCCTGGCATCACTCCGAACATAACTGCTTATCGTGCCAGGTGCAACCACTGCAATCGCATGGCCCCCCCTCACAGCCAAATCCACCACCGACCCCATTGACACCGCCAGAATACCCATTTCAGCATGTCTGCGCTGATTTCTTCCACTAGAAAGGCGTCAACTACCTAGTTGTGGTAGACCGCTACTCCAACTGGCCAATTGTAGAGAGGGCATCCAATGGTGCTAATGGACTCATCACATGCTTGCGGCGGACATTCGTCACATTTGGTATCCCTAATGAACTGGCCTCAGATGGAGGCTCCGAATTCACCTCCACAGCCACACGGGACTTCCTGAAAGATTGGGGTGTACACCATAGATTATCCTCCGTGGCCTACCCACACAGCAACTGCCGTGCTGAAATTGGAGTTAAGACAGTCAAACGTCTCATCACTGACAACACCGCTACAAATGGAGACCTTGATACTGATTCATTCCAGCGTGCAATGCTCCAGTACAGAAACACACCCGACAGAGACACAAAACTCTCACCAGCCATGTGTGTATTCGGCCACCCAATCAGAGACTTCATCCCAGGCAGATACAAGCCGCACAACACCTGGCGCGAAACCCTGCTCGCTCGAGAAGAGGCACTACGCAACCGCCACATGAGAACCGCAGAACGCTGGTCAGAGCACACCAAAAGATTAGCACCACTTGCTGTTGGAGATCATGTGCGCATCCAGAATCAGGCAGGCCAACACCCCCTCAAATGGGACAAAACCGGCACTGTCATCGAGGTTCGCCAGTTTGACCAGTATGTCGTGAAGGTTGACGGATCTGGAAGGGTCACACTACGCAACAGAAAATTCCTTCGCAAGTACATCCCCATCCAGATACCTCCACCAAAGATGTGCGTCGGACCCAGGATACCGACAGCAACAAGGATGCCTCCAGATAGCGAGGCACCAGCCACACCACAGCCGCTCATGCCACGCGACGACAACCCGAGTACCACAAGTGATCCACCCATGATGCCGCCTCGCACACCAACTGGACCAGCTACAACTCCTAAATCGGGAATGCATCCTGAATGTAGTACAGATCACAGGCGGCGCCATTTGGTCTATGAGGATACCACTCCATTGGGGCACACGACCTCACAGCCTGGCAGTTCGCTAAGCACCCAGGTATCGCCAGATGGTAGCATTGCCTCAAAGCGACCTCTGATGCCATCAGTTGATGCAACACCACCGGCTGGCCCAAGACGATCAGGACGGGTTACCCGCGAGCCTGTATGGATGTCGGACTACAACAAGTGAATAACTGAGGATGAACAGTCGCCACGCTGCGACGTTATTCAAGACAGTATTTCAAATATTAGTTGTCTTACTCTTCCTATCTCATACATGTTAACTAGCATACGTGTCAGTACAGTATAGTATATTTTCACATTAGATAAGCTTCGCTTGTCATATAGTATGTATTACACATATCTGGCTTAGATAAGTTTGACTTAGCCTAGCATAACATGTGTAATCTATTTGTGTAGCTAAGTCAGTCTTTACCATCTAATCATTATGATTAACAGTACCAAAGACTTGGGGGAGATAGAGGGTAATGACTGTGTTCTCACTAAGTTCATTAGCAATAGTACTAGTACTTATACATTGTATTACTGTATGTTTCAGATGACCATCGTCTTTAGCTGCGTTTACACGGCCAAAAGTAAAACGTTTTAAGACAAAGCGTTCTACCTGAAACGTTTTAGTGGCGCGTTTACACGGACTGAGATTGAAAGTGAGTCGCATCTACACGGGCAGTATCTAAACCGTTTCAAGGCGGAAGTGTTGTATCTGCGCATGCGCTTCAGCATTGTGATGACAAAACAATATGGCGGACAACATAGAAATCGGAATCTTCACGATGTTTTCATCTCAGGAGCCGCTATCGACACGGGAGGGGGGTATTATTGAAAGATCCGGGGCGAGAATGCGAGCAATCGTTAGGCGGTCGGCCAGGAGGGCTCGGCGATTCCGGGAGTGTCAGGAAAGGGAGCTTCAACAGTTCATTCAACTCATCATGCTGTTCGGTGTGCAAGCTCGGCCGGAGAGGGTGGTGTGGGCACGGGAAAGGTAGGCAGTCACCTAACCTGTTTTGTGTTTATTCCACTCACAAGTATCAGGTTAATATGATCATTGGTGTCTATATTTTAATATAGGTGGGCTAATGTAAACCGATGTATACAAACCGTTTTACCTGAGGCGTTTTGTGTAGCACGCAATTTAGTGGGTGTAGATAAAATGACTTTTTGTGCTCACGAAACCCTTCAATACTAAAACAAAAGGGACCGCTGGAAATAGCGTTAAACGCCTTTTAACATGACATCAATATTATGTGCATAGGTTGAGTAATAAGGAAGTTATGGCGATCTATTGAAACCGATGGTCAAGATTAGAACTTTCTTCCACTCACCACTGTTGTGTTGTCGTTAGATGTACAATAAATTGTTATCACCTACCCCTCTGCTAACATTTTCGTCTTGGTTCTTTTGTAATGAACCAAACGGGTAACTTTAGGCAGATTGATCTAATCCGACCTACCTGGAGCTACCTGTGTGCGATTAGCATGTGGTGTGTTTATGTACATGTTTTCCCCCATCAATACTCTTTCAGGTCGTGCCACTGGTGGAGGGAGATCGTCCTACTGACTTTTGGGGATGCGGAATGGGTGGAAAATTTCCAGATGCGAAGGGCGACGTTTGACCACGTCGTCGCTGAACTTCGCATCCACATAGGCCGGGCAGACACCAACATGAGAAGGTACGCTGCTACTGTTAGAATATTTGACAAACATTAATTCTACACATACTGTTGTCGTAAGGCTATTTTGTTTCAACTTATCTAGCCACGCTGGGATCGATCCCCTTGCTAAATGTGTCCGTGTGAAGATCCCTACCTGAATCGTTTCATGTAAAACGCTTTTAGTTAAATCGTTTCGTCTAAATCGGTTCATATGATTCGCCTACCTTGATTCGGCTTATATAGTTGCGGTAGGGTTTTTTAATTAGGATTATCTAGCCACGCTTGGATCGATCCCCTTGCTAAATGTGTCCGTATGAAGATGCATACCTGAATCGTTTCATGTAAAACGCTTTAGTTAAATCGTTTCGTCTAAATCGGTTCATATGAATCGCCTACCTTGATTTGGGTTACAGTTTCGCTTGTCTATAATTGTTTAGTTTTTTTACGCATTTCAGGTCCATTCCCGTGGAAGTGCGTGTGGCGGTGACCCTCTGGTTGTTGGCGACGGGAGGGGGTTTCCGGACGGTTGGCCATCTTTTTGGAATTGCTAAATGCACATGCTGTGTCATCTTTCATGAAACCTGCCGTGCGATCATGCGTGTGCTCCTACCCAAATACATTAAGCTGCCTAATGGAGATCGTGTGACCGAGATAACGGAGGGATTCGCCACACGGTTTGGTTTTCCGAATTGTGCTGGTGTCATAGATGGCACGCACATCCCCATCGTGGCCCCCCAGCAACATCATACGGACTATCACAACCGTAAAGGGTATTATTCCGTGGTGGCGCAGGTGATGTGCGATCACCAGTATCAGGTTTTGAACATTGCTGCTGGGTGGCCAGGACGGGTGCATGATGCGCGGGTGTTGGCCAACTCGTCGCTCTATGCTAAAGCTGAGGCGGGGGTGCTGTTCCCAGAGAGGCCCCTACAGCTTGGAAATGCTACTGTTCCGCTGGTTATTCTGGGAGACCCTGCGTACCCTCTGCGTCCCTGGTTAATGAAAGGCTTTTCCGACACAGGCAGATTAACCAGGGACCAGATCAATTATAACTTCCGCCTATCAAGCGCCCGCATGGCTATAGAGAACACATTTGGCTGCTGCAAAGCACGGTGGAGGGTACTCCTCAAAAGGATGGACATACGAACAGAAGACGTCACCACAGTCATCCTTGTGTGCTTCACATTACACAATGTATGTGAAGTACACAAGGAGGCTTTCAACACGGACTGGGTGGATGCTGTTAACGCGGGTGGCAACGAACAACAACCGCAGAATGTGGCCCAAGACGTAGACGGTGATGTCAATGGAGCCGCAATCCGCGACGCGTTTGTGTCTTATTTTAGTGCTTAAAATTGTTCTGTACCATTATTGTGCTGTCATTGTAAAAGCGCACACAGCCTGGAAAGAGGACATTTCTATAAAACATGGAAGTAACATGTCGTAAACGGAAATAGTGTAACTTTTTATTTGACTGACAATTAGCAACTGTCACTGTAATGTAATGTCAATGTTATGTTGATACTAAATACTACTTAACAAAATAATACTGTATCACAAGTAAATAAATTAGACCTAAATTTCGAATATCCTGTTTCCTAAATGGCCCTACTTTAAATACGTTATCAATAGTACTACAATGATTGTACAACTTCAACAAAAGAATACAGTAACACAATTAAATAAATTATACCTAAATTTCGAATATCCTGTTTCCTAAATGGCCCTACTTTAAATACGTTATCAATAGTACTACAATGATTGTACAACTTCAACAAAAGAATACAGTAACACAATTAAATAAATTATACCTAAATTTCGAATATCCTGTTTCCTAAATGGCCCTACTTTAAATACGTTATCAATAGTACTACAATGATTGTACAACTTCAACAAAAGAATACAGTAACACAATTAAATAAATTATACCTAAATTTCGAATATCATGTTTCCTAAATGGCCCTACTTTAAATACGTTATCAATAGTACTACAATGATTGTACAACTTCAACAAAAGAATACAGTAACACAATTAAATAAATTATACCTAAATTTCGAATATCATGTTTCCTAAATGGCCCTACTTTAAAGACGTTATCAATAGTACTACAATGATTGTACAACTTCAACAAAAGAATACAGTAACACAATTAAATAAATTATACCTAAATTTCGAATATCCTGTTTCCTAAATGGCCCTACTTTAAATACGTTATCAATAGTACTACAATGATTGTACAACTTCAACAAAAGAATACAGTAACACAATTAAATAAATTATACCTAAATTTAGAATATCCTGTTTCCTAAATGGCCCTACTTTAAAGACGTTATCAATAGTACTACAATGATTGTACAACTTCAACAAAAGAATACAGTAACACAATTAAATAAATTATACCTAAATTTCGAATACCATGTTTCCTAAATGGCCCTACTTTAAAGACGTTATCAATAGTACTACAATGATTGTACAACTTCAACAAAAGAATACAGTAACACAATTAAATAAATTATACCTAAATTTCGAATATCATGTTTCCTAAATGGCCCTACTTTAAAGACGTTATAACAACTTCCGAACTACTGTGGGGGTTGACCCACACGCTGGCCCAGTATGAGTTTCAGCATGCATTCCTCGTACCTCCGTTGCTCTGCCTTGGACACCATCTCTCTCTCCTGCCGCCTCTCCTCACAACCTGATGCGCGAAAAGAAGGAAGCAAGGCGGGGGTGGAGAAAGAGACGCTTTATTGGCGCCTCAACAGATCATACAGGGTAGAAAGCAAGTCAAATGAGGCTCATAAGGAGCAACATGGTAATTGAGGTAATGAACAAGAGGCATCAAGTAATAAACAAAAGTGGTAAATGAGGTAATGAACAAGAGGCATCAGGTAATAATCAATAATGTAGAAAGGTAATAAAGTTCATGGGGCAGCAGAGTCATTTGGAGTGAGGGGGTGCCGAGGAGCCCTCCACCAGTAGTAGGTGGAGTAGGGTAGTAGTTGGGTGGGTGGGTGGAGGAAAAAGGTGGAGGCTGGGAGACGGCAGGGAGCTGAATGAGGAGGGAGGCTGGCGGGCGGCCTTATAAGGGGGGAAGGGAGGCGGCAGCAGGGGAGGTGCGAATGCTAGCGGCCGGGGAGGGGTGCGAGGTGGCGAGCAGCAGGGGTCGGGTGAGGCGTGAGCGCCGTGCACAAAGGACGGGCGGGGGGAGGTGGCGGTGAGTGAGCGCGGTCGGCCGAGGTGTGGAGGCAGCGCGACACGCGGGGCGGGGGAGGGTCTCCTTCTTTCCTCGCATCAAACGTAATGCTTCGCATTACGACCGATGCGCGAAAAGAAGGAAGCAAGGCGGGGGTGGAGAAAGAGACGCTTTATTGGCGCCTCAACAGATCATACAGGGTAGAAAGCAAGTCAAATGAGGCTCATAAGGAGCAACATGGTAATTGAGGTAATGAACAAGAGGCATCAAGTAATAAACAAAAGTGGTAAATGAGGTAATGAACAAGAGGCATCAGGTAATAATCAATAATGTAGAAAGGTAATAAAGTTCATGGGGCAGCAGAGTCATTTGGAGTGAGGGGGTGCCGAGGAGCCCTCCACCAAAACGGCGGAGAGGGCTCGAGGGGCGCCCGAGGGCGCGAGGCGGGGCACGTAGGCGTGGACGGCCGCCGAGGTCCAGGTGCCTTGGGCCATGATCTCGGGGAGGGGCACCCCGGCACGCTGGCAGGCCTGGGCAGCGCCCCGGCGGAGGCTGTGGAGCGTGAAGTCCTCGGGCCTCGGGACCCCTTGGGCGGCGAGGGCCCCTCGTAGCAGCGCGGTGAGGGAGCGGGGGTCGAGGGGCCGGCCGGAGGGCATTATGAAGGCGGGGCGCGTCCGGAGCGGCGGGGCAGAGGGCGATGGCACCAAGCCACGCCGCGACGGGGCAGAGGGCGGTGTCCGGGATGGCGGGGACGAAGAGGGCGACCGCGCCCGAGGGTGAAGAGATGGTCTTGGAGCTTCGGATGTGCAGCCGGAGCCCCCCGGGCGCGGGGCGAACGTCGTCGCGGGTGAGGGTGTGGGGGCCGCCCCATCCCTCGGGACTCGGGGCCAGCAGGTTGGACTGGCGCAGCATCCCGAAGTACCCGAGGAGCAGCGCGGCCCGAGGAACGAGCGAGGCGGGCCCTGCTCGGGAGAGGTGATGGATGGCGAGGGCGAGCTGCTGCGGGGAGAGAGGCGGCGCCTGCCGCTGGACGTGGGTAGAGGCCCGCTCCCCTCCTCGGCAGACATCCCTGGGTAGCCGTGCGTCGAAGCCCGAGGTCAGGCCCCCGGCGCCCTCGACCCAGGAGCGGTCGCCCGAGACGGCGTTCTTTACAGAGGCGGGCGCCCGCCCGCGGAGGAAGAGGGCGGCAGTGAAGGCGGCGACATCGAAGGGCGTGGGCGCCAGGGGAGCCACACCTCGGGCCACCGCGAAGGTGACAAAGTCCTCGGCCTGGCGACGGCGGTTCCTCCAGGTCGCCGGGGCGAGGGAGGCGGCACGGAAGCGGGAGACGGCGGCTACCTCCTCGGGCGGGAAACCTAGAGGCCGGGGAAGAAGGGGAAGGCGTCATGGGTGGTGCTGAGTGGGAGCAGCCCGAGGCGGGCCACCTCGCCGCGGGCCGTCGCCTCCCAGGGGCCGAGCAGGTGGGCGCGGCTGAGGGCGTCCGCGAGGAGGAGGTCCGCCCCGGGCTTGTGGATGACGTGCAGGTCGAAGGAGCCCGTTGCTGCGATCAACCAAAGCTCCCGTGCGCAGGTCCCGAGGGTCACGTCTCGGGCGCGGCCGGACTCGAGGGCTAGGGCGGAGGCCATGTTGTCGGTGTTAATCACCACCGTCGAGCCCGCGACATCGTCCGGAAGGAGGGCGCGCAAGGGCGACGACGAGGTTGACCGCCTCGAGCTCATGGATGGTCCTGAACCGCGCCTGGAAGGCCTTGGTGTACCCTCGGGCATAGTAGTGGGTCGGGGAGAAAGCCCCGCCCCCGGTGAGGCAAGAGTCGCACTCTATCACCCAGCGACGACCCTCCGGGGCACGGAGGAGGTGGAGGCCGTTGGAGATCCGACCGTAGGCGGCGAACCACCTCAGGGGCCGGAGGGCGTCATCGGCGAGGGTGAGGGTGGGGGCCCCGAGGCAGCTGCGCAGCGCCCCGAGGAGCCGGGCCATGAACTTCCGGCCGGGGAGTACGCAGCTGCTCACGTGGTTGAGGCGCCCCAGGAGACTCTGGAGTTCTTGCTTCCCGAGGGTGGGGCGGGCGATGCGGGCCTGGATCTTTCCGGGGGCGACCCGGATGGTCATCGCCTCGGTGTCGAGGGCGAACCCGAGCCATTGAAGGCGGACAGCCGGGGGATGACACTTTCCGGGTGCCACGTCGAGGCCGAGGGCTGAGGTGAGGGCCAGGAAGGCGTCAAAGGCCTTGCAGGCCTTCAGGTAGGAGCCCTCGCACCCGATGAAATCGTCGACGTAGACGAGGGCGTGGAAGCCCTCGCGCCGGAGGATCCAGGCCACCGCCGAGGTGACGCGGGCGCAGGCCGCGCCCGAGGAGCGGCAGCCGAAAGGAAGGGCGAGGTCAATGTAGGTGGCCCCGTTGAGGGTTATGCCGAACAGAGGGCAGGAGAGGGGGTCGGCCCGGAGCTGGCGGTAGGCCCGGGAGATGTCCGCCGACCAAGCGTAGGCCCCTACGCCCTCGGATATCAGGCGGCGGCCCACGTCGGCGATGGACGGGAGGGTGTATGCGTGAGGTTCCCCGAGGTATTCACGGCGGGGAATGCCGGAGTTGACGCTGGCACCTCGGGGATAAGAGAGGTCGACGATGACCCGCCTCTTACCGGGTTCGGACTTGGGGCGGGTCATCATGGGGGAGACCTGCGTCCAGGGGGAGAAAGGGGGGACGTGGAAAGGGCCGATGAGGGCGCCGAGGGCAAGCTCGGTCTCAATGAAGGTTTGGATGTGGGGGAGGAATTCCCGAGGCTCGCGGTGGTTGGTGAATGAGGGGCGAGGGACGGTGGGGGCAGAGTAGTTGGCGGGAAAGCCGAATTCGAGGAGGTCGAGGACGGCCTGGTCAGGATAGTCCCGGAGGCGGGGAGCGCCAGGCATGGATATGGAGGCCTGAGGGGAGGGGAATGCGGGCGGCCAAAAAATTAGGGAGGCCCGCTTTCCGGAGGGTGGTGTAAGTGTGGCGGATGTTAGGGTAGCGGTCCCACGCCTCACCGGAGGTGTGGGGCCAGGCGGCAAGGATAGTGGGACGGTAGTGGGAGGGGGTGGGGCCGCAGGCGGGGGCTGCGGGGAGGGTAGCCTGGAGGTCGGGGTCGATGACGTCGACGGTGGGCTCGTCTAGGGAGGCGGGGGAGGGGCGGTTCTGATGGCGGGGGGAGGGGGAGGAGGTGCGGCGGGGGCGGGCGAGGGGGGCGGCGAAGGCGTGGGCGGTGGGGGGAGGGTCGGGGTCGGGGGGGGCGGGCGGGGCGGCCGGGGGTGGAGGAGGGTCAGGGGGGTCAGGGGGCGGGTGGGGGGGTGGGCAGAGGAAGGCAGTGTCTCCTGGGTCGAGGTGGTCTTCAGGGTCGGGGGTGATGGGCGACTGGCGCCGGTTGGCGGTGGGAGCCTTGCTGAGGGGGCGCTGGGGCCCGAGGTTGCCGGAGGGTGCGGCCGTGCCGGGGCGACGGTCAGGCCGCGCCTCGGGCGTAGGGGCAGTGCGGGGGGCACTGTCGGGCGGGCTGATGTCGGGAAGGCTGGGGGAGGGTCGGGGGGCGGCGTCGTGGTTAATGGGCCGGTTAAGGACCTCCGGGCCGGGGTGGAGGTGCCGGCTCTTTAAAAATCCGGGGAGGCGGCCGGGGCAGCTGCGCGCGCACGCTTGGCAAGGCATGCCTCCTCACTGTGGACGGTGAGCATCTTGCGCACATTCGCGCAGTAGGCGCACGCGTGGCGCAGCTTGGCGGCCCCTTGGCCATGGACCTCCCCCGGGGCAGCCTGGGTGCATGACGCTGGGTCCCGGTTCCACGCATAACACAACGCCCCGTGGGTGTCCCGGCAATAGGATATGCGGGTGTCGGTGTGGGCGCGGGGCTGGGGCCGGGGCTTGGCAGGGTCGAGGGGTCTCGGCTGGGTGGTGGCGGGCTGGACGGGCATGGCTAAGCAATCCAGTCTGAGGAGGTTTATGGCCACCAGGTCGTGCCACCCGTGGGGGAGGGTCCCGTCCGCGATGGCAGAGAACACACTCTCTGAGTACCGGCGGACGGTCCCCCACGGGTAAATTAGGTTGTCCCGGCAGACCCCGAGGAGGTGGTGGTGGAGTCCCTGGGCGGAGTGGGCGGGGAAGTCCGGGTGGTCGATGAGGTTGAGGAGGGCGAGCGTGTACTCATCCTTTGTCGCCTCCCCTCGTTTGACCGGCTTCCTCTCCGCCCCTCGCTTCACAAGATCAGAGGGAAAGATGTAATCTGATGGTATACCTTGGCGCCTGGTGGAGTGCCGCGCCTCGGCGGAGGCCAGGATCTCCCGCACGGCGTCGGCCGCGGATGCGGGGCTGTGGCGGGTGAAGTCCTCCTGGTAGGCCGGAGACGTGGTAGATGGGGCTTGTGCGGAGAGGTGGCGGTATCTCTCGTACTCCGCCAGCGGAGCCCCGGGCAGGCTCGCGTGAGGCGGCGGCGGGGGCCGGGCTGCGGTGGTGGTGCGCGCCCGAGGCGCCGGGGCGGGCCGGTGTCGTGCCGCCGGTGGGGGCCCCTCCGGGACGGGGAGCGCCTCGCCCGATCCGAGGCCGTCGATGCGTGCGTGAAGCTCTGCCGTTGCCTGGCGGGCCTCGGCGGCGGCCTCGGCGGCGGCCTGTCGATTCTCGAGCTGCATGCGCTGCATGGCCTCCATCAGCATGGACACCTCGGAGCCCGAGGCGCGGTCCGAGGGCGCCGCGGGGGAGGCCGGGGCTGAGGCCGGCGACTCCTCCCGGGGCGGTGTTGATACAGGCCCCGGCGTCCGGGGGGCAGCCCGGGAGCTCTTGCGTCCACGACCTTTTCCTTGGGGCATGGTGTGTCCGTGTTTTGGGCAGCGGTCCGAGGTGGAAAGTCCCGAGGTGGTAGTCCAAACAGGAAAAAGGAGACGGGAGACGGCAGGGAGCTGAATGAGGAGGGAGGCTGGCGGGCGGCCTTATAAGGGGGGAAGGGAGGCGGCAGCAGGGGAGGTGCGAATGCTAGCGGCCGGGGAGGGGTGCGAGGGTGGCGAGCAGCAGGGGTCGGGTGAGGCGTGAGCGCCGTGCACAAAGGACGGGCGGGGGGAGGTGGCGGTGAGTGAGCGCGGTCGGCCGAGGTGTGGAGGCAGCGCGACACGCGGGGCGGGGGAGGGTCTCCTTCTTTCCTCGCATCAAACGTAATGCTTCGCATTACGACCAATTCCCGCTCTACCCGCCTTTCTTCCATCTCCGTCTCTCTCTCCATTCTCCTCTCCTCGTGCTGTTGGTATAAAGCGGCTGCCTCTTTCTGCGCCGTAATTAGTTGGGTGACCATCGTTTCCATCACCCGCTTGTTGGTGGTCTTGCCTGGCCGGTTGTGTTTGCGCACGGCTGGAATATCAACATATATATCTGCTATCAACTTTGGTTAATGTGTTGTCTTGGGTGTTGATTGTTACTTTGACAGCAATGTTCAATATACCCCCGTAAAGGAGACAAACATGTGGGATATAATACGTACATCGGGCCAACTGGTTGTTGTTATCTTGTAAATGAATTTCTGAGTTTTTTCAACACAGCTTTTCTGTGTTGTCAGGGCCAACACGTAAAAGAATTTAGACAAACCGTTGTACCTGAGGCGCTGTAAGCATAAAGTGTTTTCTGCATTGTATATATATGTTTCGCCCGCTTGTGTACAGTCCCAATCCTAGAGCACGTGTCTAAATAGTATTAATTGTTTGGTTAAAGGTATGCCGTTATGCTCTAGTGTTACATCCGTACGTTGAGGTACAGCTTGTGGAGAAAAGCTAATGTTAAGGAAAGCAACCGCAATGAAGAAGATTATGGTGATAAGTGAAGTGGTTGGGCATGGCATGCTTACTTGGTTGTGTCGGTTGATTGGCCTGGGGGGCAGTTGGCGTAGGTTGGGTCGAGGGTGTTTCTGAAACGTTTCCCGCATCGCTCCCAACTTCCACATCATCGTCGCCCACCATCTCGTGTGCGATTTCCTCTTCTGCCCCCACTAACATCTGGTCCATGTTGGGGTCTGGATCAAAATTGTCATGTGTTACAAATATCATTGACATGACAGTTGTATATAGCTTCTGTAAAAGCCCTCAACTTCCCGTAGCAGAATATTAAACCCCAGTCAAGGCGTGGTAAATGGTAGTCAACAATGTTCATAGTGAGATATGTAAATACATACAGCATTTTGATTGTATGAAAAGTTTGCTTATTGTGAAACGGTCCAATCGGAAGATTAGGTTACCTATAATATTATCTCGTGTTATAAATCCGTGTCGTGTACATTTATTAAGCTGTGTTGACAAGGGGACAAACTACATAAGGATATAGGCAAATCGTTTTACGTGAACCGTTTTACCTGAAGCGTTTTACATGAAGCGTTTTGATTGTATGAAAAGTTTGCTTAATGTGAAACGGTCCAATCGGAAGATTAGGTTACCTATAATATTATCTCGTTTTACCTGAAGCGTTTGATTCAAAAACGTAATAATATGAAACGCTTAAAAAATTATAAACCCTGGGTGCTCTTACCCGATTGCATGGACACGGTGTCGCTGTCGAGGTAGCTGAGCGGTGCTGCGCTTGGCCGTGGCCCCAGAATCGCGTCCATTTCATCATAGTAGCGGAATGTCTGGCGCTCCCTCCCACTACGACTGTAAAAAGAAATGTACATTAGTCAACAGATGAGTAAGGAATACATAAAATGCAGGAACGGTTTGTCAATAATATTACCTAATGTTTACTGAAACGTTGAATTCCTGTCAATGAAAAAAGTGTGCACATATGTAGTGCAGATGGAATATGTGAAAGACAATAAAACAAAGCATCACTTGCTAAACGGTATTGTAGCTAATCCGACTTGTGTTATTACTCAGACATTTACTTTAATGTAATAATACATATAATTTATTGCAATCTCACAAACTCATGGTTCCATGATCAAATGGCTACATATATCGGCACTTTAGCTCTACTCTGTGTGTGTGTGTGGGGGGGGGGGGGGTGGAAACCAAAATTCCATAGGGTATTACAGGTGTCGGGGGATGCGATGCTGCGACAAAAGGGCTGATTGTCTAGTTAGCAACCACACTAGCACAATAAACACATAACACATCACAATCACTTACTTGTTATTGTCGCGGCACTTGCGATATAGGTGAGTTAAGCTTTTTATTTTTGTTCGGCACGGCACTGGGTTCCTCTCGACCCTACCAGCTCTAGAAAGGCGAGAAGCCAATCGCCGGTAGATATTTATGTTACGTCCCGACGACTCCAGCTCGCTCTGGATGTTAGCCTCGCCCCACAGTGTGATGAGAAGCCTCACCTCGTCCTCACTCCAATTATCTTGGCGGGAAGTATCGTTACATGCACTAGTTGAAGCCATCGTGACGAAAAGAGTGGAACTTCACGTGCATACGAACAAAACACGAATTACGATAACCGGAAGAAAACAATCCATTCGGTCGTGAGCGCATGCGCGTGACGTCAGTAAAACGCCTCAAGTATCATGGTACCGTTTACACGAGCATTTACAAAGCGTTTTAACGAAAACGGTTCGTCTAGACCACCTGATTAGGTGGTATACGCGGAACGTTGCAGCCGAAACGGTTCAGCCCTAAAACGCCGCAGTGCCGCGTTTACACGGACACATTTAAAACGAACTAGGCAACTGGTTCTACCTAGGACGTTTCAACTCGCCCGTGTAAACGCGGCTATTGTTCAACACACTGAATAAATGGTTCCATACTTATCTATAAATTAAACAAATAGCAGTGCTCGCAACAAATAAGTGTCCACTGGCAGGGCGCTCAAACTGGCCGGGCGCTCAAACTGCGACATGCTGCAGTTTGCAGGGCCCGCGCATGCGCAGAAGCCACGACCGGGCGCTGAAACTGACCGGGCGCTGAAACTGCGAAAACCTTCTCACTATGTGCCGTCTGTATACATCCACAGGCCAGGGAACCAGGTTGAAAGGCCAGGGAACCAGGCTACACGCTCGGACTCAATCAGATACACTCTTTCAAAATGGTCCAATCAGAGCTGTTCTTTCATCACTGTTTCAATTGCTATGGCTTGAACGAGCTAATATCTTATGCTGATGAATGCTAATAATAGCCTAAATTGATACTGTAAATATGGATATTCACCATCCCGCGAATCAATGATCACCACGTTCTTCGTTTCATTTCATAGAAAGGTAACTAATATTACTAGGATATTGTCATCTAGTGAATATGATGTCATAGTACAACGTAGTGGTGTAAACAACGTAATCTGATTGTATTATCACCAATTTCAGCACATTAAACCCTAGGTACAAGATTCACCCCGTACTGCTGCAGTAGCCACAGGAGGGGTGCATACCAACCTTATGTAAAAGCTGGCGAAAAAACGGGTCAAAGAATTGAGAGCCTAATTTCACAAACTAAGAAGCAACAATTATTCTTTACATCTGTTTTATTATTAGCCCGCTACTTTTGAGTTGAAAAATATAATATAATATCTAGTTTAATAAGATTTAAAAGTGAAATCGACGGCGTTCTGCGGCCGCCATCTTGTCTTTTTGCATTCTCTCCCATTTCACCAAATCTGTGCCTACATGTGTAGTAAATGAGTGTGAACGCATTGAGTTCCAGTGGGTGACTGTTTTATTGTACCGGTTCCCTGGCCCTCCTCATGTGACCGCTTACGTCACTAACATAGAGAGTACATGGTTGACATGCCCACATCTTACATCTCCCTTCCTTAAGTTTTACTTAATGGCTTTCGTTGATGTTAACAGCAGGATGTAGTTTGTTTGATGAAATGTACAGTACACAACTAACACTTATCACTACACATAACTAACTCTTATCACTATACATTATTTTTAGAAACAGTTGATCATCAATGTTTGACATGTTTTAGTGGTACAATCATCATGTTTCAATTTGTTGTCTTACAGGGTATTTTTAAACTTTTGATACATGTTGGTGATACATGTTTTATCATACAACCATACATGCTATACTGACAATTTCAATATATATTTACGGTCAGCTATGTTTGTTTTGTTTGGTCGTACTGGTAGTGTTTTAGTCTTCCCAAAGCTCTGCTGGGCTACTCAGTCTACCTGACCTGGTTATGTACCCAGTGTTTGTGGTGGTGGGTGTTTGTATTTGTATTTGTGGTTCGCTGTGTTGCACTTCGGGTCTTTCGGTTTGGTTCTGGATTGGTGTGGCGGTGTTGTTTGTTTCTGCTTTGAATAATTGTACTCTGTTTCTTCGTAACTTATTATTTTCGTTGTTGATTATCTCATAATCTCGTCGTGTTGGATTGTTTATTTTTGTGATTTTTCCTGGTGCCCATTTGTGTTCGTGAGTGATGTATCTTATTTTGTCTCCGACGTTTAGTGCTTTGTGTTCTCTGGTGGCTTTTTTATCGAAGTATTTCTTTTGTATTTTTTGTTTGATTTTGATTTGTTTGATTTTGGAGTGTTCAGCTTTTGGTTTCAGGTGTTTGGCATTTGCTGGTAGTTTTGACCTGAGTCTACGATTCATTAACAGCTGTGCCGGTGATGCATCTAGTCCTATTAATGGGGTGTTACGATAATTTAAGAGAGCTAAGTTAATGTCTGATTTGGCTAGCATTGCCTTTTTTATCATGCTTTTTAGCGTTTGCACGTATCGTTCCACTTGCCCGTTACTCTGCGGGTATAAGGGATTTGTGTGTATTGGTGTGAAGTTATAATCATTTGCAAATTGTTTATATTTTGTACTTGTGAACTGTGGCCCATTGTCTGTGACCACGGTACGTGGTATGCCGTGTCGGGCCGAACATCTGTTTTAGTGTTTTGATGGTGGCTTCACTGGTGGTTTCTTTTAGTTCCATGATTTCGGGGTATTTTGAATAATAATCTATGATTATTATGAAATGTCTGTTTTGTACCTGGAAAAAATCGACCCCTATTTTGTTGAACGGTAAATTTGGAATTTCATGATTGATTAACGGCTCTGAGTGTGGTTTGTTTCTTAATGATTGACAGATTTCGCATCTGGATACTTTGTCCTCTATCTGGCTATTTATTCCAGGCCAGTATACATAATCCCTAGCCAATTGTTTTCACTTTATTATGCCGAGGTGTGCTTCGTGGATTTTATCTAATATTTCAGGTTGTAATTTTTTGGGGATTATGATCCGATCACCTTTCATGAGGGTGTTATTGTTGATTGTGATTTCGTGTCTATAGGTGAAATAGGGTTTTGTGTTTGGTCTCAGTGCGTTGTTTGTTTCTGGCCAACCTGTACGTGCATATTTGCTGACTTCGATGAGTGTTTCATCATTTTGTGTAGCTTTGGCGATGTGATCGAGATCGTCCTCGATGATCTCTAGGGCAGCTATCGAGATGTCTTTGTCAAACAGGTTTTGCGGTTCTGTGTTTGTTGAATGTGCGCGGGACAGGGCATCTGCAAAGTACATAGAGGTACCCTTTTTGTATGTGATGGTTAAGTCATAATTTTGAAGACGCATTCGCATTCTTTGCATCCTGGCAGACAGTTGGTACAACGGCTTATTCATGATTGCGACTAACGGCTTATGGTCTGTCTCTATTATTGTTTCTTTTCCATATATGTAATCGTGGAACTTTTGGCACCCGAAACATATTGCCAAAAGTTCCTTTTCAATTACAGCATAGCTGCTTTGGGCAGTGTTCAATGCTTTAGAAGCCATTGCAATGGGATGGTTATTTTGGAAAATTGTTGCCCCTAGTCCAGATTTACAGGCATCTACTTGGATGACTATTTTTTCGTTAACATTATAGTATTTCAATACTGGGGCTTGTACCAGTGCCGTTTTTAGTTTTGTGAATGCTTTCTTTTGGTCATCGTCCCAATGCCACGCTACCTCACGATTTAACAGTATCCTTAAAGGTTTTGACATTTCAGACAGGTTTGGAATGAATTTGGAAACGTATCCTACCATTCCTAAGAAACGTTGGATATCTGACGTGTTACCAGGCGTTGGCATATCTGTGATCGCTTGTATGCGTTCGGCATTGGGTTTCAGGCCTTCTGGCGTTAGGGTATGGCCGACATAATTTACTTGGGTTTTACATATTTTGGACTTTTCCGGGTTCAATTTGAGGTTTACCTCCCTTGCTCTTTTTAGGACATTTTCTAACCGGGTGTTATGCTCTTGGATTGTTTCCCCGTATATTAAAATATCGTCCGCTATGACATTTACTCCTGGCAGATCACCTAGTATGTTATTCATTTGTTCTATAAAAATGTCTCCTGCCGTTTTGATTCCGAAGGGCAGCCGCGCATAGCGGTATCTGCCCCATGGAGTGTTGAACGTGCAGATTTTTTGAACTATGCTCATCTAGGACTATTTGCCAATACCCGCTGTTGGCGTCAAGTACGGTAAAAAACTTGGCCCCATGGGTTTTGGCAACCACCTCCTCTATCGTTCTTGTGGGATAGGGCCCACGTAGGATTGCTTTATTGAGTTTTGTGGGGTCCAAGCATACCCTTATCTTTCCCGGTTTTCTGACTATGGTTATTGAGCTTACCCACGGGGTCGGCTCCTCCTGTTTGATTATAACGCCCAGCTTTAACATATGGTCTAGCTCTTCTTTTACCTCATTTTCAATTGCGTGTGGGATTCTACGTGGTGGGTCAATGACTGGCTGGACAGTCATTGACCCACCACGCAATTGTGGTGGGTCAATGAGTCTTTTATCTTTTACGCCACAAACTAGACGGTCGCATAGAAGTGATTTTTCAATCTCGCCGTACTCACAGAACGTTATCCTGTGCTGTAGCTCTCGTATGTAGACGTCCATCGTCTCCGTTGTTTGGTTGTATGGTTGACATGCCCACATCTTACGCTTATTTGAAGCGTATTTGCGTATTTCCAACGTATATGTCCGTGTACCACAAGTCTGTGTTTGTGTTGTCTGCTTCACCGATGGCGCCCACGAAGAGATCGGTTTCCTCCTCGTTGCTCATCTCCGGCCAGTTTTCTACTTTATTATGTTCATCAACATATATCTCGTCTACTGGTGCTGTTGTTTGCCTGTTTCTGCACACCTTGATGAAGTGGCCTATTTTATGGCACCCGGCACATTCCTTTCCCGTCGCAGGGCACCTGCCTCTATTGTGTGTGTAGCCGCATCGGGTGCATTCAGATCGTGCTGCGCCTCCTCTGTTGTACTGCTGCCCACGTGCTGACCTTGACCCCGTTGACATGGTGTGCGTTGCGGGTGGCGGGGTTTGCCTACGCGTAAACCTTGTCATTTCGTCGACTTGATTTTCCGATTCGTTGCTGCCATCTCCTACTAAGGTTGCTTGGTGTTCACTGAGTCGGCACATCTCCGTGCATCTCTCCATATTTAGATTAGGTGTCTGTAAAAGTCTGTTTCTGAGTCTTTTATCTTTTACGCCACAAACTAGACGGTCGCATAGAAGTGATTTTTCAATCTCGCCGTACTCACAGAACGTTATCCTGTGCTGTAGCTCTCGTATGTAGACGTCCATCGTCTCCGTTGTTTGGTTGTATGAGTTGAATTGGTAGCGCGTGACTGTAATGTTCTGTTTCCCTTCACAGTATGTTCGAAATAACTCTATGAGGGGGTTAATTTTTTCCTTGTCACTGTCTTCTATCTTGAATGTTCGATATACTTTTTGCGCTTCGGGGCCGGCGACATGCAGGAATATGAAGCACTGCACTTTTTCTGCTTTCGATGTCACTCCCGCCGCCCCGGCATATATTTCGTAGGAACTCAACCACGCTCTCCAGTTCATCGCCATATTGTTGTCCAATGTTAGTGGTGCCGGGGGTTTTAGTCCTGACAAAGCCATGGCTTGTGGTTTTTCTTCTATGTATTTGTTTTTCTCATCTGACACCATGTAGTAAATGAGTGTGAACGCATTGAGTTCCAGTGGGTGACTGTTTTATTGTACCGGTTCCCTGGCCCTCCTCATGTGACCGCTTACGTCACTAACATAGAGAGTACATGGTTGACATGCCCACATCTTACAACATGGGTAGCCATTTGATACTGGAGCCACAGTTTCTAGGTGATGTTCCATACTGAACCTATTTTCGCCCGTATTTATATAAGGCTGATCTTCACCCATATACTACAAGTACCGGGTGAATCTTGTATCTAACTAAACCCTGAAAGAAAATCTGGAGTGGAGCCTCATAGGCAGTCTACTGGTTTACTTAAAACTTATCTGGTAGCTTCTGCAGTCAACCTGGTACCAAACGTACTGGTTCTTCCTTTCCTTTGGATCATACCAGTTAGACCAAGACAGAGGGAGATTCTGATGTCGGCAGCTCAGTTTCTCCTAGATTATAGATAAAACTTAAGATTCACCGCTGACGCTGACGCCGTATCAGCAGTGAAAACCAACCCTAGTAAAAGTTGGAGAAAAAGTGGGGAAATAAAATGAAAGCATAAATTCTCAATCTAAGAAGCAAAATATATTCTTCACTCAACTGGATACACGTTTGAGCTTTATAAGATCATTAAATGCATAGATGTATGAAGTTTAAAGTCTGGATCAACATATGTCAGCCATTTTGGTAGAGTCCAAGTTAGGTCATTTTCGTTGGCTGAGGTAGTCAGGTGGTACATTTTCATTGGCTGAGGTAGTCAGGTGGTACAAACAGTTCATTCAAACATGGGGGATTTATTTCATCACTTCAAGTTGACCCCTGATGACATTCTGTGATTTGAACACTCTGGAGTGTATATGTTGAGGGAAAACATATGCACTTGGATTGTAGTTATTGAATGTTAATCAACATAAGGTAGGATTGCCAAACTAAACCTTTCTAAGGCCATCAATATCAAGACACTTTCTCCAACTTTTACATAGGGATGGAATTCACCGCTGATACAGCATCAGAGGTGAATCTTTTATCTAACTTTCTCCATACATTATTATGTGATTCAACAAGAGTATATTATTAACCAATCGCTGTCGTCCACCCTGTTTGCTGTGGACCAGAATAGTTCTGAAGAAACAGCTGTTTCCGGCGCTGGATTCTGGTGAATTCATTGTCCACCTATATGAGCATGGACATTGTTTATATAGCGGGTGGGGGTATCAACATCAATACCAGGACCATCTAGCAGTATATGTAGAAAAGATCCCAGTGTGGGAACAATAGACTCAGATTCTGAGGTGCTTGAAAAAGAGCCTGAAAAGACTTGCTAGGATATCTCGTTGTGGAATCTTGGCTGCCTGTGCCAAAATGTTCATGTCTGGTGAGATACTGTCCTTCATCACCTCAACTACTTGACTGAGGTCTTCATTAAACACCAGTTCCCAGCAGCCAGATGACCTTTCTATTTCCTTAATATTAGGGAGAATGCTGACAATATCTTGGTGAATTCGAGTTGTATGACCATGACTATGAGGACAACCAAGAGATGCAAGACGTTTATTATATAGAGCTGTCAAGTTAGCCATACTCATAACAGTACTAGATCCACGATGGTCCTCAATATAATCAATAAGCTCATGGAAAGCTTGAGCTTTTATTACTTTGACGGCATAGATTTCATTTGAGTCATGATCAACTACTTCTGCCTTTCTGTATAATCTACTGAGGCAAGCAAAGTGGTACACAGCATCCATCGCGATCATGTCTCCTTTTGACAGCTTGCCCTGAAGTTTCACATCATCAATTTTCAGTGCAGCATCATTGACTCTCTGGTTTAGGCCAAGGGTGGATGCTTTTCTCAAGTCCTTGTCTCCATTTACTTCACAACAAAAGTATTTTATGCAGATGAGTCTTTGTCTTCAGCTGATGTCACATGGGACTCATAAGTTACAGATGCCATGTTTTAATACTGGTTTTAGTAATTTCGTAAATAAACGTGGTGCACACGCTAATCCAGTTGGCATACATGTAAACTCATAGAGCTGTTCATTTCAACAAAACCAAAGAAATTTTCTGTCTGGTTTGTAAATAGGGATTGTATAATACGCATCCCTGAGATCAACACTAGCCAGCCAGGAGTCTTGTGTGACCAAAACCCTAGTCGTTTCCAGAGAAAACATTTAAAAATGTTTATATTGGACTAATTTGTTCAACTTTGTTAAGTCCAAAATCATTCTAATATCCACATTCGGTTTGGGTCTAGAAAAAATATTAGAAATAAATTTGCCTGCTACATGAAGGACTGGCTCAATGATCCCTTTGTCACAAAACTTTAGCTACCAAACGGTCACGCAAAAGTGAATCTTCAATGGGACCATACTCACAGTCTTTAATTTTGTCTTGAACTGTCGTTACATGCATGGACATGTTTTCATTTACTTGATTATGAGAGTTGAAACGATACCGGGTTATTATCAGGTTAGATTTACGACTTGAAAGCTCTCGTGAGTGAGTTAATCCTATCTTGTTCATTAAACATTTGGGGCAAAAATCATATTCAAAAAGACTTTTTGCGCTTCTTCGCCAGCTATATGTAGGAAAATGCAGCGTTGGACTCGCTGTGACCAAAGACCCTATAACACTAAGACAGCTCACTCCCTATCTCTCCCATGGTAATGTAAATTTTGCAGTGCCACCTTGTGGTGGGTTTGATCAGCCCGGCTGCTGGTTGGTGTTTCACATGTAAGCACATACAATTATATTATACATGATATAGGTAAGTATGAATACACATCAATATGAAATTGCTATAAACAAATACGCATCATCATCAGGATCATCATCAGCATTGCCATCATCACACATCTTTCACATTAATATATACATTTATACATATAATATAGCAACTGTGTAATCAAGAGAACAGCCAGCGCACCAGGTGGTGGGTTTGATCATTTTGATTACGCAGTACAGGCTGAGTGAGCCGTCTTAGTGTTATAGGGTCTTTGCTGTGACCTGCTGACCAACTCCTGCAGCCATTGCATAGACGTTGTATGTCCTTACCAATGTTTTCCAGTTAGAGCTGGCATTGTTACTTAAAACCAGTTAGCCCGGTTAGTGTATTATCGGGCGGCATTGTCCTTATCTAACACCATGTGAAAGTGATTGATTGATTGATTGGTGGTTGCTTTACGCTGTGTCGGCAGCATAGGCCATATTCATGGCGAGAAATGTTTGTTTTTTGTTCAAACCATCGCTTTTACATGTAAAAGCAGACAATCAATTATGTGCCAATAGACACTCATTAAATTAGAAAGCTCACAATCATATATTTGTGGTCAAGGGAAACAAATTCCCATAGAAAAAGAAAAGTTTTATTAATAATTGATAGAATCTATTCAGTAAACTATATGAGGTGGTACAGTCCAGCTGCCCTCAAAAAGGCTAAAATGTTTTCCTGTTTTACCTTAGTAAAAAGGTCATGCATACTGTCTGCAGTGTAGAACTGTTGGCGCAGGGCCAAAAAATCAATGCAACTTAGTCAAATGTGTTTGAGTGTCCACGGGGACTGACACCCAATACATTCATGGGGAGGTTCCCCCTTGAGCAGAAAAGCATGTGTAAGCCACAAGTGGCTAATATGGCAGTGGCTAGGGACCACTTGGTCCCGCCGACCTCCCGCATAAGTCTGTGGTGGCTTTTCCAATTTCTTTAAGTTTATTAATGTTTGAAAGTAGCAATGTCTGAACGCTTTGACTTCTGTGTTGTACCAACCCCAAGGTCACGTGACCTGTTACTTATTCCTTTGTTCTGCTTGTGCCTGGATATCCAGGCCTACTAGGCACATATATTACAGACAGGAATTGAGGTTGGCAGTGTGTGTTTAGGTAAGCTATGCGGATCGTCTAACCGTATAGTATTACTAACCGTATAGTGTTGATAACCGTCATGGTCACCAGTTTTGTAGAATTGAATCCACTATTCAATTCAAACTTAACCAATATATAAACCCGTCGTTGTCTAACCGTATAGTATTACTAACTGTATAGTTTTGATAACCGTCATGGTCGCCAATTATGTAAAGTTGAATCCGGTACTCAACTAATAGATTTACCACTCGTCGTGGTCACCAATTATGTAAAGACTAGGTCTAAAGCTCAAATCTGTGGTTGTGTAGGCAGGCTATAGTGAAATCAATACAGACAAAGCGAACGGAAGAGTATAAAGTGTAAAGGAATATAGAGTCCAGCCCTCTGTTTTATTATTTATATGGTACATGGGTTCATTGTAGAGTATCACCCCACACCTTTCCTCCAATGGGAAACAAGCATTCTTGGCTCTACCAATAGGGAACCAGCATTCCTGGTCCCCATGGTTACCAGTGGTCTGGCCACCACCACCAAGCTGTGTGGCTCCCCTGGCCACCACCAACCTTGAGCCTGAGTGTGGTGATCCTACCCAGCAGAGGGGGATGAGGTAGGCCCTGAGTGCCCTTTCACCCACTTTCTACATAAATATGATATAGCCGGAGTGGGATGTAGCACAGGCGGTAGAGTGTCCACCTGTGAAGGTGTCGATCATCCTGTCGATCCTGCTCAGTGGACCCATTTGTAGTTTGAACTATTTTCCGTTCCAACCAGTGGTCCACAACTGGTTCATCAAAGGCTGTGGTATGTGCTGTCCTGTTTGTGCGAATTAAGTGCATGTAAAAGACCCCTTTGCTGTTTATCGAAAAGAGTAGCCTATGTGGTGGCAGTAGGTTTAATCCAGAGAAATAATTCGGAATGACCATATGTTTGACGTCCAGTAGCCAATGCTAAAAATCAATGTGCTCTAGAGACATCATTAAATAAAACAAGCTTTACTTTTTCTACATTGATGGAGACTTGCAAATTGATGTGAAACGATCCTCATGCATTGTAGTGATAGAACAACTTGACAGTGCAGTGCTGCATCACCCATGCTATCCTTATGAGTAAGTAACCTGTAAGCTTGAATGCGCGGAAAGGTGCTTACATCAATATTTCCTTTCTCTTTTGCACTTCACTTGAGAGATTCCAGGTTGCAACAACAGATTAGCTATTAGATATGTCATTTGCTATTGAATGTGGTGTGCTAATTAATTTCATAGGATCTCAGGGTCCGTACATGGCGTGGACAGGCTTGAACTTCATTTGCCCTCTTTCAAGGCCTTGAAAATCCTTGAATTTAACCTTTTTTGGGGGTAATTAGTCTTGAAAAGCCTTGAATTCCATTGGTCGTAATGCTTGCATTGCGTGTGATTCGTGGCAGGGGAGGATGACCCCGCCCCCTCTCTCGCCCTCCTGCCCTAACCGTTGCGCTATTACGTACCCCCCCCCCCCCTCCCCCTCGCGGCCTTATAACCGGCCGCTTCCATGCTCCTAAGCCACTCGCCTCCCTGACTGATCGCACCATTTCTCCTCCACCCACCCACCCTACTATCAACATTTATCTCCCTAGGTGGAGGGCTCTTCGGGGCGCCTCCCTTCCCATTGACAATTGACACTCGCTTCTGAACTATAACCTCTGACTTTGTACATACCTCTTATTACTTATCACTAATTATATTGACTATATATACTATACCTTAAGACATTTACCTATTTACTCTTATATCATATCCATTGATTGCCTTATTTGATTCTCACACTTTATATGATACCTGCATTCCCTCTTGAATAAAGTGTGGTTATTCCAACTCCTGCCTTCCTCTCCTCCTTCGCCACGTATCAAACTGTTCCCACTGATCTAAATTAGTCGGAAATCACTATTCGTAATTTTGTCCCCCCTGAAATCTAAATGAAAATAGTTTTGAATTCCTATCAAAAACAGGCTTGAAAAGCCTTGACATAGCCTTGAATTCCATATCTTCACATGTGTGCGGACCCCGGCATCCTCTCTTGGTTTTAGTCTAATATCTAATGTCAATAGTAGTTAGTATACATACTTACAAGTTTATGATGCAATGAAGCCCTTTTATAATGCACCCTGATTTAACGCGAATTCGGATATAAGGTGATGATTTATTGGAGCCAGAATTCTTAAAAGGTAATTCAGTAGCGTGATCCCCAATTTAACGAAACCTCGATTTATTTTGCAATCGCATTATATGGACTTGAACGATCGCGTTATAACGGGGGTCATACTGTATTTAAGTACCAACGACATGGTATAGTCATGACATGGTATCCTACTCGCTGAGTGACATTATCCTGACACTGATTCAACTAATCTTTGTTCTATTTCAGTAGTGCCGAGTGGCAGCAGAGTACTTAGATAAAGGATTCACCCCATACTTGCAGTACACGGGTGAACGACAACGTAGTATAAATATGGGCAAAAATAGCTTTAGTATGGAACAGGAAGTAGAATGCCTGGCTCCAGTATCAAATAGCCACTTATATCGGCACACAGTTGGTGAAATGGGAGAGAATGCAAAAATACAATATGGTAGCGATAGAACGCCGTCGATTTCACCTTTAAATTCTATTAAACTATATGTTTTATTATATTTTTCAACTCAAAGGTAGTGCGGAAATATGAAGACATCTATAAAGAATGAGTGCTGCTTCTTAGATAGTGAATTTATGCTCTCATTTCATTTCCCCGCATTTTTGACAGCTTTTATATAGGGTTGGTATTCACCCATGTACTGCAAGTACGGGGTGAATCCTTTATCTACAAAGTACTGTGACAATTATCAGCTTTGTAAGTGTTTCATTCAATTCAGACGTCACAAATTGAGACTGTGCAAAGGCTCCGGACCTCAACCACTGCTGAGATCTGATGGATCGTGTGGTGATGATGACGTGGAACAACAAGTGAAACTCTCCAGCTCATTAAAAGGCGAGTTGCCCAACATCTACCTACGGCTATAGACGACTGCTAGCTGGGCTGTAAAATCCTGGATGCGCTGGTGTTATTGGCAGAATGAAGTCCATGGAAGATAAAAAAACATCCGTTGGAAACCTTGCTGAAAACATTGTGGTCTGGGCGGATAACTCCAAATCCTACTACATACTCCTCTTCATCATCTGGGTGCTCATTGGGCTGATGATATGGATGGGTGAGTGTTGAGATAAACATCAACGTTATGCCTGATGAGTGGGACAGTGAGGAAGTGCTGTTTGTATATGTTCAATGACAGCCTGTTTACTGGGCCGCGTTCAGGGTATGTATGCCTCCGATTCGACTCCGAGACGGCTCCGAGACATCTTTTGGCTTATTTCCGTTCGGGGTACGCCTCCGAGTCATCTCCCTTTTCAGACTGGAGACAAACAGCGCCTCGAAAATGGCCACCATATTCAGTAGTTTCAGCCAATCAGAGCTCTTCTTTTCCATTGCAAATGGCTGTCCCTTATGGGTGCCCCCATTTTCGAGGCCACCAATAGTGACTAGCGTGAGGTCAGGAATTTCTCCATGGTGGCTCCGAAGCGTACCTTGAATGCAACCCTGGTCTGTCGCAGTGCATGTGCCCTTAGTGCTGCTGCACATTCTTTGTTTAGCAAAGAAACCTATATTAAATGTGTAAGCCAGGTGGGCAGATCTAAGCCAGGCAGTACCAGATTGGATACACCACACCATTACCTGACAGAGGGGGGCCATACAGACACAAGTAGTGAACATATTGTACACACCACACCATAACCTGACAGAGGGGGACCATACAAACACAAGTAGTGACCATATCGTACACACCACCACCATTACCTGACAGAGGAGGACCGTACAGACACAAGTAGTGACCATATTGTACACACCACACCATTACCTGACAGGGGGACCGTACAGACACAAGTAGTGACCATATTGTACACACCACACCATTACCTGACAGAGAGGGACCATACAGACACAAGTAGTGAACATATTGTACACACCACCACCATTACCTGACAGAGGGGGACCGTACAGACACAAGTAGTGACCATATTGTACACACCATACCATTACCTGACAGAGGAGGACCGTACAGACACAAGTAGTGAACATATTGTACACACCACACCATAACCTGACAGAGGGGGACCGTACAGACACAAGTAGTGAACATATTGTACACACCACCACCATTACCTGACAGAGGGGGACCATACAAACACAAGTAGTGAACATATTGTACACACCACCACCATAACCTGACAGAGGGGGACCATACAGACACAAGTAGTGACCATATTGTACACACCGCACCATGACCTGACAGAGGAGGACCGTACAGACACAAGTAGTGAACATATTGTACACACCACCACCATTACCTGACAGAGGGGGACCGTACAGACACAAGTAGTGACCATATTGTACACACCACACCATTACCTGACAGAGGGGGACCGTACAGACACAAGTAGTGACCATATTGTACACACCGCACCATGACCTGACAGAGGAGGACCATACAGACACAAGTAGTGACCATATTGTACATACCATACCATAACCTGACAAAGGAGGACCATACAGACATAAGTAGTGACTATATAATACACCCAACACCATAACCTGACAGAGGACCATACAGACACAAGTAGTGACTATATCGTACACACAACACCATTACCTATTACTCATTGTCAATCTGTGAGAGTCTCATTATCAATATGTGAGAGTCTCATTATCTATCAGTAAGAGGCTCTTTATCTATCTGTGAGAGTCTCATCTATTCGTGAGAGCCTCATTATCTATCTGTGAGAGGCTCATTATCTATCCACGAGAGTGTCGTTATCTATCTGTGAGAGTCTCATTATCTAGCAGTGAGTCTCATTATCAGTATGTGAGAGCCTCATTATCAGTATGTGAGAGCCTCATTATCTATCAGTTAGAGTGTCATTATCTATCTGTGAGAGTGTCATGATCTATCCGTGAGTCTCATTATGTATCTGAGAGAGTCTTGTTATCCCTCCGTAAGTTCCTCATTATCTATCTGTGAGTGTCTCATTATCTATCAGTGAGAGTCATTATCAATCTGTGAGAGTCAATTATCTATCTGTGACAGTCTCTCATTATCTATCAATGAGAGTGTCATTATCAATCTGTGAGAGCCTCATTTTCTATCAGTGAGAGTGTCATTATTAATCTGTGAGAGCCTCATTATCTATCTGTGAGTCTATCATTATCTATCTGTGAGAGTCTCATTATCAATCTGTGAGAGCATCATTATCTAACATTGAGAGTCTCATTAGCAATCTGTGAGAGCCTCATTATCTATCTGTGAGAGCCTCATTATCTATCAGTGAGATTGTCATTATCAATCTGTGAGAGCCTCATTATCTATAAGTGAGAGCCTCAGTATATATATGTGAGAGTGTCATTATCTATCTGTGAGAGCTTCATTATCTCTCAGTAAGAGTGTCATTATCTATCTGTGAGAGTCATTATCTATCTGTGAAAGTCTCATTTTCTATCAGTGAGAGTGTCATTAACAATCTGTGAGAGCCTGATTATCTATCAGTGAGAGCCTCATTATCAATCTGTGAGAGGCTCATTATCTATCAGTGAGAGTGTCATTATCAATATGTGAGAGTCTCATTATCTATCTGTGAGAGTGTCATTATCTATCCATGATAGCCTCCCAGAGCCTCATTATCTATATGTGAGAGTGTCGTTATCTATCTGTCAGAGTCTCTCATTATCTATCAGTGAGAGTCATTATCAATCTGTGAGAGCCTCATTATCTATCAGTTAGAGTGTCATTATATATCTGTGAGAGTGTCATTATCTATCACTGAGAGTGTCATTATCTGTGAGAGTGTCATTATCTATCAGTGAGAGTGTCATCAATCTGTGAGAGCCTCATTATCTATCAGTGAGAGTGTCATTATGAATCTGTGAGAGTGTCATTATCTATCTGTGAGAGTGTCATTATCTATCAGTTAGATTGTCATTATCTATCTGTAAGAGTGTCATGATCTATCCGTGAGAGTCTCATTATGACTCTCACAGATAAGATCCTCATTATCTATCGGTGAGAGTCATTATCAATCTGTGAGAGTACTTATCTATCAGTGAGAGTGTCAT
This sequence comes from Branchipolynoe longqiensis, assembly GCA_030323885.1. Lineage (NCBI taxonomy): Eukaryota > Metazoa > Annelida > Polychaeta > Phyllodocida > Polynoidae > Branchipolynoe > Branchipolynoe longqiensis. The sequence goes on from CM059190.1 coordinate 2,988,945, forward strand.
TGTCAATCTGTGAAAGTCTCATTATCTATCGGTGAGAGTGTCATTATCTAACTGTGGGAGCCTCATTATCTATCTGTGAGAGTCATTATCTATCAGTGAGAGTGTCATTATCACTCTGTGAGAGTAATTATCTATCAGCGAGGGCCTCATTATCTATCTGTGAGAGTCTCATTATCTCTCTGTGAGTCTCATTACCTATCGGTGAGAGTGTCATTATCTATCAGGCGGAGTGTCATTATCAATCTGTGATAGTCTAGTCATCTATCAGTTAGAGCCTCTTGATCTATCTGTGAGAGTCTCATTATCCATATGTGAGAGCCGCATTATCGATCAGTGAGAGTGACATTTTATTATCTATCAGTGAGAGCCTCATTATCTATCTGTGAGAGTCTCATTATCTATCTGTGAGAGTCTCATTATCAATCTCTGAGAGTCTCATTATCTATCAGTGAGAGTCATTATCTATCTGTCAGAGGCTCATCTATCGGTGAGACTTTCATGATGTATCCGTGAGAGTGTCATGATCTATCCCTGAGAGCCTCATTATCTATCTGTGAGAGTTCATTATCTATCAGTGAGAGTGTCATTATCAATCTGTGAGAGTGTCATTATATATCTGTGAGAGCCTCATTATCTATCCGTGAGAGTCTCATTATCTATCGGTGAGAGTGTCATTTTCTTTCCGTGAGAGCCTCATTACATATCCATGAGAGTCTCTTCATCTATCTGTGAGAGTCTCATTATCTATCTCTGAGAGTGTCATTATCAATCTGTGAGAGTATCATTATCTATCAGTGAGAGTGTCATTGTCTATCAGTGAGAGTGTCATTATCTATCCTTGAGAGCCTCATTATCTATCTGTGAGAGCGTCATTGTCAATCTGTGAGAGTCTCATTATCTATCAGTGAGAGTGTCATTATCTTATCTATCTCTCAGAGCCTCATTATCTATATGTGAGAATCTCATTATCTATCTGTAAGCGCCTCATTATATGTCTCTCAGAGCCTCATTATCTATCTGTGAGAGCTTCATTATCTATCTCTGAGAGTATCATTATCAATCTGTGAGAGTCTCATTATCTATCAGTGAGAGTGTCCTTATCTATCTCTCAGAGCCTCATTATCTATCAGTGAGAGCCTCATTATCTATCTCTGATAGCCTCTCATCTATCTGTGAGAGCTTTTCGTTATCTACCTGGCCATTTTTAAGGCACGGGCGAGGACGATCACCAATTTTAACAATTTTATTTGGCCTAACAGTGAGAAAGACCATGTTAAATATCATAATATATTAATTACAGAACATTACCGATCTGTGTTCTGTTATGTATATTCATCAAAGGATAGCCCTGAATCTATTTCAGCTTCCAGGTAAGTGAAGTGTTTTATGTTTTCCATCTCAAAACTTCGGTTGGGAGCTATAATTCGGTTCACTCCAGATAACACGATAGTCACAGCTTCTTTACAATATTTATTCAAAAAGAAATCAGTGACGTTTACGTCTAGTAACAGTGATGCTTATGAGAAGTCAGTAACACGAGACCAGTAAGACCAGGTGAGCAGTAACAGATTGCATCAGTAACACGTCAAGTAGCAGTAATAGCGTAATCAATCAGGTCTCGAACCTAATTCTAGGAACAAAGAAGCTTATGAGGAGCCAGTAACACGGGATAAGTAAGACCAGGTGAGCAGTAACAGATTGCATCAGTAACACGTCAAGTAGCAGTAATAGCGTAATCAATCAGGTACTCAAACTTAATTCTAGAAACAAAGAAGCTTATGAGAAGCCAATAAGTCCAGGTGAGCAGTAACAGAGTGCATCAGTAACATGTCAAGTAGCAGTAATAGCGTAATCAATCAGGTCTCGAACCTAATTCTAGGAACAAAGAAGCTTATGAGGAGCCAGTAACGCGGGACCAGTAAGACCAGGTGAGCATTAACAGAGTGCATCAGTAACACGTCAAGTAGCAGTAATAGCGTAATCAATCAGATACTCAAACTTAATTCTAAGAACAAAGAAGCTTATGAGGAGCCAGTAACGCAGGACCAGTAAGACCAGGTGAGCAGTAACAGAGTGCATCAGTAACACGTCAAGTAGCAGTAATAGCGTAATCAATCAGGTACTCAAACTTAATTCTAGGAACAAAGAAGCTTATGAGAAGCCAATAAGACCAGGTGAGCAGTAACAGAGTGCATCAGTAACACATCAAGTAGCAGTAATAGCGTAATCAATCAGGTCTCGAACCTAATTCTAGGAACAAAGAAGCTTATGAGGAGCCAGTAATGCGGGATAAATAAGACCAGGTGAGCAGTAACAGATTGCATCAGTAACACGTCAAGTAGCAGTAATAGCGTAATCAATCAGGTACTCAATCTTAATTCTAAGAACAAAGAAGCTTATGAGAAGCCAGTGACGCGAGACTGGTAAGACCAGGTGAGCAGTAACAGAGTGCATCAGTAACACGTCACGTAGCAGTAATAGCATAATCAATCAGGTACTCAAACTTAATTCTAGGAACAAAGAACCTTATGAGAAGCCAGTAACGTCGGACCAGTAAGACCAGGTGAGCAGTAACAGAGTGCACCAGTAACACGTCAAGTAGCAGTAATAGCGTAATCAATCAGGTACTCAAACTTAATTCTAGGAACAAAGAAGCTTATGAGAAGCCAGTAACGTCGGACCAGTAAGACCAGGTGAGCAGTAACAGAGTGCATCAGTAACACGTCAAGTAGCATTAATAGCGTAATCAATTAGGTCTCGAACTTAATTCTAGAAAAAAAGAAGCTTATGAGAACCCAGTAACGCGAGACTGGTAAGACCAGTTGAATATGACCAACATAATATCATTAACACGTCAATCAATCAATCAGTAATATAAGAGTCTAGTTACCTAATCGGCAACACAGTAACATGGTAACAGTCGCAAAATCAGTAGTCAATCAATCAATAGTCCCGTCCTCTAGTCGAGGGTTGGATGCAATGGTTCTCCACTTGTCCCGATGGTGTGCTGTTCTGATAGACTGTGAATAATTCAAGCCTGTCCACTGTGAAATATTTGTAAACCATGATGTTCTTGGTCTCCCTCTCCCTCTGCTGCCATTCACCTTCCCTTCCAACAATGTACGGTATATTGAACTCTGATGAATGATGTGGCCAAAATAAATAAGTTTCTTTGTCTGTATAGTGGCAAACAAGCTTTTCTTATTTTTAATTTTTCTGAGAACTTCTTTGTTGGTGATCTTCTTTGTCCATGATATTTTCATCATCCTTCAATAAGTCCACATCTCAAATGCTGCTAAACGTTTGTACATTTTCTTAGAGATTGTCCATGTCTCAGCCCCATACATTAGAGTAGACCACACATAACACTGAAGAATACGCTTCCTTGTTTGTATTAATATCTTACTTGATGTTAACACTCTATACATTTTGGAGAATGTTGTTCGGGCTATTGTTATCCTTCTTTTAATTTCTTCCTCACATCTCCCATCATTTGTAATCTTTTGTCAGAGATATATGAATTTGGATACTTGTTCTATGTTTGTGCCATCTATGGTTATATTGACATTTGGTTTATCTGTCTTTTTACTTATAACCATTGTTTTGGCCTTCCTGGCATTCATCTTCATGTTGAATAGTATTCCGGCTTTATTGATTCTATTCACTATATCTTGTAGGTTTTTCTCACTGTCTGCTAGTATTACACTGTCATCGGCATATCTAAGATTGTTGGCGTTCATGCCACCTATTGTCACTCCCTTGCAATCTTCAATGTGTCTGAAAATCATCTCTGTGTACAGGTTAAATAGACATGGTGACAATACACACCCCTGTCGAACTCCTCGTTTAATCATAAGTTCATCCGATAGGCCCTGCTCCATTTTTATAAATACACGTTGTGTCCAGTATAAGCTCACAATTAGTTTAATGTCTTTGCCATTGACACCAATATCTTGTAAACATTTGATTAACAGTTCATGATTGACTCGGTCGAAGGCCTTCTCAGAGTCAATAAAGCAGGCATAAACATCCTGGTTCACTTCACAATAACGTTCACAAATCATTCTCATATTGAAAATCCCTTCACGTGTACCTCTTCCTGATATAAACCCACTTTGTACGTTACTGATTTGTTCTTCAATTTTCTGTCTGTTTCTCAGTTAAATTATTTTCAGGATCATCTTCAACATATGACTCATCAGGCTTAGTGTTCTGTACTCAGTACACAATGTTGGTTTTAGCTTCTTCTGACAAAGATGAGTAAGTGGCCAGTCACCTTGGAAAGGAAGGGGAACCTACAAAGTATTTACCCATAGTAAGCAATGGTAATTAAAATCAGTAGTAACGGGTAACAATGAGTAACAAGTCGATGATGTCCTGGCCGCTGCTGTGTTAGAAGTGTCGTGTGAGCAGGGTGGTGGTCACGTGGACCGGACGTGCAAGGAGATCTCATTCCAAAATTAGCCATGTTGCATGACAACATAGGTGTTGTAGCACACCTCATCATGACTAATTGAAGCTTTGCAATAAAGCTTTGCAGGAAGCTTTGCAATACTTACATTTCAGTTACACATGCTGCCAACATTTTCTCATTACAGGGATTATGCTGTATTACGGATCAGGTGATATAACCAGTTATGCTTTCTACGTAATACATAACTAGCAGGCAACCCACTGCCTGCTTTAAACGTTGCCGCTTGCATTCAAAGTTGCCGCCTGCAGTCAAAATTGCCGCCTGCATTCAAAATTGCCGCCTGCATTCAAAGTTGGAGCCTGCATTCAAAGCTAGAGCCTACATTCAAAGTTGCAAATCATGTTTGTGCTATGCCCTAAGTGTACATGAATTTCTTCAACTTAAAAGAATTTATTTATTTGTTGTTGTACGTACTAGCAACATCTCAGGTCATATCAGGACGGACTTAAAAGAAAGGTGTCAACTCGTAATTTGAAAATGTTATGATTTGTTTGTGATTAATAATGCATACTTACTAGAAGCCATTTCAGTATTAGATGCCATTCTACTTCTAGGGTGTTGCACAATAAAACCATATTATAGCATATTTACAGGTGTGTTGAAGGTTGCTAATTTGCTATTTCCATAGGAGTGAAAAGTTTGGTGAAATCAGATTGTTATTCAATTTTGTTATTTCAGTTGAATAATATCTTTTTTTCAGCACCGAACTTATTATTATTATTATTATTATTATGATTTGTTAACAGGATATGTTAACAGGATTTGTTAACTAGGATATCTAGATTTCAGGATATCTAGTAACGTCATCGAACAACACAACTTGTGACTAAAACTAAGGTTAGGATGCTAGATCTCTGCCCCTTGCGTCAAGATTATAATCCCACCTGTAAATGACACTTGGTGTTCTGTGTGGCAGAGTGGTCAGACTGTCTGACTTTTTTCTAGGTCGGCCTCCTAATCTGAAGATTGGTGGTTCGATTCCCCATGCCCCCCCCACCTCTGCCAATTTGGATTTCCACCGCTGTGTATAACTTATAGCGTTATCAAAGACCAGTTACTCTCATACCATGTCTATGTGGTGTCAATCAATCAATAGTTCCATCCTCTAGTCGAGGGTTGGATGCAATGGTTCTCCACTTGTCCCGATGGTGTGCTGTTCTGATAGACTGTGAATAATTCAAGCCTGTCCACTGTGAGTTATTTGTAAACCATGATGTTCTTGGTCTCCCTCTCCCTCTGCTGCCATTCACCTTCCCTTCCAACAATGTACGGTATATTGAACTCTGATGAATGATGTGGCCAAAATATATAAGTGGGCAAAGGCGGATCTCTGGCGCCTCAAAACCAGATGCTTCGGGCAGGTGGGGCTCGTCAATCTTGGCTGACTGCTCATCTAGGAGAAGGTAAACTCTGATTTAAAACCCCTGCTGCCGTGCGGCTAGTCCCATTTATGGGAAGACCAGAAGTTGGTAGTGCACACCAGCGGCCATACCGACTCAAATGTTGGCCTAAACTAAGTGCGGTGCACATCAACTTTGTTGGTGTGGTCAGGGGATGTCACCCCTTCAAGTGCATGAAGACTGGAGCAGCAGATGAGTTAGAAGATCAATAGCTTTGAAGGTGTAACAGCAAGATGATGTGGCTCATCAGGGCACACTCTGACAAAGATGAGTAAGTGGCCAGTCACCTTGGAAAGGAAGGGGAATCTACCAAGTATTTACCCATAGTAAGCAATGGTAATTATGTGGTGTGGGAGGTTAAAAATCCCTTGGGTCGGTAAAAGTGTTGGCTCGGGCTTTCTAGTGAAAAAATGTCTAAAGGTGAAAACAAGTCTATTCAGACTTATCCATGATAGGCAGCATAAATCGTCAAGAAAAAGAGGAATGAGGTTCCCCTATGCTTGCCTCAGATTAAAAGCTGAGCACTGGAATTTATATTTGCCAATCTGTTCTAAGTCAGTTTGACTGATAATTAGTTCCACATGAGATCCAGAATCATTGGTCATCAGCTTTAGTACTTGATCAGCCAGATAGTTGTTTCTAGTAGCCGATGTTAAAGAAGGTGGGGCATTACATAACCTCATTAAAGGTACATAACGTGATGGAATTTTCAAAACCTGAGATCTTCTTAGATTTGATCTAACATATCCAACTAAAATACTGATGCATACGTAGGTCATGCATATAAGGAATATGAAGTCAATTTAATAGAACATGTCATTACAGTGCTGTGAGTTATAGAAAATAGGTAAACAAAGACGGAATGACCGAATGAGTTAGAGCGTCTGTCTCCAATGTTGGTAGATTATGGTGTAAACTCGACGGCTGGCATCTGTGGTTGTGTAGGCAGGCTATAGGAAATCAATACAGGCAAGAAGAGAAAGGAATAGTATAAAGAATGAAAGTAGAGTGAGAGCTTGTACCCTCAGGTTTATTATTATATAGTGGTACATGGATCTGGTATGGCATACCACCTGACCATTATCTCCAATGAGCAACAAGCATTTATAGTTCCACCAATGAACAGTAAGCATTCCTGGGTCACCATGGCTACTGTGATCTGCCCACCACCACCATGCGGTGTGGCTGCCTGGCCTCCACCTATCTGAGCTGTGTGTGTGGTGAACCGTAACTAACAGTTCGGGGGGAGGGGGTAGTGAGTAGAGCTCTTGAGGCTCCTTACACACTATCACTAGTGCCTCCATCACACTATCTACCGAATACACAATGACTATTGACCAGAAATAAAGGATCACCAGCAACTACATAAATACATTCATGCACCTGGCACTATATACCATTTACATTGGTCGTAATGCTCGCATTGCGTTTGATGCGAGGGAAGGAAGAGACCCTCCCCCCGCCTCCTGCCGCCGCCCAGCTTTCTCACCTTCCCTGTCATCCCTCCCTCAGCTTTCTCCCTCGCCCTTTCTCCCTGCCCACTGGCTTTCTCACCTTCCCCGCATTCTCGCCTCCCCGCTCCTTCCCTTATAAGGCTGCCCGCTGGCCTCCTTCAGCCATTCGCCCTCCCGCTGTCCTCCCTGCACAAGCTCGCTTTTTTCTTTGGCTCTCCACCTCGGACCCCTCCCCGGCCGACGGAGCTCTCCACGGCCGACGGACCACTCCACGGCCGACGGACCTCTCCACGGCCGACGCACCTCTACCCTCTACCAACGCAGACGCAGACACCATGCCTGGCCGAGGCAAAGGGAAGGGACGCGGGGGAGTCCGGAGGGCCGCCTCGGGCACCCCGGGGGGCGCCTCACCATCCCCCTCCGCCCCGGGCTTGCCCCCGGCGCCTCGCAACCGCCCCTCGGGCGACTTGGCTGCCAGCGTCGACGCCGACACGGCCGCCATCTTCGAGGCGCTGCGGCACATCACCGCACGTCTCGACACCCTCGACTGTCGCGCCGAGGAGACAACTCCGGCCGCCGCGCCCCGGCGCGCGACCTACTCATCGCCGCCCACCCCGGCGCCTCGGGCGCACGTAGTCGGGGGAGCACTCCCACCGCCCCCGCCTCAGGCACTGCTCCCGGGGGTGGTGCACCCGCAGTATGAGCGGTACACACGCCGGACCGTCCAGCCGCCGGCTCCCGCGCCTCCCTACGACCAGGACGCGCCTCCCTACGACCACACCTTGGCATCCGTGGCCGACACTGTAAGGGAGATCCTCACATCGGCCGAGGCGCAATGCGCAGGGAGGAGAAAAGGCATCTCCCCCGACTACCTGTTCCCCTCGGACCTCGTCGAGAGGGGCCCCGAGCGGAAGCCGGTCAAGCGGGGGGAGGCGACCAAGGACGAGTACAGCCTCGCCCTCTTCACCCTCCTTAGCCACCCTGCCTTCCCTGCGCACTCCCTCCCGGGCCTGAACCACCACCTCCTCACAGTTCTTCGCGACAACCTCCTCTACCCCTGGGCTACCGTCCGCAGGTACTCGGAGACCATCTTCGCCTGGATAGCGGACGGTAGACTCCCCCAGGGGTGGCATGACCCAGTCGCCTTGAACATGGTGAGAATCGAGGTTCTCACCATGCCCGCCCCCCAGGCCCTCCCGACAGCACTAGCCTCCCGAGAACCGGACCTTCCCCGAGGCGTACAGCAGCGGCGGACCCAAGCCGACACCCGCCTCACCTACAACCGAGAGGCTCATGGGGCTCCCTGCACCGCCTGGAACCGCGAGCCCACCTCGTGCGATCGGGCCCCCGTCGGAGAGGCCCACGGCGAGGCGGGGGACAGACACCGGCACATATGCGCCTACTGTGCTAACGTGAGGAGGATTCTCACCATGCACAGCGAGGCCCTGTGCCTCACCAAACAAGCCCGTGAGCGCCAGACCCCGGCCGCCTCGGCGGATTTTTGATCCGCCGGCCCCCCCTGGCCATCTCCGGCGCCTCACCTACACCCCTGCCGACAACCCCTTGACCACCACCGACAATCCCGTAACGACCACCGACCGAAACGCCACCCAGGACACAGCAGGGGACCATCACCTCGCGCCACAGGCCCCAGACGCCGCACGCACTGACCACAAACCCTCCCGAGACATCACAGCTGCCGACCTTCACGCCGACCATCACGATCTCCACGACACCGCCTTCCTCAACCCCCCCGACCCTCCCCCCCTCCCCCCAGCCCTGAGGACTTCGCTGCCCCCCTCTCCGACCCTCGCCGCACCTCCTCCAGGGAGCGGGCCTCCCCAATTTTTGGCCGCCCGCATCCCTGTCGCCGTAGGCCCCCGACTCAGCATGACACCCAAGACCTCCTCCGACGCCCAAGCCACCGCTAGCGGGTGCCCCTCCCCCTCATCGCCTGGACCTCAGAGGCGGTGCACGCCTCCGTGCCCCGCCCCGCCCCCTCGGGCGCGCCTCGAGCCCTCTCCTCCTTTTTTGGTGGAGGGCTCTTCGGCGCCCCTCACCCAAACATTTCAAGCTCCCCCGAGCTCACTACTATAAGATACCTTGACCGCTCCTTATGAGCTTTCTTACTGCCTTGCCTTCACCGCATTGACTCTTGTATTTAGCTGCTTATTTTCCTTGTTCTCTGTATAGCTGCTTATTTTCCTTGTTCTCTGTATAGCTGCTTATTTTCCTTGTTCTCTGTATAGCTGCTTATGTTCCTTGTTGTTCTGAGGCGTTAAATAAAGCGCCTTTTTTCCCACACCCGCCTTGCTTTCTTCCTTTTCGCGCATCGGTCGTAATGCTCGCATTGCGTTTGATGCGAGGGAAGGAAGAGACCCTCCCCCCGCCTCCTGCCGCCACCCAGCTTTCTCACCTTCCCTGTCATCCCTCCCTCAGCTTTCTCTCTCGCCCTTTCCCTGCCCACCGGCTTTCTCACCTTCCCCGCATTCTCGCCTCCCCGCTCCTTCCCTTATAAGGCCGCCCGCCGGCCTCCTTCAGCCATTCGCCCTCCCGCCGTCCTCCCTGCACAAGTTCGCTTTTTTCTGCGAGGGAAGACCATTAATAGACCATTTGTACTCCATTATAGACCATCTGCATTCCCCACCAATGCGTTTTATCGGAATATTTTACAACGTACTTGTCCGTTCGAATCCTGGTCGAGTCAAACCAATGCCTTAAAAATTGATACTTGTCGCTTCCTAGCTAGGTGCTCGGCATTATTAGGATAGAGCAAGGAGCAGTGGAATGAGGAAGACCAATCATCTGCAATTGAAATTTCCCCTGCTTAAACAACTAATGTACAAACAAAAAACAACAAAAAAGCATGGTGCCGGTAGAACTCTACATTTGATGCTCCTACACTACACTGCTCCACATTCACGAGAACTTGAAGAAGACATGTACATGCAGGATTCAGGTGCAGATACTGAGGGATGCAGTTTTCATGAATTAAGCCCATTTGCGTAAACTTTAAAATTATGCTTACATTCATGCAGGCAGGCTGTATGTTTCACAAACAAGTATCTTCCTCCCACAAAATGCACTATTTACACCAAGGCTAAAGTTGCGTAGTCCGATGGTTTCGAGTTTCTGTAATTTTTCTGAGATAAATACGTTAATTTGATTGTAACTATCTACCTTACTTTAGCTTGAAGTAACTTTTATTTTAAATGGCTAAGTTTTGAGATATTTGAGGTGCAAACATGTCAAATTAATTTTGGCAAGCGCACCCAAACTGTGACACCATAGGCTTCAGCAGTAACAGCCTCTACTAAACTGTCTCAGTATTCCCTTCTATATGGCAACAAATGCTTAAGAAGTGCTTTAGTATTTAAAGTTGCATAGTCCGATGGTTTTGAGTTTCTGTCATTTTCTGAGATAAACATATTAGATTGATCATTATAAGGTACTTTACATTAGTTTGAAGTAACTTTTATTTTAAATGACTAACTTTTGAGATATTTGAAATATAAACATACAAAATTAATGTTGGCAAGCACACCAACCACTCTGACACCATAGGCTTCTGCAGTAACAGGTTCTATTAAATTGCCTAAGTATTCCCTTCTATGTGGCAGCAAATGTTTAATAAATGCACCAATGTTTAAGTTCTGGGTATGCAGGTATTGCAATACCTCAGGGAGTTTGATGCCCCTGCCCTGCAGAGTTGTAATCCACTGCCTTGTGGTACAGGTTCTTGACAGAACCGAAGGCTAAGGGAGCAAACCCTAAACAGAAAACCATGTCACTGTTGCAGCATCAAGGGCGGTTGATGTATGGAACTCCCAACATCTCCCGACCAGCCAGTGTAGGGACAAATAGTTTTGTGCCTGTCTGGACATGTTGTTGCTGGTGTGAGACCTCGATTTGCTCCCCGAGGGAGTGCTGCTGGTAACTTAACTTTTGCAGGCACCTTTCATGAAATGTAAAAATGCACCCACGCACTGAAGTCAGACTGGTGGGAAATGAAGGCAGAGGAGCTGCAGAGAGCTGCAGACAGAAACAACATGAAGGGCTTCTAAAATGGACTGAAGGAAGTGTGGGGACCCGTGAAGAAGGGACATGTTCACCTGAAATCAAAAGATGGAATGGAGACCTTTTCTGACAGCAAGAGAGTTGTGGCAAGATGGAGTGAACACTTCCAGAAGCTACTCAACATCCCTGGTGACATAGATCATGAAGCTCTGGACAACATCCAGCAGCGCATTACCAAAACATGCCTCGATGAGATTTCAACCATGGATGAGATGGCTAGAGCAATCGCCAGCCTGAAAGATGGCAAAGCACCTGGGGGTGATGGAATTCCTGCTGAAGTATGGAAGCACAGAGGAGACAATCTGTTCAACAGACTGCACCAACTAATCACCAATGCCTGGGAGGAGGGTTCTGTACCCCAAGCATGGAAGGATGCCAGCATTGTAACCTAGATCTACAAGAAAAGTGATCGAACAGAATGGGAACTATAGAGGAATCTCTCTTCTTTCCATAGCAGGCAAGATCTTCAACAGGATCCTCCTCAACAGACTATGTATTCACATAACACCTGATGTAGTTCCGGAGACACAGTGTGGCTTCAGAGGTAACTGGAGCACCGTGGATATGATATTTTGTCTCCGACAGCTACAAGAAAAGTGCAATGAGCAGGACCGACCACTGTACATGGTATTTGTCGATTTCACTAAGGCGTTCGATACAGTCCGGAGGACCGGGCTATGCCAGCTACTGAGGAAGTATGGATGCCCAGAGAAGTTCACAACTATGATCGAGGCTTTACATACAGGAGTGATGGCGAATGTTAGTGTTGGAGGCGAAGTCTCGGAATCGTTTGGGGTTACCAATGGGGTCAAGCAAGGTTGTGTACTGGCCCCCCACGCTCTTCTCCATCTTCCTATCAGCAATGCTTGAAAAGGCTTTCCGAGGCATGGAGGATGCCGTCTATGTACAGTCCAGACAGAGTGCTGACCTATTCAACGTCGCACACTTCAGAGCGAAGACCAAGACTACTCGGATACTGGTGAGAAAGCTGCTATTTGCAGATGACAGTGCACTGGTTGCCCACTCTGCTGAAGAGATCCAGAAAATAGTGGACGCTTTCTCCGATGCATCAAAGAAGTTCGGCCTGAAGATTAACATCAAGAAGACGGAGATGCTGTACCAACCCAACTCTACAAGAACCTGAGAGGAGGAGATCATTGTTGACGGAAACAAGCTGAACTCTGTTCCGGAATTCACCTACCTCGGAAGCACTATATCAAGTGATGGATGCATTGATGCTGAAATACAGAGGAGGATGGCCAAGGCTAGCGCATCTTCTGGCTGACTACCACCATGTGTCCATGCGGGTCATAGGCAAGATCTACCGCACAATCGTGCTATCCACCCTACTATACAGAGTCGAGGCCTGGACAGTGTACAGATGACAGGTGAAAAAGCTGCATGCCTTCATGATGCGACATCTGCGTTCGATCATGAGGCTAACCTGGAAGGACAAAGTGACAAATAAGGAAATACTCGAACGGACAGGGCTGCCCTCTATGGAAGATATTCGGATCAAAAAGAATCTCCTGTGGACTGGACACCTCATGAGGATATCATCAGACAGGCTACCAAAGCAGATCCTCTACTCTCAACTGTCTTCTGGTTACAGAAATAGAGGGCGCTCTCGTCTCCGGTTCAAGGATACCATCAAGAGAAACCTAAAGCTGAGAGACATTAAGACTGACTCATGGACATCACTCTCACAGCAGAGAGCTAAATGGAGAGCGACAGTCAATTAATAAAAGCAGTCTTTGTCGCATCGCGACCGACAGCATGATGATGATGATGATGTTTAAGTTTCATCAGACTATGCAGCTTTAAGTTAGAAGCAGTTCTAGATATTTTGTGCGGGTTTTGAAAATTTGATGCTTCATCGGACTATGTAGCTTTAAACAATAATTGGGCACTAGTGGGTAGTCCCAAATCATGTCTGACACCACATCACATCTGACCAAGATGGAGGAGCCGCCAGCGGCTCGGTCTCCATCTGATGCATGCTTGTTATGAATGGTGTAGCCTTTAAGACTACAACTCTCAGAAGCTTTTATATAAGTTTCTTGTAGGCAAACATCAAGTAGATTGAGGTTGCAACAAAGAAGAGACAACTCGTCGATGATGCTCCTAAAACCTTGGCAGTTCCATTGAATAAGAAATGCACCTGTCACTGTCATTTTGGAGCAGTGACAGGTGTTCTCCCCCTCGCCTTTGGTTTGAGGGAGAGACTTCGACTGCAGGTTTCCACAGTCTCAGGCATCTCAATATCAGCCAGCGCCCTATATCGATTTGACATTAAGTTTTTGGAGATCGATGACCCCCTGGACGTTTTGTTTGTAGGGGTCAAAGATCCCTTCGGAACTCGGTCCGACAAATTCTTCTTCTTTTTGGGCATCGCCGGCTCAGCCAGTGTCTGCACCGCAATACTGTTATTACTATTATTACTTTTGGTCGAAACCAGAGTCGGATTCGGGACTGGGGTGAAGGCAGTGGGCTTTCCCCCAGTCAACCATGTCAGTTCAGTCTGGCATTCAATTGTCCTGTTGGAGGCTTTGGCTGCCGCAGCATAGCTCTTGGTGGTTGGCGAGGGAGTATTCGCCTCAGCCAGCCTTCGAGCTTCTGGGTGGCTTAGCCGCTTCTCAGTCTTGATCTGCTGAATGAGCTTTCCTTTTTTCCAGACAGGACAGTCTTTAGATATGGCCATATGGTCACCCAGGCAATTGGAACATTTTGCCTGGTTTTGACAACTGGTATTGTGATGACCTTTCTGACCGCACTTAAAACAGATGGTTTCATTTTTGCATCTATCCTTACCATGACCAAACTTCTGGCATTGGAATCACCGAAGTGGGTTTGGGATGAAGACATCCACATTCACACTAAGGTATCCAATTTTCAAATTCTTGGGCGAAAAAGGCTTGCCAAACCTGAGGATATATGTCGCAGTTTTTATGGACTTGTTATCCCTCTTTATAACTATTCTTCATACGTTTAACACTCCTTGAGACTTGAGCTCATGTGCTATCTCATCCTCATCAATATCATCAAGATCTCTAGTCCGGATTACTCCTTTGCTAGAGTTGAGAGTTCGATGAGGAGAGGCCTTGATGCCGACGCCTGCTAGCGTGCTTGCACGTAGCAGATTGTCGGCATGCGCTTTCTTAGCACAATCCACCAGATTACGTCCAGTTTGTAGCTTCTTCACGTCTTTGACTGTGCCAGCGATTCCCATAATGCCCTTGTGAATGGAAAAAGGGGAAAGTTTGGCAACTGATGCCTCGTCATTCAATGATTCAATCATAATGAACCGTGGCCAATCATCAGCGTTCGGATGTGAGTCTGAATCTGAGTCCGATTTCTTTTCCATGTCTAGTAATCTTTTTTTATTTGGGGGGTTTTGTGTAGCCATATTGAATTGTTTTTGGTTTGTCATCCTCGCTCCCCACCCACCACTGAGCCCTCAAAATTTGGGTGTGTAGCGCTGTGGTAACCGACGAATACACACCAGGGATACGGGGATAATATACTCTAGCATGGAGGCAAAAAAGCATAACCAGTTAGATTGACCCTAGCCACCGCCTTCTAGGAAGTGAAGAATGACTTGGTAATTGTGTAAATATAAATATAAATACACTTGTTGTACTATATGTATATCCATTCCCCATTAATCTACCTCGGGCTTGGCATGACCAGCCGATTGATTGGAATGGGCCATTCCAACCTCTCGCCTAGATGAAGTCGAGGCCAAAGTGAAGTGTTGGTCCACAAGGAGCCTTGCCCCCTTGCAGTTCTCATACACCAGGATCCCTTCCTCCACCGACACGTGCCGTGACTCACGGCAAACAAGCCGCCCCATTTGTCGCCTTTTAGATCTACAAGGGGGTGCAAGGGAACTATTCTACCCCAGTTTTCCATGAAACAATTCGAACTGTCTACCTGTTTACCTACTTACACTAACTGTTACGATTCGAACTTGATACTTAGATCATTGACCTCATTGACTAGACCTCTATTACATTTGAACTTATACTTAGCTCGACTTAGCCATTAGCCTGAACTTGTTCACTTTGTATTATGTTACAATAAAGGCCCAGCTTATAGTAGTCCGTCTCCGCGTCTTGAATTATTGTTTACTCGGTTATGCCTACATTACTTTCACGTTCTGGTAGTTTGGTTTGGGATTTCAATAGAATTGTATGAGGAATTCACTAGGAACATTAAATTTGCATGTTCGGTACAAATGTGTTCAAATTAATGCCATCTGTAAGAGGAATTCACTAAGAACATTAAATGTGCATGTTCGATACAAATCTCTTTTTTTTGTGCTAAATATTTGTATTCATCTGAATACACATTTTGTCAGCGCCGAGGCAATGGTCTTCCAGCCATTGGAGCAATCATCTGTTCAAAATATTGCCATCTGTAAGCCTGATAGCTCTTATAACTGCAAAAATTGATTTTTACACATATTGGTATAGACAATGAACTAAGTGGACATTAATCAGACATGAGAATCTTCCGGATTTATCCAGAATTCTGGATTTTGTATGTGTCCTATTTTCTCCGGATATGATACAAATTTGCGACCATTCCAGGTTTTGCACAGATTTCCAGATTTTGTTTGTGTCAGGCCAGATCTCATCTATGTTAATGCCCATTTAAATTACCCTACTTACTACTTACTATGTTGCAAACATGTATGTCATATCATGTCTCTTGTTTGTTTTTCAGAATACTACACGGATTGCAAACAGGCTCAAAGTAACGGTGACCTGGCTGCAACTATTCGTATCTCACCAGGTGTGGGGGAGGCTTTCAATGTGCCTTGTGAACAGAAGCTAGCGGGTGGTGGCTGGACGGTGAGCACCGTAATATGCGCCCGCCTCTTTCTCACAATGCTCATCCTCCTCAAGTCTGGCAGACACACTGGTGAACGTCCACTGCAATCAGATCAGCCACAGCCTCAGCCTCATCAACCACAGAAATATACTAACTTAAGGGCCGTCACATTACGACGGATCGCGCCAACGTATGTGATTTTTGCCAGCAACATTGGGATACGTCGTTATGCGTGCGTTAGGGACTCGTTGGTATACGTCAATGTACGTTGACGTTCGTCGAGATATGGCGTCGCGCTGTAAAGTCTACAGCTCGAATCTGTGGTTGTGTAGGCAGGCTATAGTGAAATCAATACAGACAAAGAAAAAGGAAGAGTATAAAGTGTGAAAGAAGAGAGAGAGTCAAACCCTCTGGTTTATTATTTATATGGTACATGGGTTCATTGTAGAGTTTCACCCCACCCTTTCCCCCAATGGGAAACAAGCATTCTTAGCTGTAGCAATAGGGATCCAGCATTCCTGGTCCCTATGGTTACCAGTGATTTTCCCACCACCACCAAGCTGTGTGGCTCCCCTGGCCGCCACCTGGCTTGAGCCTGAGTGTGGTGATCCTACCTAGCAGAGGGGGGAGGGGGTAGGCTTTGAGTGCCCATTACACACAGCCCTGCCAGCACCACTATGTCTATTTACATCTTACTCAGGCACCACCAGCACCTACATATACAGATACATGTGCCTGGTCACGTTACCCGATCAGTAATAGAACATTTGCATTCCCCCACCAATGCATTAAATCAGAATATTTTACAACGTACTCCGCCCCTCCACTTCTTACCATCGGCCCAAGCAGCGAGGAAATAAGTTGACATCACTACATCTCTTCATTTTGCCTTATTGAATCCATCAACCAATAATTAATAATATCTTAATATCTAACGTTTTTAATGGATAAGGACTTGGAATAAAAAAAAAGAAATTTAATTATTTTTATAATCACCGTTTTAAGCCACTTACGAAGAATATAACGCATTTCTGACATTCAATATGATGCTAAAATATGTATGTGAACGATTTGTGACCATTTTTAGTCTAATCCGGCCTTTTTCCAACTCTGTGACACTTCAGAGCTCCTTGTGACACTCTAGAGGTTAGTGTTCAGTCTGCAAGCATCGATCTTACATTGGTATAAATCGGATTTGGCGTTACTACCATTTAGTCCCACATCGATACGCTTGGCCCACCTATTTCGTCAATACCTAAATATCTAACATTGGTAGCAGGATTTATTAGCTTAGGGAAACTCACATAAAATCCTAATCTACGCAATATAGCAATTAAGCAAAGCTGCTGCCTAACGCAGTCTCCATAATCTGTCCCGAGCACCGCAAAATCATCCAGATAGTTCACTAACCTGTCATTACCCTCTCTAACTGAACACCGATATACAAAATCGGATACATTACTAAATATATACTGACTTGATGATAGTCCCATTGAAAGGCGATTATCTAGGAAATATACATCCTTACCCTCTATCTTCCATACTAACCCCTGTTTCTCTCTATCAGATGGATGTATAGTTAGAGCTCTGTATGCATCCTTTATATCTATTACAGATATATAATCCCCTTGAACCAACATCCCAATCAAAGTATCAACACTTTTATATTTAAATTTGCAACATGTGTCTGAAACATAATTATTAACTGAACGCATGTAAGGTCTACTACAGTCTATTATAGCTCGATATCCTTCACCAGCTGGTTTTGGAACACAAAACAAATTATGAGAACACATTGGCAATTTATCAGTGCGTGAAATATAACCTTTCTCCAACTCCGACTCCAATTAACGCGTAATGAACGCATGATGGTCAGCATTAACTTCACCAGAATAAGTATTATTATAATTAGAAGAAAAATCATAATTAATTATTTTGAAACCAAATATGGCTCCATGTAACATGTATTCCCAGTCTGGATCAACGTCCCCATGGAAAAAAGATTCGACAAAAACTCGACACATAATGTATACAGTCACAAATACCCCTAAAGCACGTCTCAGTTACAACTACAGTGCACTCAACCCCACTTGAGTGCCTATCAATAGCTGTCAGCATATAGCCAATTGGACAATTAATTACCTGTAACCAATCTGAAACCACTGGGACACATTCAGGCATTTGAAAAACTGACCTACTTATAGTCTCACTACGCGCCAAAGGAATTGGACTACTGGCAGGAACAATGTCTAGCAGAGTGTTGGAAGCACACCCTTCCACGTTCATAACTAGCGAATTATAAACAAGTTTTTTGTTTAAATTTGTAGCATTAATAGTATTATCAAGAACAATTTCACTATTTAATTCAACATGGAGTTCATTTAAATGACAGTTCAGCAACTTCTTCCTGCATTTTCAATCTCTACGACAACTGCTCCTCTTATGGCTACGACTGCCACAACGGGAACACCAATGCCCAAAGTCACAGGTTTTTTCATCACGCACACAACCTGTTGTGCGCAAAACATGACTTCTTCCCATCACGCGTAAACAATTTAGACGATGCGTTAGACGACCTTGATGAATCTACTGAAGATTTGTTAGTGTCCTTGATGTTTTCAAACGCATAGTGTCGCAAAGCCAAGTCACTATTACCAGACGCGAAAGCAGCAAAACCTTGTCTCTGAGCCAATTTACGCACCCCCGTGTCATACGCCACATGTGCCGTATTATTAAAATTGTTAAACTCGGCCTTCGTGCAAAGGTAACTTATATGACTTAACATTGCGTGACACGACTCAACGTCGTCATAGCCGCCAGTGTCAGAAAACCACGCACAATTGACCTCTATCAATTCATAAGCATTTAACTTCTAAATTTGTTTTCTGTCCACTGTATAGTGTTTGAGTGTCCACTTATGCTGATGACGTCTTTCAGTACTCGGTGTGTGGCTGCCCGAACTCGAAGAAGAAGACCTGCGCCATCGCGTGCACCGGCGTGCATGCCCTGACCGGCACCGCCCCCTTTCCTTTGCCGTCACATTCATTTTCCGCAATTCTTCCTCCAACTCGTCTTGACGCTGCAAAAGCTCTGCAACCCGCCGCTTTTTTTCCAACGCGTCAACCTTGCTCCGCAGCTCCTGCTCATCCTCCGACCCCGTCGCCTACCGCACCCATAGCACGCACCTCTTCTTTCACCTGCGACTCAGCCATGTCGACCTCCTTCTGCGAGTTTCCCCGTGTTGCCCACCTTGTAGCAGACTTGCCTACCGGACATAACTCATTTACCGGCAACTTATGTTTCTGCCCACACGGGCCGCAATAGTCTGTAATCAGCTGCATAGGCATAGGCGTAGGGTGCAGCAAAACGCACAGTAGCTGTTGTTCGGGTGGAGCCGGAGGACCGAGTGACACCCCACCGGTCAGCAGCAGGCAGCTGTGCATGCAGCGCCAATAGTCCCCTGGGTTCAAACCCGGCAACTAGAGTAGTTTAGAAAGTAGTATAGCCGGAGTCTGCTTTGGCCTTACAGCTGTATACAGTCTTGTATACGAGTTTTAAATCGGATTTGGCGTTACTACCATTTAGTCCCACATCGATACGCTTGGTCCACCTATTTCGTCTTTCCGGCTGTCAAACTCTGAGAAACCCAACGACGTCGATGGTAGACACGTGGTTGCTCGACAGGTCTCCATAGAGGGTTAAAATTGCGGATCTCAGCTCTGAGAAAACAAGGCTTAAGCGGTTTGAATCGATAACCTAGTTTCACAGACTATTTCCTTGCAAAACCCAACCAAATTCTTTGATTTTACCAAAAATAAGTTGTTTTGAGTGGAAATATAGGCAGAAATAGATTCAAAATGTCCTTTTGTACGTTATGTACAAGTATCCAACATCAAATATTAGTTTGAACAAAAATAGCACAAATGACAGAAAGCTGTATACCCACAGCATTAACTTAGCATCAAAAGGTAAACAAAGCAATGACAGTGGTTCGCTTCGAACTTTGAAATCACAATGGCCACATCTATATTATTAAATCTTTAGTTTTACATGCTGTTGCGGTTTCCATACATTTCTTTAGCAGTTGCCATCATTTTTTTATGTTAATTGTTTCCATCTACGAAATGTCGATTATTTTTTCGATTTAAATATATATATGCCAGTGTTCTCCAAACTACTGCATTCGCGTTGCGATATTGACAATATCGATCCATTCTTGCAGTCGCTGTCGATCTTGGTCATCATTTCACAGAAAGTTACCTTTCTTCGCATTAAGTATATCTGATTTGTATTCAGTAAAGTATTTGAATAATACATTTCCTCAAGTATTTTTCAAGTTTCAAATCTATCCCTATAGATTATATAACAATATGTATTTTCCAGCTCAAAGACAATCAATCAGATCCATAGACCAATTTCCATAATGTCAATGACAGCATAAGTTAATGAATTGTATGATAATAAATCACTATATTCAACACATTTTTATGTCCATGAATTTTCAAATGAACCAACCTTATCATGACAAAATGGCAATATTCGACACATTTTTATGTCTATGAATTTTCAAGTGAACCAACCTTTTCATGACAAAATGGTAATATTCTACACATTTTTATGTCTATGAATTTTCAAATGAACCAACCTTTTCATGACAAAATGGCAATATTCAACACATTTTTATGTCATGAATTTTCAAATGAACCAACCTTTTCATGACGATATTCAACACATTTTTATGTCTAGGAATTTTGAATTGAAAATATTATTTTATAGGATTTCTTGGCCAGATCCAAGCAAAAATTTAGTAATGTTAGTAATCTAGTCATCAATTTACTGTATATTACTACGGGTACACAGTTTTGTAGTGTCATTATAGGTTTGTAAAACCTACATAGTTTTGTAGTTGAATTGTTTAATTGAATAATTTAAGAAGGAAAGAATTGTTATCATCATATATCATATCATATCATATCACCTGAGCTGTCCCTACAGTCTGGCTCTTGTAAAGTGAAATAAATATATTAAAAAAATGTATATCATATTATATCATATCACCTTTTAGCTGAGCTGTGCCTAGTCTCGCTCTTGTAAAGTGAATAAGAATGTCAAGGAAAAAAGTGAAATAAATATGTCAAAAAAATCATTCATATCACCTTTTAGCCGAGCTGCCCCTACAGTCTCGCTCGTAAAAAAAAAGAACAAAAAAAGAACAAAATCTCTATAATCATCACAGCTGAGCTCCCAATGAATACTCGCGTTTGTCAAAATGATTAAGTTCATTCAATGGCCTCGGCATTACCTATGCCTCCCCAGGGATCATCTCTGCCAAAAAGCAGTGGAAAGAATCTTATGGTCTCGCCTAGTGAACAATAGGAAAAGAAAAGGAAGAATCTTTCTGATCACTTCAGCTGAGCTCCCAACAAACACTCGCTTTTGTGAAAATGATGAAGACTTCTTCATGCCCTAGGCATTACCTATGCCTCCCCAGGCATTATCTATTGCCTTCGCTTTGCGAAAAGAAGGAAGAGTATTTTTGAAGATTTTCTGTCCAGATATGAACGTTGACAAGAGTACCTATACGTTCGATCATTTCAATCCAACAACTAACGCTACTATGTCTGGCCCAGATCATAGGGATACAGACTGATCAGTGACTGGCCCGGATCATAGGGAAACAGACAGTCGATCGCTTTACTTTGATCTATTGGTACTACTCTCTGCCTATGTTTAATATGTAAAATCCTTCAAAAATATAAATTTTTATATTTATATTCATTAAAATAAATAATTTTTTGTAATATATATTATATTATTATTATATTTATTAAGTAATATCAATATATAAAATAATTCTTTATAGAAAAGGAAATGTTTAAAAAAAGTTAACTTAATTAGTATTATTTCATAATTTTATATTTATTTATATGTTTTGTAATACATATAGTAATATAGAATAGATTCTCTAGGTATCGTAGTTCTTTTATTTCATGTTTCGAAGTATCATAGGTATTTAGTTATGCATTTCAAACAAACAATATAAACATATGAATGGAACTCTATCATAGTTCCGACCGATGACATCATGCCCACGCCAATCTTTTGTCATTCAGAACAAAAATAATCGCATGCGTGACAAAACCTTCATGTCCATCATGTTTTGTCTAATTTCGCTTGAACTGGCGGCGAATTAACTGTAAATGCAGCTTCAGTCAAGCCTGAATAAAAACGTTTAGTTGCTTCGTGCGTGTGGCCATAAACACCCGATAAGAAATAGACTCCTGCGCCGAGCGTCGGATTATTAATAAACGTTACCGTATACTCACGAAAAAGTTATCCACTACCGAATAGAATTGTGTCAGCTAGTCACATTCACTTTTTCCCCCGTGAGTACGATGAGTACGAAAAGAGTACATAGATTAGTAGTCTGGAATAAATTTTCAGGATCTGAGAATTTACTATGATTATTACAGTAGTACTAGAATCAAGGTGTTGTGTAATGCGATCTTGGTCCTCCACGGATCCATCAATTTTTGGAACTAGAAAAGTCAATACATACTCAATGCTGTGTCCCAAACACTGGCATGCGACATCTTTGATTTCTTGCATTCCTCTCCGCATCCAAAGTTTCACTTCTCCACCTGCTTAGTCTACCCCGAAAACAAATCCAGAGCTTGTAGGTTTCAACAGAGCTCTACGGTGTACAGTTTTAAAGAACCCAGAGCATTTCCGTCATTAGTGTGACAGTTCAGAGGTTTTCCAATAGATAAACAAGTTTCAGCTCGATCAGCTGAGTACGACCTCGCGTTTGCCACGTTACATAATACGCCAAGTGCACACCTGCACCTGCCCTGGTCATGATAGAATAACAAGATTATTTGGTACATGGATGAACACGACAATGTCTATACAAATCCTACCATGTTTATACCATTTCTCCATTTTATACAAATCATCCATCCTGAAATGGAAGCAGAAGCATCAGTAAGTAAAAGTGTCAATAACCTTACTATAGCAATGCTACTGTGGAATCTATCCCATCTCCAACATGGCTGTAATTCTATTGTATTAGTAACGTTTATTAGTGGCGCAATTTACGTTACTACGCGCAAGCTTTGGTGCAAGTTTAGTTAGGAATAAAACATTTCTTATGACTAAACCTCGATCAGTTTGAAAGCTGTTGACTTGCACTATTTTTAGTTCATGCTTTGTATTAGTGCAATGGTTAGGTATGGCGTAATCATTCCCAATTAGTGGTGCCGAACACTTATGATTGGTCAATCCTGTTGAATAAATTTCAACTACCAATTAGTGGTTCTATTCTACGGGCCTGCTGGCGCGTAAATGCTCCAGTACCAATATCATGAGAATGTATTATTTTAGGTTTTTGTTTTGTTTTATTCACCAAAAATACATTAGTTTGTTTATCCTGGCCAGAAACAATTGGATCGAATGGCAAAGGTTGTCCTCGACCTTTTAACCTCTCCGTACGAGTTAATCTAGGTGCCAAATCATCCCAACTAATTTTGGAATCAACTATTCAAACAATTTTTCGATCATTCTTAGGCCCAACCACAGTCACTACTGAACCCCGTGATCTAACTACTATGCATCCTGGATCATATTTCCTCTCCAAAGGTCCAGATTCATTCACTAATAAAACAACTTTATCACCCGGATTTAATTTAATTGCGTTCGCCTTTTTATCCGCAAAACCAATATTGTATTTTTGACTTTCCCGTTGATTATCAACTGCCTTATTTAAAGCAATAGACAAATCTTCTATTCGATATGCTAAGTTCGAATCCCTCGTACCTGTAGAACGATACAGTAAAGAACTATGTTTTATACCTGGATGTCTACCATAAGTTAGAAAGAAAGGAGAAAAACCTGTACCATCAGAAGGTACAGTGCGATACGGGTATCCCAACTTTCCCATAGACTAGCATTAGAATTTACCAACTTTGCTTTTTAGTGTTATATGGTAATGTTCCATCATTCCATTAGATTGTGGATGATATGGTGTAGTATGCCTTATCTCTACTCCAAGTTCTTTAAAATGATCCATAATCATTCTATTCTTGAATTCTAACCCATTATCAGAAATAAACACACAAGGAATTGAATGGTGAGGAATATAATCATTGAATATATAATAATGAACCCCTTTCGATGATTTGTCAGGCAATGACTTATATTCTACCCAACCACTACAATGATAAATTATAGACAGTAAATATCTATTTTCACTAGTACTAACTGGGTAAGGACCAGAAAGATCTGCAGCAATTACGATACCAAGTGCAACCAGTAATGGCATCGACTGTGGATATGCACATGTGCGTGTGCTACAGTTAACTACACAATTAGGACAATTGGCAATTACTTTGTGGACATCTCCAGCAGTCGTTTCAGGGTTTTAGACATAGCCATATTGCCTACTTCAGTATGTGCTAATTTAATTACAGAAATCCTGTATCTCTTCGGCAAGACTAGTCGAGGATACGTATCTTTACGTGAAGGAGTAATCATTGAATAAAGAAGACTATCCATTAGCAAATAATTATTTTCTTCATTCCTCCCTAGCGTATATTCAGGCATTCTTTTCTGCTCATTCATGACTTCATCAAATGGCAGTTTATAGTGCTCAAATGGAATTGCTTGTTCTGCCAATATAGAATCAAATGCAAACATTTCCACTGGTTCTTTAGCCTCTGTATTAGGTCTTAACCTAAACACCATATTAGCCCATACATTATCTACCCCTTTCATATAGACAATTGATGCTGAAATTTCTGCTAATAATACTGCCCAACGTTGAATATATGTATTACGGATTTCCTTAGTGAAAAAAACATTTTAGTGGAGCATGGTCCATGTAAATAGTAAATTCAGCACCATATAAGTAAGGTCTTAGTTTAACTAATGAATAAATTATAGCAAATGCTTCTTTTTCGATCAGAGGATAATTACGCTGAGCAGAAGAAAATCTAATACTTATTAAATGCACAGACCTATCTATCCCATTTTCATCTTCCTGTACCAAGACAGCACCTAAACTGTACTCAGAAGCATCTGTCTACAGCTTATAAGGCTTAAAAAGATCAGGAAATTGTAGACGGACACATTCTAATAATAGACTTTTCAACTCATTCCAAGCATTTTCACATTCTACTGTTCAAACAAAGCTACATTTATTACTTTCCTAAAAATTCTGAAAAAATAACATTCATCATTCTTTGGAGAACAGCTGGCGCATTAGTTAATCCAAACTGCATGCATTTAAACTGAAACAGTCCAATATGAGTTTTAATAGCTGTTTTAGGTCTACTTTCCTCGTCTACCATTACCTGCCATTAACCAGATTTTAGGTCTATAGTGGTAACAGTTTTAGCTCCATGAAGTGGATAAAAATATCCTGTATCCTGGGCAGAGGATAAGCATCTTTAGTTGTCACTGCATTTAGCTTATGATAATCTCCACAAAGACGAATAGTACCATCCTTTTTCGACACTATTGTGACTGGTGAAGCCAACGGACTACGACTAGCCTCTATAATATCATTTTCTAGCATTCTATTTAATTCTTTTTCTACTAGATGTCTTCTACTTAAAGGTATCCTATAAGGTCTCTGATTAACAGGATATACACTACCAGTGTCGATATGCATTTCTACCACCTTAGTAGCTTTAAGTTTAAAATCAGATTCAGAAAATAAAGAAGGAAATTGTATCTACCAATAGTCTAATTCTAGAATTATCCCTGCAGTTCCTCTATTTATGAACTCTAAACCTATCCATGATTGTAGAATATCACACAAGGAAACAAATTTATCTCTATAACTAATTTCAGCTGCACAAATTTCCATTACATCTGTACCTATGAGCATATCAAAGCTCAGTGAATCTACTACAAAGTAAGGACATAATGTATCGTAAAGAGAAATATATGCGATACCTACAGTTGGAATTAAATGTCCTGACAGATATCTGAATCTACTACCCGGATACAATTGCCCATCGGATACAACGATGTCAATTAAAAATTGAAAAGCAGACAAATGTATTAAACTCTTAGCCGCACCTGAGTCTACAAGAACAGATAAATGAAATCCATCAAATTCAATATTAATCGAAGGATGTGCATCAAGTGGGCTTTTTAGTTTCCTGACAGTGTAATACCGCTCATGTTAACGTTACCCGAAAGTAATTTTATTTTATATGGACAATCGCGCATCATGTGTGCCTCGTTACATAGGAAACAAGATTTTGTCAATTTTGACGTACTAGGCTTTCCCTGCCTCAAAGCATTACTTTTTCGCACCTGCGGATATGCGTGAGACATTCTCGTCGGTAATGTCTGCGTCTGCGCAACCGGTGAAGTGTTTCAATTGCTTCCCTGCTGTTGCCTTGACAGCGCATGCCTCGCCGTGTCCTGTGCGACAGAATTATGCCTACTTTTAGTGGCATTTTCTACCCCGACCGGCTGCCCTAGGTTTACGTCCGGCAATCCACCACATACACCTTGGTTGTAAGAACTGTCACGAGAAGGCGTCGCAGCGTTCAGAGCGTGAATCGCTGAATGCTCAGAAATACCACTGCCTAACGAAAAGTTAGCCATGCATTTTCTAAGAGATTTAATCTCACCCTGAATGGTCTTCAGAACCTGACTATCTGAACTAGAGGATTTAGAACCTCTTTGAGAAGAGAAAGACTTGGAAAAATCTATATAGCGAAATAGCGAATGGTAGACAGGAAGTGTGAACACTTATTTTCTCTCATTTTTGCTTGAGTGCAAGTAAATAAGCAACACAAGGAATAATTAGTAGCATGTGGTGAATAAGGCGTCAAATTTCCCTGGATCATCAGCCCATGCTTTTTCTAATCTGTTCTTGAATGAATTTATTGACTCGGCATCAATAACATTTTGTGGAAGACTGTTCCATATATTTATGATCCTGTTTGAGAAACTGTGTTGCCTTAACTTTGAAATGGCTCTGGGTTTTACTAGTTTGAGAGTATGGCCCCGACTACCTTCTCTTTTATTCAAGGTGAAAAATTGGTTCATATCTATTTTATCAAAACCTTTCATAATTTTAAATACTTCAATTATGTCACTTCTTTTCCTTCTGTAGGAAAGGGTAGGAAGTTTCAATTCCCTAAGCCTTTGTTCATAGGGTAAGTCCTTTATAACTGCAACTAATTTCGTTGCACGTCTCTGAACCTTTTCGATCTCCAGAATATCTTTCCGAAAAATTGGGCTCCAAATTTGTGGACAGTATTCCAAAATTGGCCCTAACAAGAGACTTAAATAGAATGAGAAAATTGTTCTTGTTGAGGCGATGGAAAGTTCTTTTAATTATTCCTACTCTCTGGTTAGCATTTGAGATGATAGTCCTCATGTGTTTCTGAAAGGAGAGTTGGGAGTCGAAGGTTACGCCCAAGTCCTTTTCATAGCTGTCTTGTTGCAGGACAGTGTTCTTCATATTATAGGCATAATGAGGATTATTTTTTCCGTAATGAATAATTTTGCACTTCTTTTCATTGAAGGGCAATTGCCATTTCTCAGACCATTGTGCGAGTTTCAGAATATCCTCTTGCAAGAGATTTTGATCTCTTACATCTTTTATGGCTCGAAAGACTTTTGTCTCATCCGCAAATATTTGTAGGTTTGGTGAGACACTGCCTGGCAGGTCATTTATAAATATTATAAATAATATTGGTCCCAGCACACTTCCCTGAGGAGGTGACATTCTTAAAGGAAGATTTTGTATTACCTACGACTACCCTTTGCTTTCTCTCAGACAGGAAGTCCTGTATCCATTCAGAAATTGATCCGGATATTCCCAGAGCTTTGATTTTGTTTAATAGTCTTTTGTGGGGCACACTATCAAAGGCTTTGGAGGAGTCCAGATAGATGGTGTCCCATGCCAGGCCATGATCCAGCCAGTCAGTCCAAATTTCCATCACTTCTAGTAGTTGTGCCAGACAAGATTTGCCTCCAGTGAATCTGTGTTGTTCTGGAGATATCAATCCTAGTTTTTCCAAGTGTTTTACGACACGATCTCGGATTATTCTTTCTAGCATTTTACAGCATAGGGAGGTTAAACTCACGGGTCTATAATTTGATGCCAGGCATTTTGGTTCCTTTTATGCAGGGTTTTGACATCAGCATCTGTCCATTGTTTGGGTATTTTCCTTTCAAATAGGCTTTTACGGAATAGAGATGTCAAAATAGGTCCAATTTGCTCAGAACACTCTTTGATGATTTATGCATGGATCCCATCTGTCCCAGGTGCCTTGGAGACATTTAGTTTTTCAATTAATTTTTCTACTTTACCGTCTGTTATATCAACGTCACTGATGAATTCTGTGACTCCTGAATCTGGAGAGGGTGGGATATTATCCGTATTTTCATTGGTAAACACACTGACGAAGAACTCATTGAGTAGTTCAGCTTTGCCTTCATCGTCTACGATTAGTTCGTCATCACTATTGGCTAGAGCTGGTATGCCATTGCCATTTTTTTATTTATGTGAAGCATAACTCCAGAAATTTTTCGGGTTATTTTTAATGTCTTGGACAATTTTGTCCTCAAAAGTCTCTTTGTGTCCACTGACAATGTCATTTGCGGCATTCCTAGCGATAGTGTATTTTTCCCAATTTTCCAATGTCTTATTATTGAAGTAGACATTCCATGCTTTGTTTTTTCAATTTTCTGGCAGTGGTAATATCCCTGGAGTACCAAGGAGGTTGTTTCCTGGTTGTGAATTTTCTTAGTGGTACGTGCCTTTTGATAGCACCTGATAACACATTTTGAAACAGGTCCCAGCACTCTTGCACATTTCTTTCCTTAAATTTATTTAGCAAGTCTTGGGACATGATATCATTACTCATGGCAATGTAATCCCCTCTATAATATGAGTATCTTAGTGGGATGGTCTCATTTTCTGTTTCAACATCAATTTTGAAGGATATGACAGCATGGTCACTCTTTCCGATCGGGGCACCTATCCTGATGTCATCTATAAGATTATCCTTATTGGAAATGACCCAGTCCAAGGGATTTGGGGTCTCATTTCCTCAGAACCTGGTTGGTTCCTGAATAAATTGTTGCAGGAAACAGTCATTTAGGTGGTCGAAAATAATCCGCGCATAATGGTCATCATGGCAATGTAAGATGCCAGTGGCCCAGTCGATTTCTTTTAAGTTAAAATCCCCAACGATAACCAGGTTATCATGTTTCATTTCTTTTACCTCATTGACTAATTCTAAAAGAGCATTATTGTTTTGCTCACTGCTAGATGGGCTACGGTAAATACATCCTAAAATGGTTATGACTCCATCAGTAAGAATTTCACACCAAATTGATTCGTCAAAAATGTTTTTTGTTGTGAAATGAGTTGCTATCAAATGATTACCTCTTTTCTCTAATGAGTTGGTAAGTAGATAATATCCATTTATTTCCAAACTTAATTTACTGATCTCATATAATCTATTTTGTGGACATACTTCGTTGACGCATATAATGTCAGGTCTCAAAGAACTGATTTCAACTTCCAGTAATGACTTTTTAGTGCTAGTTAAGACATCTATGTTGGTGTACATAACTTCTATGGTTTTTATTTTGTTTACTTTATAGTCTATTCTATGATCTATTTTTCCTGACCTTGCTTTCTTAATTTTAACTCTTTTATGTTCCAGGGAGGACCCCGGACCTTGTATATCCAGTTTTTTGACCGATCAGTTCTTTCCTTAGCAGCTAAAGAAGTACTAATTAGACTATCCATTTACTCACAAATAGCTAAATTACCAAGACGTGATTTAGCACGTCTCTGCTGCCTAATAACAGACCTATCACTGAGAATAGACATTTCAAAGGCTTTTTCAAGAGTTTTTGGTCGGTTCGTCTCTACAGATCACCAAGTGAGGAGTCAAGAAATCTAGAAAGGAGTATCAGTACCAAAAACTGCAGTAGGAAGATTCCAACCTTTAGCTGCAGCAGTCTTAAACCGCTGACAGTATGCAGCTACTGTTTCCCCTTCATTTTGCTTCATAGCCATCACTATCCCTATTAAATGACTATGTTCATCCGCTGTCAGTAGAGTAGATGCTATCACTTCCTTAATTCCATCCCAGGACTTAGCATTCTTATGATGAAAAGCGGTGAAAAGAACTTCATCTAAAGTACCTGTTGCATTCGATAAAGCAAAGCGAATAATGTCTAAGTCTGAAACATCGGCTAGAGTCCCAATACGCTCAATCAAGTCTATCCAACTGCGTAATGCCCCTCTGTCTAACCCATCCAATAAGGGAACAGACTTGCCGTATGCTTTCAATGATCTATTTCGTACCTCTCGCTGTCTATGTTCAACTTGCAAAAGCTCATGTGCTTCCCTACGTTCTTATCTTCTCTTAATTCTGTCCTGCCCCTTAAATTAGACAAACGTTCTTCATTTTCCTCTCTAATATACTCTAGACCTTGTGCCATAAATTTAGACCATGCTTCTAATGCTCCCGTCTCAGCCGAATAATTGCCCAGTGTACACTGACCTTGAAACCAAAGTTGAAATTCTTCACGCAATTGTTCCTCTTTGCACGTGTCACTGGCATTTTCAAGCTGCTGTTGTATGCGGTGGTAGAAAAGATTTAACAGAATTGAATCCAAGTATAGTTATGTCTGTAAAGTAGAAGAAATAGTAAAAATAACGTTGTCGTGTATTCCTATGCTCACCCCTCCGTGACAAGGTTAAAGAAAAGCCAAAAGTAGTCCTGTAAAAAAATTATTTTATCGGCGACGTGAGGCTTCAATGACGGCACATTCCTGAAGATCATTGTAGCAGCAAACGCACACAAAAAAAACTATTCTGGAGGAAAAAATTGTTTATTACAAAAAAACTAAATAATCATCTTCAATATTTTGCCCACACGCTTTAAAAAGTCCCTCTCAATATTGTTTCCAGGTATTCCAAAGGAGCATAAACAAGGATTACTCATTTAACCGTACATGGGAAGAATACGAACTTGGCTTTGGTGACCTGAGCTCAGACTTCTGGTTGGGAAACATCTACCTGAACCGGCTGTCATCAAACAAAACAAGATCCCTTGCTCTTGTTTTCAACACAATTCGGGGAATCAAGGCCGCAGTGTACGATGGATTCGTTGTAAGCGACAACAAAACCTTCTATACTTTAAATGTAGGGAATTACAGAACGGGAACTGTTGGTGAGTCAATTGCTTATTCTTTTTTCTAAATTATTTTTTTTTAGACGGGACCAAATAACTAGTTTTCATGCTGAGGGCATTCACAGATATTATTTTATTCCCACAGCAGTGTGCCTTGCAGGACAGCTATATGGAAACAAATTTGGGATATTAATGTTAAGCTATACGCAAGATTTCACAAAAATTACATCAATTTTTTAAATGGGACAAACAATAAACCCACCAAGATTCAAAAACCAAAGATAATGGCAATACAACACAGTGAGGATATGTTAAATTCATTTCAATTCAATTCTTTATTTCAGACTCAGGATTATGGTAGTTACATAATTTGGTCCATAGTAGGTAGATATAAAAATTAATATGAATAGGATCCCAGATAGCACACAGCCGTCGGCCCGATGGCGGCCGCGCCGTCGGCCCAACGGTGGAAACCGGCGTCGGGCCGACGTTGTTTTGTCCAACCTCCCGCCATCGGCTCGATGGCGGCCGCCGCCG
Organism: Branchipolynoe longqiensis; assembly: GCA_030323885.1. Lineage (NCBI taxonomy): Eukaryota > Metazoa > Annelida > Polychaeta > Phyllodocida > Polynoidae > Branchipolynoe > Branchipolynoe longqiensis. The sequence goes on from CM059190.1 coordinate 3,020,908, forward strand.
TCGGGCCGACGGCGGGAGATTGGACAAAACAACATCGGCCCCACGGCGTCAAACGCCGTCGGCCCGACACAATATATTTATACAAAATTAATAGAAAACCTTAGTTTTATTCAAAATTAATAGAAATCAAGAACCCTAACCTTATAAATTTAATATAATCTTTTTGGTAAAGATGTTTTCTATATGTGTACCAAGCGATTTGTTAATAGGTGGTGTGCTTTTAGAGATATTTCACTTTTTCTGTATGGGTATGGGTTAGGTTTAGGGTTAGGGTTAGGTTTATAGGGTTAGGGTTAGGTTTAGGGTTAGGTTTAGGGTTTAACTCAATTAAACTCAATTGGCAAACAGCTGACTAAAACTGTGATACTTAGGTAGCCGGAGTAATAACCTCATAATGTCATTATATGCTACATTCAGTTTTCTAATGCTATGCATTCTATAGTTCCACCAAATCTGGGCAGTATAGTATAGTAAAGAAAAGAAAGAAATATAATTCAAAACATAAAAACGTAGAGGCAGAGCCATAGTGCTAACCAGCGCTTTATAGCTGGGGTATAGGTTGAGCGATGATGAGTTCAGTGGGTTTGACACTTGTTACAATGAGTCTCAAGGCAATCCTCCGCGCTGTCTGACATCGATGTAGGTAGATGTGACAATGTAACCTATTCAACTAAAAGTGGGTAAATTTGTGTCTGTTAGGACCTGCTATCTCATAACCGGCACTCTGTTCTGAGTAACTGGACTTAGTCCTTTCGCTCTGCCCAAGTGGCACTTCATCACTAAAAGTGTGATATTATTTTCAATTTTTTTGTTTTTTGGGGGTTAAAATGTTGATTCAGCTGAACAAATTCTTCTTCAATGCTGAGGCACTGAGGGTTTAGTTATAGCATTCCCAGCTATTACATAGCGTTAAGCCCCAGTCAGACCTCACCGGACTGAGCAAACAGACAGAAAACGGACACTGTCTGTGATATATGCGTAATAGACGTATAGGTGTGTGGCTAATATATGTTAACGAGATGCAGAGTTTGAGACAAAGGAATATGCTAATGAGATGACGTCATGGAAAGTTTAGCCGGCGGGTCAAGCGAGCCCTAGGCCGTGAATAAACCATTCAGTATCCAGAAGTCAAAGTGTTCAGACGTTGTACTTTCACATGGTGTCAGATGAGGAAGAATGCCGCCCGCTAATACGTTGCCGGGATTGCGGCCGCCTGGTCAGCTTGTCCTCAGCCACAACGCGAGATCGAACTGGAAAACATGGATCAGAGCATATGACATATACGCCACAGCTGCAGGTGTCATTATGAAGACTGGGTCTGATTTTCAGTTAGCTTTGCTGAATTATCGTAATACTCCACTGCCCGTCCTGAATGCATCTCCGGCTCAGCTGCTCATGAGCAGAAGGTTGAGGAGCAGGTTGCCGATGGCGGAGGAAATTTTGGTGCCCGAAACCCAAAATCCAAAGAAAGTTCAGACGGCAAAACGGCAGCAGAGTCAGAAAGCGTTTCATGACCGGAAGTGTGGTAAGCCGCACAAACCTATGAAAGTCTGGGATAAAATATAATACAAGAATCATGCTGGGGAATGGAAAAAAGGGGTTATTTTGGGACGGACTGGTGCTTCTGGGAGAGAATATCAAATTTTGAACGAGTCAGGTAATATGTTGTATCGGAACCGGGTGCAGATTATCAGGGCGCCTGTGGGGGGCGGCCCTAACTGGTCGGGTAGACGCAAACTAGGTCAGCGTCATTGCCGAATGTAAACAGTGTGGCTAATCTAAGTAGGTCAGGTCGGCTGATTAGGCCGGCGAGCAGGTTAGACCTGTAGTAGGTCAGTGTGGATTGGTTGTGTACACGCATAACTGTATCGTTGTTATTTGACATGTAAAGGACAGTTTATGATGTGAGGCGTTAAGGCCGGACATTTAAAGGACTTCAGTACCATAGGGCGCTCAGACATTTGCAAGGACTTGTGTGTCAGTTAAGTACGCATATATGATATTGTGTCTTTGTTTGACTGTTGTGTTTGGCATGGTTATTTTGAAACATTTTATGTTTCAGAAATACTTTGAGGGGGGGATGTGATATATGCGTAATAGACGTATACGTGTGTGGCTAATATATGTTAACGAGATGCAGAGTTTGAGACAAAGGACTATGCTAATGAGATGATGTCATGGAAAGTTTAGCCGGCGGGTCAAGCGAGCCCTAGGCCTTGAATAAACCATTCAGTATCCAGAAGTCAAAGTGTTCAGACGTTGTACTTTCACACTGTCCGGTGAAATACGGCAATGTACGGTTTATATACGATACCCATCCGGCGTGTCCGTTCTATCTCCGGTGGTGTCCGGCGGTGTCTGGTACAAGTTTTGAACATGCACAAAACTTGTATCAGACACCTCCGGACTGACGTGTATGGTTGATGTCCGTTTTAAGTCCGTTTTGTCCGTTTCAAGTCCGTTACCCATCCGTTAGGTGTCCAGTTTGCTTCCTGCAGTGTCCGTTGACGGTGCTGTGAGAATTTGGTCCGTCGGTTTTCGGCGCGTCCGTGATCAGTCTGGTAGGTGTCCGGTTGGTGTCCGGTTGGTGTCCGGTCTGTCCATTTGACATTCGGTTTTCGCCCGTCGGTTGACCGTTGCTTGTCCGTTGTTAGCCGGTGTTGTCCGTTTATCATCCATTTATCGTCCGGTGGCTATTCGTTAATGTACGTTCCTTGTCCGTTGAAAGCGCAACATTTCAACACATTTCAATACATTTTGACACCGGACACCAACGGACTAGACAATTCTTTGTCCTGTGGTGTCCAGTACTCAGTCCGGTAAGGTCTGAGGCTAGCGTTATTATTTGGTTATGGTACATTATAACATCCCAGTAATGTTATACTGACGTTCTTGGTCGTAATGCTTGCATTGCGCTTGATTCGCAGTGGAGGAGGAGCACCCCCCCCCTCTCTCTCCCTCCCCCCAGCCCGTGACCGTTGCGTTGCGTAACCCCCCCCTTCTCCCTCTCTCCCTTATAACTCAGCCTCGCTGCACTCTCTCGTCACTCAGCCTCCTTCCCCTGCCAGACGCACTCCTCCCTTTTTCTTTTTGGCTCGCCCCCTGCAGCCCACACGCCTCCGCGACCTTCACTTCGCCGGCCTACGCCAGTCATGCCGCGCACAAGAGGTCGATGAGCCGCCCGCACATCCAGGAGAGGGGCCGCCACACCGCCCTCCTCCACGGCCGACTCCGCCTCCGTGACGTCGCCGACCCCCTCCCCCCGGCCTGCCGCCAGGGAGGAGGCCACGGAGCGGATCCCCACGACCGAGGATCGCATCGACGCCAACTCCCGTGCCGTGGAACGCCTCACCGGAATCGTGGAGAGCCTCCTCCTCCAGGGGGCGACGCCGGCCCCCGCGCCGGCGCCAGGCCCCCCCGCCTCCCTAGGCCCCCTCGGTCCTGGAGCGCCTCACGGACTTTATGGAGGGCCTCACCCGCGAGGCCGTGGGCGCCGCCCCAGCGACACAACGCCAGCTGACCGCCCCGCCTCCCAGCGCCTCCGACGTCCACCCCCTCTACCTACAAACTATGAGGCGGGCAGCCTCCACGACGCGCACGGTCGCCTCCCGGACTCTACTCGCCTCCGCGACCGACCACAGCCCCACCTCCGCGGCTGACGCGGTCCGCGAAATATTGGAATCCGCCGAGGCGCAGAACACGGGACGACGCAGAGGTATTCCTCAGGGCTACGTCTTCTCCCACGACCTCATCGAGCGTGGGCCCGAGGGGAAGGCGGTAAAACGAGGAGAGGCCACCCTGGAGGAGTACAACCTCGCCCTCAGGATGCTCGAGTCCCACCCCGCCTTCCCCTCGGACTCCATCCCAGGCCTCCTCTATCACAATCTCACGGTCCAGCGCGATTGTGTAACGCATCCCTGGCCCACGGTCCGACGCTGGTCCGAGGCGGTGTTCGCGTGGGTGGCCGACGGACGGCTCCCAGACGGATGGCTCGACCCCATCGCCATCAACGCCGTCCGTCTGGACGTCCTCACTGCCCCCGCGACTTTCGTCTCGAGCACCAGGGCCTCCACCGCACGCGCCCCCGCCGCCGTCCGTCCCGCGGCCGCCCCCCAGCCGTGCGCCTCCCAGACCGACGCCAGAACTCCCTACACCCGAGAAGCGTACGTGGTTCCCTGCTCAGCCTGGAACCGGGACTTCGCCTCATGCGACCTCGCCCCCGCCGGTGAGGCGCACGGGGAGCAGGGCGCCCGGAGGCGCCACGCCTGTGCCTACTGCGCCAACGTCAGGCGCATCCTCACTATGCACAGTGCGGCGGTGTGCAACACCAAGCGCCTCCAGGAACGCGCCTCCGCCGCCCCCGTGACCCCCTCGGCGGATTTTTAGTCCATCGGCGGCGACCAGCCCAACCGGCTCGGGCGAGGCGTGCACCAGGAGGGCCCGGCCCAATGACCGCCCCCCCACCATGCAGCCCGAGCACCAGCCGCTCCCAGTGGCGACCCCCCTTCCGGGAGGGCTCCTCACATCGCCCGACCATCTGCCGCTGATACACACGTCAGCGTCATCCCTCTGACGTCACAAGCCACCCTTCCAACGACCCAACACCGGAAGCAGCAATTAAGTGACCGGAAGTCCGCCGCCCGTTCACAGGGCGCCCCCCGGCCCACCCCCGTCCCCGACGCAGCACCCAGGGGACCCCCCGTGCCACAGGCTCTCATCTCCGCCGGCCGGTTACGTTACCCTCCCCCGGGACGCCGCCAACCCGCCGCTTCCCAAAGCCCGTTACATAATCCCCCCGCTCCCCGCCAGCAGTGTCTCACCACCACCCCTGCTCGCCCTGCTCGCCCTGCCGGCCCTCTCTCCCCTGTCGCCCCTGCCGCCCCTGCCTCTCCCCGCCAGCAGTGCTTCACCACCACCACCGCCCCCGCCGCCCCTCCCTCCCCCCGCCAGCAGTGTTCCACCACCACCGCCCCCCACCATCGCCCCTGCCGCCGCCGTCGCCGCCTCGCGGCATCCCCCGGCGACACCACCTACCTCCACCACCTCCCCGGCCTCCCCCTCTCCCCCCCCCCTCAACCCCGACCCTCCCCCTCCCCTCGCCCCTCTGGCGTCCCTCCCCTCCTCCACCGCCGACTTCCAGCTCCCTCTTCGTCACAACGACCGCGCCTCCTCCCCACTCCCTCCCTCCCCCCCGCACCCCCCCACAACCCCCCTCCCTCCCCCCTCACCCCCCTCCCCCTCCCCCCTCACCCCCCTCCCCCCCCTCCCCCCTCGGCGACTTAGGCGAACCCATCGCCGACGTCGTCGATCCTGATATGCAGGACACCCTCCCCGCCGCCCCCTCCTGCGGGCCCTCCCCCCACCAATACCGCCCCACCCTCCTCTCCATCTGGCCCCACCTCTCCGCCCCCGCATTCGACTGCTACCCCACCTTCCCTCGGGCCTACGACGCCCTCCGGATCACGGGCCTATCTAATTTTTTGGCCGCCCGCATCCCCCTCCCCTCAGCCCTCCACATCCCAGCCTGGCGCACCCGCCTCCACGGATACCATGACGGCGACCTCGTCGACCTCCTCGATTCGGCTTCCCCGCCAATTACTCTGCCAGCACCCCCCCCCCCCTGCCCTACCTACACCAACCACTGTGAAGCCCCGGAGCACCATGCCCACCTCCGCGACTTCATAGCCACTGAGCTCGCCCACAGCGCCCTCGCGGGCCCCTTCCTCGCCCCTCCCTTCACTCCCTGGGCCCAGGTCTCCCCCATGATGACCCGCCCCAAGTCCGACCCGGGCAAGAGGCGGATCATCGTTGACCTCTCATACCCCCCAGGTTGCAGTGTCACACTGGCATCCCGAGGCGCGAGTTCCTCGCCACCCCCCACGCCTATAGCCTCCCCAGTGTCGCCGATGTGGGTCGCCGCCTCGTCACAGAGGGCCCCGGGGCTTACACCTGGACGGCGGATATCTCCCGCGCCTACCGTCAGCTCCGGGCCGACCCCCTCTCCTGCCCTCTCTACGGCATTGCCCTCGACGGCGCGACCTACGTCGACCTCGCCCTCCCCTTTGGATGCCGTCCTCCGGCGCCGCCTGCGTCCGAGTCACCTCCGCAGTCGCCTGGGTCCTCCGCCGCGAGTGCTTCCACGCCCTCGTCTATGTGGACGACTTTGTCGGGTGCGAGCGCACCTTCCTGAGGGCCCGCCACCTTCGACGCCTTCATCACCCTCACCGGGGCCCTTGGCCTGGCGGTCGCCCCCGGGAAGTGCCACCCCCCTGCGGTCTACCTCAGCTGGCTAGGCTTCGCCATTGACAGCGAGGCCATGATCATCCGCATCGCACCCGACAAGGTCGACGACCTCATCCGGGACTGTGAGGCCCGGGTCGCCCACCCGACCCTCGGGCGCCACGATCTGCAGAGTGTCCTCGGGCGCCTCAACCATGTGGGGAGCTGTGTCCTCCCCGCGAGGAAGTTCATGGCCCGCCTCCTCGCCGCCCTCCGCACCTGTTACGGAGCCACCTCCATCACCCTCGGGGACGACGCCCTCCGGGACCTCAGGTGGTTCGTGGCCTACGGCCGGGCGACCAACGGCCTCTGCCTCCTCCGCGCCCCTGAGGTCCACCGGGTGGTGATCGAGTGCGACTCCTGCCTCACTGGCGGGGGGGCCTACTCCACCTCTCACTGCTACGCCCGAGGATACTCCGCAGCCTACCGGGAGCGGTATCCCACCATCCATCTGGCTGGTCAATCTGGTGGTCGCCCTCCACGCCCTCCTCCCCTGCGACGTCGCGGGGGCCACCGTTGTCATCAACACCGACAACCTGGCCTCCGTGGCCGCCCTCGAGTCCGGGTGGGCCCGCGATGCGGTCCTCGGCACCTGCGCCCGGGAGCTGTGGCTCATGGCCGCCGAGGGCTCATTTACCCTCGCCGTCCTCCATAAGCCCGGAGCGGGGCTCATCCTCGCGGACGCCCTGAGCCGCACCCATCTCCCCGGCCCCTGCGCCGAGCTCGCGCGGACCATGGTCGCTCGCCTCGGACTCATGGGCTACGTCCCCCCCCCCGATCACGACCGCATCCCCTACAATCCTGGGCTCTAATTCTAGGATACTCCTCCGCTGAGGTGGCGGCTGTCGACGGCCTCAGGATCGCCGCCCTAGCACCCACCACTTGGAGAAACCACCGCCGCCAGGCTGAGGGTTACGTCACCTTCGCCTCGGGCCACGGGCGCGACCCTCTGGCTCCCACTGCCTTCGACGTCGCGGCCTACACGGCCACCCTCTATGCCCGCTCCATCGCCCCTGCCTCCATCCGCAACGCCCTATCCGGGGCACTCTCTTGGGTAGAGGCCGCCGGGGGCGATCCCACCGCCTTCGGATCGCGCCTCGCCCGGGACGTCTGCCGAGGCGGGGAGCTGGCCCCGCCCACATCCCGAGCCCAGCCCCGCCCCTCCTGCCTCACCACCTCGCCGCTGTCGTCACCCACCTCCACGCCGCCGGGCCCTCGGGCGTCCTCCCTCGGGCCGCCCTCCTCCTCGAGTACTACAGGATGCTCAGACAATCCAGCCTCCTGTCTCCCAGCCCCGAGGGGTGGGGCGGCCCCCACACCATCACCCGCGCCAACGTCGCCCCCGCCCCCGGCGGGCTTTGCGTGCTCCTCAGGACTTCAAAGACTATCATGCTGCCCTCGGGGGCGGTCGCCCTCTTCATCCCCGCGACCCCGGGCTCCCCTCTCTGCCCGGTCGCCGCTTGGCAAGCCTCCACCGCCCTCGTCCCTGCTGCTCCGGATGCCCCGGCCTTCATCATGCCCTCGGGCCGCCCGCTTGACCCCAGGACCCTCACCGCCCTCCTCAGAGGCGCGCTCCATGCCCTCGCCATCCCTGCCCCCGACAGCTACACCCTCCACAGCCTACATCGGGGCGCGGCCCAGGCCTGCCAGAGGGCCGGGGTCCCCCTCCGCGACATCATGGCCCAGGGCACCTGGACCTCCGGGGCGGTCCACACATACCTCCCCCGCTTCGCCGCCTCAGCTGCCCCTCGAGCCCTCTCCTCTGTTTTGGCGGAGGGCTCTTCGGGGCCGCTCCCCTAAAAAGACTCTGACATTATCCTGCACTTTATTTCATTGTACAGATACTCTCCACATTGTACATTGCCCCACCCCACTTTACATAATAAAGTGTGTTTTTTCTCCACTCCTGCCTCCGTCTTCCTCCTTCGCTGCGCATCGGTCGTAATGCTTGCATTGCGCTTGATTCGCAGTGGAGGAGGAGCACCCCCCCTCTCTCTCCCTCCCCCCAGCCCGCGACCGTTGTGTTGCGTAACCCCCCCCCCGCCCCCCCTTCTCCCTCTCTCCCTTATAACCCAGCCTCGCTGCCCTCTCTCGCCACTCAGCCTCCTTCCCCTGCCAGACGCACTCCTCCCTTTTTCTCCACCCACTCACCCTAACTACACTCACTTCTACCTTCTAGGGCGGAGGGCTCTTCGGGGCCGCTCCCCTAAAAAGACTCTGACATTATCCTGCACTTTATTTCATTATCATTGTACAGATACTCCCCCACATTGTACATTGCCCCCCCCCCCCACTTTACATAATAAAGTGTGTTTTTTCTCCACTCCTGCTTCTGTCTTCCTCCTTCGCTGCGCATCATGAACCCTGTTATAAAGGAGCCAGCTTCAGTGTACACAGAAGTCAGTTCCGATACTGTAATCACCTTGGATTTTGCTAGGATGTCAGACCTTAAAAAAAATCAAATCAAATCTACCCTAGTAATCGCACTTGTTTTCTTTCATATCTGACACACACATGTCATTCATTCATCTAGGAACAGAGTGTAAGCATAAAGTTAAATCCAGTATTCACAATGGTCAATTAGCTAGGCTCTTTCTATGGTGCTTCTCATGTCAGTCCCCGCTTATGGCCCTGTCACACTACGACGTAACGACGTCAACGTAGGGAGAACGTGAAGAACGTTGAACTTCTCGGCGTAGTATGCAAATTTGGGCACAAGTTGAACGTGGATGCAGCGTAGTGGATGAGAGCGTAACGTTGGTAAAGCGTAGTGATACCGTCATTCAACGAGAGAGGTCAACTTCATTATGTTCACGGAACGTTATGAACGTTATTCCATCGCCAGAACTATGTTACCTGATGGCGAAACGTTGAACTACGTTGAACGTACGTTCTCCTGACGTTCTCCTGATGTTATCCTGACGTTATCCTGACATTATCCTGACGTTCCCATTACGCCGCGTGGCCGTTTCCACCGGGTTTAATGTGAGTGCAACGTGGTGCAACGTAGTTGAACGTAGTGACTAACGTTTTAATAACGTCGGTTTAACGTCATTGATGTTCACCGAACGCGTACAGAACGTACGGCGAACGTAAACCCTTACGTTCGAACTACGTCAAAAGTTTTGAACATGTCCAAAACCTCGACGTAACACGACGTAATGTGACGTAGCTCGACGTCAGTCTAACGTCATTATGACATCATAATAACGTAATCCAATGTACATCAACGTAATGACGAAAGATCACCACGTTAGGCTCACGTTCGCTCATTACGTTGTAGTGTGACAGGGGTATTACACTCAAGCACATTTGACTAAGTTGCGTTGATTTTTTGGCCCTGCGCCAACAGTTCTACACTGCAGACAGTATGCGTGACCTTTTTACTAAGGTAAAACAGGAAAACATTGTAGCCTTTTTGAGGGAAGCTGGACTGTACCACCTCATATAGTTTACTAAATAGATTCTATCAATTATTAATACAACTTTTCTTTTTCTATGGGAATTTGTTTCCCTTGACCACAAATATATGATTGTGAGCTTTCTAATTTAATGAGTGTCTATTGGCACATAATTGATTGTCTGCCTTTACATGTAAAAGCGATGGCTTGAACAAAAAACAAACATTTCTCGCCGTGAATATGGCCTATGCTGCCGACCCCGCGTAAAGCAACCACCAATCAATCAATCAACTTTCTATGTTACTGCCTAGTGCCACAATGTAGGCAGGCTGATTATGTCATTGTTTTATGTCACTATGTAGGGAGGCTCTCTATGTTAGTGTTTCATGTCACTATGTAGGCAGCTGATTATGTCATTGTTTCATGCCACAATGTAGGTAGGCTGATTATGTCATTGTTTCATGTCACTATGTAGGAAGGCTCTCTATGTTAGTGTGTCATGTCACTATGTAGGAAGCTGATTATGTCACTGTTTCATGTCACAATGTAGACAGGCTGACTATGTCATTGTTTCATGCCTCAATGTAGGCAGGCTGATTATGTCATTGTTTCATGTCACTATGTAGGCAGGCTGATTATGTCATTGGTTCATCCCACAATGTAGGCAGGCTGATTATGTCATTGTTTCATGGTACTATGTAGGCAGGCTGATTATGTCATTGTTTCATGTCACTATGTAGGTAGGCTGATTATGTCATTGTTTCATGCCACTATGTAGGCAGGCTGATTATGTTAGTGTTTCGTGTCACTATGTAGGCAGGCTCTCTATGTTAGTGTTTCATGTCACTATGTAGGTAGGCTGATTATGTCATTGTTTCATCCCACAATGTAGGCAGGCTGATTATGGCATTGTTCCATGCCACTATGTAGGTAGGCTGATTATGTCATTGTTTCATCCCACAATGTAGGCAGGCTCTCTATGTTACTGTTTCATGTCACAATGTATGGAGGCTGATTATGTCATTGTTTCATGTCACAATGTAGGCAGGCTGATTATGGCATTTTTTGATGTCACAATGTAGGCAGGCTGATTATGTCATTGTTTCATGGCACTATGTAGGCAGGCTGATTATGGCATTTTTTGATGTCACAATGTAGGCAGGCTGATTATGTCATTGTTTCATGCCACTATGTAGGCAGGCTGATTATGTTAGTGTTTCATGTCACTATGTAGGCAGGCTGATTATATCATTGTGTCATGTCACAATGTATGCAGGCTCTCTATGTTACTGTTTCATGTCACAATGTATGGAGGCTGATTATGTCATTGTTTCATGTCACAATGTAGGGAGGCTGATTATGTTAGTGTCTCATGATACAATGTAGGCAGGATGTCTCTATGTTAGTGTCTCATGTCATGATGTAGGCATACTGCCTCCATTTTAGTGTCTCATGTCACAATGTAGGCAGGCTGATTATGTTAGTGTTTCATGTCACAATGTAGGCAGGCTCTCTATGTTAGTGTCTCATGTCACATCACAATGTAGGCAGACTGTCTCTATGTTAGTGCCTCATGTCACAATGTAGGCAGGCTGTTTCCATGTTAGTGTCTCATGTCACAATGTAGGTAGGCTGATTATGTTAGTGTCTCATGTCATAATGTTGGCCGGCTGTTTCCATGTTAGTGTCTCATGTCACAATGTAGGCAGGATGTCTCTATGTTAGTGTCTTATGTCACAATGTAGGCAGACTGCCTCTGTTAGCGTCTCATGTCAGGCAGTCTGCCTCCATGTTAGTGTCTCATGTCATAATGAAGGAGGCTGATTATGTTAGTGTTTCATGTCACAATGTAGACAAACTGTCAGCATGTTAGTGTCTCATGTCACAATGTAGGTAGGCTGATTATGTTAGTGTCTCATGTCATAATGTTGGCCGGTTGTTTCCATGTTAGTGTCATGTGACAATGTAGGCAGGCTGTCTCCATGTTAGTGTCTCATGTCACAATGTAGGCAGATTGACTCCATGTTAGTGTCTCATATTCACAATGTAGTCAGGCTGTCTCCATGTCATGTCACAACGTAGGCAGCCTATCTCCATGGTAGTGTCTCATGTCACGATGTAGGCAGGTTGTCTCCATGTTAGTGTGTCATGTCACAATGTAGGCAAGCGCTGTCCATGTTAGTGTCTCACGTTACAATGTAGGCAGGCTGTCTCCATGTTAATGTCTCATGTCGCAATGTAGGCAGGCTGTGTCCCTGTTAGTGTCTCACGTTACAATGTAGGCAGACTGTCTCCATGTTAGTGTCTCATGTCACAATGTAGGCAGGCTGTCTCCATGTTAGTGCCTCATGTCGCAATGTAGGCAGGCTGTGTCCATGTTAGTGTATCACCTCGCAATTTAGGTAGACTGTTTCCATGTTAATGTCTCATGTCAATGTAGGCAGGCTGTCTCCATGTTAGTGTCTTATGTCACAATGTAGGCAGGCTGTGTCCATGTTAGTGTCTCATATCACAATGTAGGCAGGCTGTGTCCATGTTAGTGTCTCACGATACAAATTTAGAAATGAAAATGCGCAAGCGCCCTCTAAACCCCATATTGAACAAATCCTTCAGGATGCCGTACTTGAGTGATTCTCCAGAATTGGAGACCCCATTGTTGCATTAGTGCAAAAAATTAAAATGTATTCTGAACATCTATTGTATACTATTTATAAACTTCCATGTGAGTGAAATCATCAACCAAAAACAAAAAATCACTACCACCTCTGGTTTTGATGTAATTAGGCTTCAAAGAATGTTGATACACAGAGTGCCCTGTGTGTTACAATGTGACGCCACCATCATTTAAGTACAGTATCACAGATATTGACCAGATTATTGGTATGGGATGTTGAAGTACAACAGGAAAGATAACTTTTAAAGCACAAAGTACAGTATCTATATTGAACACTGATCACAAAAAAAACTAAATTTAATTTGTGACACTGTAACGCATGTCCCATCACAAATCAAATGTTTTCCATCTTCTTCATATATAACAATGTTTTGTTGTGTTATCAAAAGAATTATTCCATATAATATACTCATTATATGTGTAGTTCCTTAAAAGCAGATCATACATATTTGTCAGAGAATAGCGAAGTTAGTAGTTTGTGGGACAGTATTACATGTGACACCACTAGGTCAAGACATAGAATGGTCATTTCAACTTTAGTATATTTTTTTACGGTCAAATAACAAAACATATTCACATCAAAATATCAAGAGTAGACTTTAAAAGTATTGTAGAATTTTGATCGGATTTTGATCGTAGCCATGAATCGGACGTTTTGGAGCCGTACTTACATGTGCACAAAAACGTGACACCTCATCAATTATTGCAGTTTATGTCACTTCCTGTTGGAGTTTCCATCTAAAACATCACCAATCTGTCTGCTAAGATAGTTTGTTTAGTCTGGAACCTTCCCTTCCCGCATTATGACATTTCAGCTCTCAAATATTGAATTTGTAAATTGGTTGGGACATACGTTACAAATGTGACACGATCAATAAAAATTGCTTTAAATCAGTCAATTTCTGATTGTTCCAAATTACCTCCTATTATTTGAAAACATTGTAGGTCATAGATTAAATAAAAGTATTACTGATTATGCATACCATGCTTGACAACTGGTAAAACTAACAAACCATCTGTGCTGTCAATGTGACACCAAAGGTACGTACAGGACAGGTATGTTTACAGTGATATTGTAATGGAACTGTGCAATGTAAACACTAAAAGTAGTGAAAAATATCTTTATTGATATAATCTTGACAATATAAAATCAAATTGAATTAACTGTGCTTGATAGTTTTCTTTATTTACAGCTTCAAAGATGGTGGGCACTCCAGTGCAAATTCATTGCTGCCATTTTTTGGCCAATTTTCCACTTTATTTAATTATTTTTACACCTTGTGGACTCTTTATATGTCTGGTTTTGATTACTAGTGTTTGCTTAGTATATTCCCTATAGGTATATGAACAAATTGTTTTTCTGAAATTGTTTTGAAGAGTTTAGTGATTAATAATGAAGCACGACCCAATGGGTCTCAAATTCTGGAGAACTACTCATTTCCATGTCGTGTCGTACGCCTTTTCAAGGTCGAAAAACACAGACACAACATTTTCCTTGTTTATGAAGGCATTTCGAACGAATGACTCCAATCGGACCAAGTGGTCAAGGGTACTCCTCCCCTGCCTGAAACCACACTGGAAGTCGGTCAGATGGTGCTCTGACTCCAGGATCCAGACGAGGCGATCGTTAATCATTCATTCGAAAGTTTTACAAATGCAACTTGTAAGTGCTATCGAGCGGTAGTTCTCGGGCTCGCTATGGTCTTTCCCCGGTTTGGGGATGGGAATAATGCTGAGCAGGTCCCATAGCCAGGATGAACATAAGTATGGGACCCATCATTCAGAAAGCTTAAGTAGGTTTGATCTGTTGTTTTTCCGAAATAGCTTACTATCCTAGGGCAAGGTGTGACCAGCCGATTGATTGGACCGGGCCAATCCAACCACTCATCTAGGTTAAGTCGGGGCCCAAGTGCAGTGTTGGATCGGTGAGAGCATTTTCTGCTCACTGTCCTCAAGCACCAGGATCCCTTCCTCCACCGACACGAGTTGCGACTCACGGCAAACAAGCTGCCCCATTTGTCGCCTTTTACGATCTGCAAGGGGGTGCAGAGGAACTATTCTAACCCGGTTCCCCACGGGGGTAACGGTGAGTCGTTTTGCCATAATAACGTTGTTACCCTTGTGTCGCTCTGACTGGATAAAGTCGCACTGGACGAGGATTAGCTACCCCGGCACAAGGCTATAACGTTGTTATATTTATTTCTGGTATTAAAATTGTGCTACTGAGGCCTGCCGATGTTCGAATTCGGTCAGAAAGAATGTTTATTTGGGCCAGAGGCAGTTAGCTTTGAACTAGTCCGCCTGTTTTCCATTTGTTACTGCGTCTCCAAGAGACGACGTGCATCGCTAGGGAGAGGTGACGTCATGAAGCATATTTGGAGCATCAGGGCAGTAGTTTAGTAGGTCTCCGACCATTTGGTCGAGACTACTACGTGCTGCTCTGTTCAATATTCTACCGATTCATTTTACTTGTGATCTTTTTGCACTTTTAGGCTTCTATCAATTTCTTTTGTATACCTTAACTGTAATTTCTAAAATTATCTAAATTCATATGCGTATATATATATAAAGATATTAAGAAAAAGAATAAGTCAAAGAGACACTAATATCTGGTGGTATTACTGTTTATTTCACTTATTTGCTCACTCTTTTTCTGATATTTCATCTTATTTTACCGGGTTCCAAATTTTAGTGAATTCTTTTATTTTGGTACAAATAGTTATTTATTGACTATTTGTACCAAAATAAAAGAATTCACTAAAATTTGGAACCCCGTAATAGTCAATAAATAACTTCCCCTGTGGGAAGGGGGTTCGTAGAATAAGAATTTTCCCACTGTATCCCTCTGGAGCATGTCGTAAGAGGAGACTAAATGAGGGCAACCTGTTTGCCGTAGGTTGTGACCTGTGTCGGTGGATGATGGGATCCTGGTGACTGAGGGATAACCAACACATCACTTCGGCCTGGATTTCTCCTAGACAGGTGGTCAAGTTTGGCTCGGCTTGATCAATCGGCTGGTGGTGTCATGCCCTAGGACTGCCATTCAATTATGTGATAATAGATTATTCATTTCAGTCTTACGGTTGAATATTACTATTTGAAATTTGGAATGCATTGTTGTAATTATATTTCTGGAAGTTCTAGAAGGCAGCTGCTCATGAGCTAATCAAGGTGAAATAAGTTCTCGATGGATCGTATAGTGGACCATATTGAAGGGGGGGTAAGGTTAGAATGGTCTGCTATCCTTTTTATTAAAAATTTCGCTTCTGCGAGTATATTATTTGTATATCCCCATGCATAAGAGTGCTGGGCTCTGCCCCACTCCTCTGTGCATCTTCATAGGGTCAGAGTAGGGCTGGGGACTGCAAATAACGAAGTTTGGAAAAGAGTATGGATATTTCTATTTCACATGGCAAGAGATTGAGGAAGGATTCTTCCTCAGATGATGACGACAAAGGACCGAACAAACGACTTACGACAACGACATTTCCAAGATTTTTTGTAATTATGGGCTCAGACAATGATAATACTTTGTCAAAGATGTCACCATTCGCCATAGCAAAAGGGATCAAAGGCATTGCCGGAGATCCCATCAGTGTTACAAAAATGGGAAGTGGTATCTTGGTGGAAGTCGGCAAAAAATCACATGCCAACAATCTGCTAAGAACCACCAACCTGGCAATGGTTCCTGTGAAGGTCACACCGCACAGGACTTTGAATACAAGGAAAGGTGTCATACGATGTGCAGATTTAATTTATTGCCCTGAGGATGAAATTGTTAGAGAATTGGCTGACCAGAAAGTAATACATGCATTTCACATCCATGCCAAAAGGGAAGGTGTCAGAAAGCCGACTCAGACTTTCATCTTGACATTTGAGACAACGGTGCTACCAGATTCAATTAAAGTTGGATATTTAAATGTCAGGGTTGATACATACATCCCTGGCCCGCTCCGTTGTTTCAATTGTCAAAGATTCGGACATGGTAAAGATAGATGCAGACAGCAATTGGTTTGTGCTAAATGTACTGGAAATCATGACGACAATTCTTGTGAAAGTACCATTTTAAAATGTGCCAACTGCAAGGGAGATCATCCATCATACTCTAGGCAGTGCACAAAATGTGAATTTGAAAAAGAAGTGCAGACAATTAAGCATACAAGACAGGTCAGTTTCCCAGAGGTAAGAAAGATTGTTGAAAGTTTGAATGTCGACCTCAGAGCATCATATGCACATGTGATAAAGTCTGTTGCCCCAAGTCCAGTCAAGTCGGTCTGTGTTTCAGTTGAAACGCAGACTGAATTGTCCTGGCCAATTGAGGGTGCTAATGAATTTGTAACATTGGAGGACTACCGTATCACAACACCTAAGCCTAGCACTAGCACTTCAATTTCTGTACAAACTAATACATCTAAAGAACAAGTAACATCAAATAGCAAGAAAGTAACACATAAGAGCAATAACAATGCGTCAAGCAATTTAAAATCACAACCTCCCTTAAACACAAACTTGCAAGTGACAAAGAAAATAAATAATAAATCACAAAGAACTGGAAGACAATCGAAGGGCTCAAACGACCCTCTCAAATTATTCAACAAGTTTGGCCGCTTGGATAATATAGAGGTGGAGAGTGGAACGAGAGCTAGGTCTCACTCTCCAGTTCACCCTCCGTAGCATTTTAGTTGTTTATAACTATATATTTATTGTTTTAAATGGTTGCTGCAAATATAATACAGTGGAACTGTCGTAGTTTACAGGCAAATCGAAATGAACTGGAACTAGTCATTCAAAAACATAATTCATCTGTAATTTGCCTGCAAGAAACGAAAATAGATAATGCAAATATGACTTTAAAAGGTTTTGCATCTTATCACAAAATGGGCACAACAGATGCTATGGGTAGGACACATGGTGGGGTGTCTATTTTTACAAAAAGCTCTCTGCCACAGAGTGAAGTTAATTTAAATACAAATTTACAAGCTGTCGCTGCCAAAATAACTCTTCACACCACAATATCATTTTGTTCATTATATCTTCCTCCTTCTAGTCCTGTAATACCTTCGGATTTAAACAATCTTTTTGCTCAATTACCCCAACCCTGTATCATAATGGGAGATTTTAATTCCCACAATCACCTCTGGAGTGCCACAGACAATACCGATCCAAAGGGACGCATTGTAGAAGATTTCCTGAGCAGGCAGAATCTCTGTCTGTGGAACGATGATAGTCCCACATATCTCCATCCAGGTACAGGTTCCTTAACTTCAATTGACCTCACCATGTGCTCGCCCCAAGTTTTCCTTGATTTTTCGTGGGAGGTGGAAGAAGACCAATGGGGTAGAGACCACTATCCCATTGTTTTGTCTAGCCACTTTTCTCCTTCTGATGAGAGAGTGCCTAAATGGCACTTTCAAAAGGCCAATTGGGCCAAATTTCAATCTCTTTGCCTTGAAAAGATCACAGGCGATCTTCTGCAAGATGTGGAAGATCCCATTAAAGCTTTTACAGACACACTGTATGACGTTGCTAGCAATTGTATTCCTAAGTCAAATCCTGACCCTAAAAAGCCAGAAAAACCATGGTTCACAGAGGAGTGTAAGAAGGCTGTAAAAGCTCGTAAGGAAGCTTTAACAAAATTCAAGAGACAGCCAACACAGTACAATCTACAACAATACAGAATAAAAAGAGCCAAAGCCAGATATATCATTCATTGTAGTAAAAAGAAAAGCTGGTCAGATTATATATCAAAACTGAACACCCGAAGACCCATTAAGAAATGTTGGGATATGATTCGAAGGATCAGTGGTAAAGGGGGAGGCACAAGAATAAAACATCTTAATAAAAATGGCCAAAATATTTCAAACCCAAAGGATATAGCCAACACCTTAGGTGAATCTATATCCCAGAACTCCTCTTCTGATAATTACAATCCTAAATTCCAACGAACAGAAGCAAGGCAAGAAAGAAAGCCTCTTAATTTTATTTCTCAGAATTTAGAAAATTATAATAAGCTTTTTCCATGGAAGAATTACAAATTGCTCTATTTAAATCTCATGACACAGCACCTGGACCAGATCAGATCCATTACAAAGTTCTTAAACATATGCCAGCTGAAACCACGATGCGCCTCTTAGAAATATTCGACACCATCTGGATGAGTAGTAACTTTCCCCCTTGCTGGAGCGAGGCCACAGTAATCCCGATACCCAAACTTGGAAAGGACTCCACCAATCCCAATAACTATCGACCAATAGCACTCACAAGCTGTGTATGTAAGACCATGGCACGCATGATCAATGAAAGGCTTGTTTGGTTTCTTGAAGAGGCTGCTATTATCTCTTCTTCTCAAAGTGGTTTTAGAAAGACCAGAAGCACCATGGACCATCTGGTACGCCTTGAGACATTTGTGAGAGATGGTTTTATAAAAGGGTGAACATGTCGTTGCACTTTTCTTTAACTTGGAGAAGGCATACGACACCACATGGTAATATGGCATTATGAAAGACATTCAGGATAGTGGATTGAGAGGCAGACTACCTCTTTTTATAGAACAATTTCTTTTAAATAGGTGTTTCCGAGTCCGTGTCGGAAGTACTCTCTCAGAAGCCTTTGACCAAGAAATGGGTGTACCCCAAGGGAGCATCTTATCGGTTACACTTTCATAATCAAAATTAATAGCATTGTGGGTTGTGTCAGACCTGACATTGATAAATCTCTCTTTGTAGATGATTTCCACCTTTGTTACAGGTCTAGAAACATGGCAGCTATAGAAAGAAAACTGCAACATCACCTGAACAGAGTAGCCGAATGGGCTGATGAAAATGGTTTTAAATTCTCTCTCAGCAAAACTGTGTGTGTGCATTTCTGTCAACAGCCGGGTGTACACCCAGACCCAGAGATCTATCTCAACCAAATACAGATTCCTGTGGTTGAAGAAACCAAATTCTTGGGTGTCATTTTTGACAAGAAATTTAACTTTATTTCGCACATTAAATATGTCAAAAAGAAATGTAAAAAAACTCTAGACCTCCTGAGAGTTGTTGCTCATACCAATTGGGGGGGCGACCGCGCCACTCTTCTTTCTCTCTATCGTGCACTGATCCGATCAAAGCTCGATTATGGCTCCATGATCTATGGATCAGCCAGACCGTCATAGATCCAAATGCTGAAACCCATTCAAAATCAAGGACTCAGACTCTGTCTTGGAGCACTTCAAACTTCGCCAGAGGAGAGCTTAGTGTAGAAGCAGAGGAACCTCCACTTGCGCTGAGAAGAGAAAAGCTCGCTCTACAGTAAGCATCCAAGATCGCAGCAAATCCCAGAAACACTGCCTATGACTGCATTTTCAACCCAAGCAATGAAACACTTTTTGCCAATAAACCCAAGGCCATTCCAACTTTCGGTATACGTATTAAGGAATCATTAGAAACACTTGAGTTTGATGTAGATAACATTGCAAAATTCCAATATCCAGACACACCACATTGGACATACGCTGTCAATGTGAACTTGGCAATCTCTGAAGCAAGGAAAGACTCAACTGACCCTCTGATCTACAACAGTATGTTCAGGGAGGTTAAAGAGATACATTCTGATCATAAGTTCATCTACACCGATGGTTCTTACAAGGATGACAAGGCTGCAGCGGCAGCTGTCATGGGCAAGCGCACCTTCTCGGAGCGATTACCAAAGGGTGCTTCGATATATTCAGCAGAGCTTGATGCCATATTCTTAGCAATGGACCATGTAGAAACCTCTTCCTATAGAAAATTTGTGATATGTTTGGATTCAAAATCATGCCTACAAGCTATTCAGAGCAAGGATTGGAAGAATCCTCTGATCCGCAAGATTTTAGAAAGGTTTCATTATTTATGTTCAGAACTTCACAAAACTGTGCTCTTTTATTGGGTCCCGAGTCATGTTGGCATTCGAGGAAATGAGGCTGCAGATATGGCTGCCAAAGAAGCTCTCGACAAACACATTACACCTCTTCCCATTCCTCACACGGACCTCAAAAGGCACATCAGTGTACTGATAAGGAAAAAGTGGCAATTACAATGGGATGAAGCTGTCATGAACAAGCTTCATGCAATTCAGCCCACCCTTGGCAAATTTTCAGGTGCTTGTCATAGAAATAGACGCGAAGAGACTGTTGTTGCACGTATGCGAATTGGACATAGCTATTTGACCCATAGTTACCTTTTTAAAGCAGAAGACCAGCCAGAATGCATACCATGTGGAGTGCCTCTGACTGTGAAACATATTTTGATTGAATGCATTGACGAGCACAGTATTTGAATGTAGCAAGTATGAAATGTTTATTTGACACTGTTAGTACTGCCTTAGTTTTATCGTTGTTAAAGCACATTGGACTGTTTAACCGGTTTTAAGACATTTTGATGGCATTGTATAGCCCTTAGTGTGCTGGTATGCCGTTAAGCATTTATTCATTCACTCATAAAATGTAGGCAGACTGTCTTCATGTTAGTGTCTCATGTCACAATGTAGGCAGGCTGTGTCCATGTTAGTGTATCACCTCACAATTTAGGTAGGCTGTCTCCATGTTAATGTCTCATGTCACAATGTAGGCAGGCTGACTATGTTAGTGTCTCATGTCACAATGTAGGCAGGCTGTCTCCATGTTAGTGTCTCATGTCACAATGTAGGCAGGCTGTCTCCATGTTAGTGTCTCATGTCACAATGTAGGCAAGCTGCATCCATGTTAGTGTCTCATGTCATAATGTAGGCAGGCTGTCTCCATGTTAGTGTCTCACATTACAATGTAGGCAGGCTGTCTCCATGTTAGTGTCTCCTGTCACAATGTAGGCAGGCTGTCTCCATGTTAGTGTCTCATGTCACAATGTAGGCAGGCTGTCTCCATGTTAGTGTCCCATGTCACAATATAGGCAAGCTGTATCCATGTTAGTGTCTCACATTACAATGTAGGCAGGCTGTCTCCATGTTAGTGTCTCCTGTCACAATGTAGGCAGGCTGTCTCCATGTTAGTGTCTCATGTCACAATGTAGGCAGGCTGTCTCCATGTTAGTGTCTCATGTCACAATATAGGCAAGCTGTATCCATGTTAGTGTCTCATGTCACAATGTAGGCAGGCTGTCTCCATGTTAGTGTCTCACATTACAATGTAGGCAGGGTGTCTCCATGTTAGTGTCTCCTGTCACAATATAGGCAAGCTGTATCCATGTTAGTGTCTCATGTGATAATGTAGGTAGGATGTCTATGTTAGTGTCAAATATTACAATCTGGGGAATTCAAACCCATGGGTCCGTGGGTTCGAACCCTGGTCGATTCAAACCAATGACTTAAAAATGTACGCTTGTCACTTCCTAGCCAGGCGCTCGGCTTTATTAGGATAGGCCAACCATTGGTTGGCTCAGAGTTAGGATAATGTGACTGGGTGGGATATCAGGTCATGGTGCTGGTGGCCTGGTCTCCCAGTGGGGCAGCACTATAACGTCGCCATGAGTGCGCACTGTCACAAGTCGGTACCCGTCCTGATTTGACCTTAGATGTTGCTAGGACGTAAAACAGAAACAAACAAACTGTTACGTGTTAGTGCCTTACATCACAATGTAGGCAAACTGTCTATGTTACAATATAGACGGATTTTCTCCATGTTAGTGCCTTATGTCACCAACGAAGCAGGTCGTGTTTGCTAATTTATTTTCCTCTCTCTGTTTCCTAGGTAATGTATTGAGAACCAATCGATTCATGAAATTCACCACAAAAGATGCTGACCACGATGCGCATCCTACCGTGAACTGTGCTAGCAAAATGGGTGGTGGCTGGTGGTATAGTCGGTGTGGTTATTCCATATTTGAAAACAAAGTTGCAAAATATTCAAAGAGCACCAGTTTAATGGTGAAGACGTTGGGCGCCAATGAGAAACCAGTGTTTCAATCAACTAACATCACTTCTATTCCAATTGTCTGAAATGTGTGCATATTTTGAATTATTCTTTTATTTTGTTATGCTATATAACATATGCTAGCGCATATGTGGCAAGATGGAGCGAACACTTCCAGAAGCTACTCAACGTCCCTGGTGACATAGATCACGAAGCTCTGAACAACATCCAGCAGCGCATTACCAAAACATGCCTCGATGAGATTCCAACCATGGATGAGATGGCTAGAGCAATCGCCAGCCTGAAAGATGGCAAAGCACCTGGGGGTGATGGAATTCCTGCCGAGGTATGGAAGCATGGAGGAGACAATCTGCTCAAAAGACTGCACCAACTAATCACCAATGCCTGGGAGGAGGGTTCTGTACCCCAAGCATGGAAGGATGCCAGCATTGTAACCATCTACAAGAAAGGTGATCGAACAGACTGTGGGAACTATAGAGGAATCTCTCTTCTTTCCATAGCAGGGAAGATCTTCGCCAGGATCCTACTCAACAGACTATCTATTCACATAACACCTGGTGTAGTTCCAGAGTCACAGTGTGGCTTCAGAGGTAACCGGAGCACTGTGGATATGATATTTTGTCTCCGACAGCTACAAGAAAAGTGCATTGAGCAGGACCGACCACTGTACATGGTATTTGTCGATTTCACTAAGGCATTTGATACAGTCGGGAGGACCGGGCTATGGCAGCTACTGAGGAAGTACGGATGCCCAGAGAAGTTCACAACTATGATCGAGGCTCTACATACAGGAATGATGGCGAACGTTAGTGCTGGAGGGGAAGTCTCGGAATCGTTTGCGGTTACCAATGGGGTCAAGCAAGGTTGTGTACTGGCCCCCACGCTCTTCTCCATCTTCCTATCAGCAATGCTAGACGAGGCTTTCCGAGACATGGGGGATGGCATCTATATACAGTCCAGACAGAGCGCTGACCTATTCAATGTCGCACACTTCAGAGCGAAGACCAAGACTACTCAGATACTGGTGAGAGAGCTACTATTCGCAGATGACAGTGCGCTGGTTGCCCACTCTGCTGAAGAGACCCAGAAAATAGTGGACGCTTTCTCCGATGCATCAAAGAAGTTTGGCCTGAAAATTAACATCAAGAAGACAGAGGTGCTGTACCAACCCAACTCTATGAGGACCCGAGAGGAGGAGATCATGGTTGACGGAAACAAGCTGAACTCTGTTCCGGAATTCACCTATCTCGGATGCACAATATCAAGTGATGGACGCATTGATGCTGAGATACAGAGGAGGATGGCCAAGGCTAGCGCATCTTTCGGCCGACTACGCCAGAGACTCTGGAACAACCACCATGTGTCCATTCGGGTCAAAGGTAAGATCTACCGCGCAATCGTGCTATCCACCCTACTATACGGAGCCGAGGCCTGGACAGCGTACAGACAGCAGGTGAAAAAGCTGCATGCCTTCATGATGCGACATCTGCGTTCAATCATGAGGCTAACCTGGAAGGACAAAGTGACGAATAAGGAAATACTCGAACGGATGGGGCTGCCCTCTATGGAAGATCTTCTGATCAAAAAGAATCTCCGGTGGACTGGACACCTCATGAGGATGTCATCAGACAGGCTACCAAAGCAGATCCTCTATTCTCAACTGTCTTTTGGCTACAGAAAGAGAGGGCGCCCCCGTCTCCGGTTCAAAGATACCATCAAGAGAAACCTGAAGCTGAGAGACATTAAGACCGACTCATGGACACAACTCTCACAGCAGAGAGCTAAATGGAGAGCGGCAGTCAAGTAATGAAAGCAGTCTTTGTCGCATCGCGACCGACAGCATGATGATGATGAGCGTGTTTTGTAAGCACCTGCCCTAATATAGGGTATTCTCGTGACGTCATCAACCGGATGCGCGGCCATTGTAGCGATATTGTTTCATGTCACAATGTAGGCAGGCTGATTATATCATTGTTTCATGGCACTATGTAGGCAGGCTGATTATGTTAGTGTTTCATGTCACTATGTAGGCAGGCTGATTATGTCATTGCGTCATGTCACAATGTAGGCAGGCTCTCTATGTTACTGTTTCATGTCACAATGTATGGAGGCTGATTATGTCATTGTTTCATGTCACAATGTAGGGAGGCTGATTATGTTAGTGTCTCATGATACAATGTAGGCAGGATGTCTCTATGTTAGTGTCTCATGTCATGATGTAGGCATACTGCCTCCATTTTAGTGTCTCATGTCACAATGTAGGCAGGCTGATTATGTTAGTGTTTCATGTCACAATGTAGGCAGGCTGTCTCCATGTTAGTGTCTCTTGTCATGATGTAGGCATACTGCCTCCATTTTAGTGTCTCATGTCACAATGTAGGCAGGCTGATTATGTTAGTGTTTCATGTCACAATGTAGGCAGGCTCTCTATGTTAGTGTCTCATGTCACATCACAATGTAGGCAGACTGTCTCTATGTTAGTGCCTCATGTCACAATGTAGGCCGGCTGTTTCCATGTTAGTGTCTCATGTCACAATGTAGGCAGGATATCTCTATGTTAGTGTGTCATGTCACAATGTAGGTAGGCTGATTATGTTAGTGTCTCATGTCACATCACAATGTAGGCAGGCTGTCTCCATGTTAGTGTCTCATGTCACAATGTAGGCAGGTTGTCTCCATGTTAGTGTGTCATGTCACAATGTAGGGAGGCTGATTATGTTAGTGTCTCATGTCATAATGTAGGCAGGCTGTCTCCATGTTAATGTCTCATGTCACAATGTAGGCAGGCTGTCTCTATGTTAGTGTCGCATGTCGCAATGTAGGCAGGCTGTCTCCATGTTAGTGTATCACCTCACAATTTAGGTAGGCTGTTTCCATGTTAATGTCTCATGTTACAATGTAGGCAGGCTGTCTCCATGTTAGTGTCTCATGTCACAATGTAGGCAGGCTGTGTCCATGTTAGTGTATCACCTCACAATTTAGGTAGGCTGTTTCCATGTTAATGTCTCATGTTACAATGTAGGCAGGCTGTCTCCATGTTAGTGTCTCATGTAACAATGTAGGGAGGCTGTCTCCACGTTAATGTCTCATGTCACAATGTAGGCAGGCTGTTTCCATGTTAGTGTCTCATGTCACGATGTAGGCAGACTGTCTCCATGTTAGTGTCTCATGTCACAATGTAGGCAGACTGTCTCCATGTTAGTGCCTCATGTCACAATGTAGGCAGGCTGTCTCCATGTTAGTGTCTCACATTACAATGTAGGCAGGCTGTCTCCATGTTAGTGTCGCCTGTCACAATGTAGGCAGGCTGTGTTCATGTTAGTGTCTCATGTCACGATGTAGGCAGACTGTCTCCATGTTAATGTCTCATGTCACAATGTAGGCAGGCTGACTATGTTACTGTCTCATGTCACAAAGTAGGCAGGCTGTCTCCATGTTAGTGTCTCATGTCACAATGTAGGCAGGCTGTCTCCATGTTAGTGTCTCATGTCACAATATAGGCAAGCTGTATCCATGTTAGTGTCTCACATTACAATGTATGCAGGCTGTCTCCATGTTAGTGTCTCCTGTCACAATATAGGCAAGCTGTATCCATGTTAGTGTCTCATGTGATAATGTAGGTAGGATGTTTATGTTAGTGTCAAATATTACAATCTGGGGAATTCGAACCCATGGGTCCGTGGGTTCGAACCCTGGTCGATTCAAACCAATGACTTAAAAATTTACGCTTGTCACTTCCTAGACAGGTGCTCGGCTTTATTAGGATTCTTACTTCATCTTCCGAATACCGGAAGTTAAGTCTGGGGAGAGGATAAGCCCGCGCATGCCGGAAGTAGCCTCAGTTAGAAACTCGGCAGCGGAGAAGCAACAGCGAGTTGGAGGAGGATTACCCTTATAAAAGGTAAGTTGACCATAGGAGGATGCGTTTGAGTCCTTAAACACAGGTGATATTGTGTTAAGCGTTGTGAGGTTTACAGACGTGTTGATTATATATTGAATTAATCATGTGACGCACCGTGTCTTTGCAGAAGACGGTGACAGTAAGGCTGCAGGAGTCGGTGGTTGACACACTCTCGGCCGATTCGAGCACGCGTGAAGAAGCGTAAAGTAGACGATGTGGTCGCATTACTGAATGAACAATGGCTAAAATGATGACTGTTGAAGATCAACAACCTATCTCGCTACATGCATTAAGCGAGTCGGAGACCGAGTCGGTAGAAACTACGAAAGCAAAGCCGAGGCCAAAGAAAAGTAAAATGGCGGGTGACCCAAAAACAAAGACGCGGGCTAAACATCCAGAACTAGGTCAAGTGCAAACGGAATCGGCATCCTCTAAACCAGAGATGGCGGATTTCAAGAGAATGTATGACGAGATGGTTATTCTTAGGAAGGAAGCTAATGATTTTCGTCTAGAGTCAGAACAAATGCGTGATCGAGCGAAATTGGAGAGCGAGCAAGACTACGCATCGCTTCATGATTTGGCAGAAAAACAAGATGGCGGAG
Source organism: Branchipolynoe longqiensis (assembly GCA_030323885.1). Taxonomy (NCBI): domain Eukaryota; kingdom Metazoa; phylum Annelida; class Polychaeta; order Phyllodocida; family Polynoidae; genus Branchipolynoe; species Branchipolynoe longqiensis. The sequence continues at coordinate 3,047,651 of CM059190.1, forward strand.
CGTGCTATTTGGGAGACGCTGCTGGTACTTGGGATGAATACGAGGAAGATGGTGATGGCTTTGAGGGGTATCAACAGATGGATGTAGACGACGATAAGGATTCCATGTTGAGCACAAGTGAACAGTTGTTAGCGTTAAAACTAGGCATGAACGTTCAGAAGGAAATGCCTACAAACACAGAAGTGAAAGAGCACATGAGTAAAGTTTCGCCGTTCAGTAGTTTTAGACAGCCGCCACCGCCAAAGCCTTTGCCGTCTGATGCGGCTCAAGCCCCGTCAACAGCAGCGACTACGGGGAAGGGTGATACAACTACACCGACAGTTAAGCCAAGGCCAAGACGTGAGTTTAAGCTGGATACTGCCCTCCAGGAAGGGGCACTGTTATCGGAGTTACAAGAAGTGTACAAGAAAGTAAAGAAACCTGTGACACCTCGGATAATGATAAGTGAGAGTATGGCGGGAACATCCCAAGCTCCCTGAGGGGAGCGAGAGGCAGGGGAACCCCGGGGCGGGGTTTTCCGAAGTGAGGCACCCTGTCCAGGTAGGTGGACTTTACAGACTTAGGATTGGGTAAGGGAACCCTTATATATATATATATATGTATTTAATTTTAGATAGATACATAGTTACAGCGAATTTGCTTTTCATATCTTAAATTGCTTACAGTTAAGCTGGTAGAAATGTCTGGATGAGGTCAAAATTGGTGTCATAAATAGAAGTTAAGCTAAGTTGAATTAGGAGGTACGTTACCTAAATGTATATAAAAACTTATGATGGTTTTGCTGTCAACAGAATAGTTCAGACTAAAACGTATGGAACTATAAATAGTCGATAAGCAGTGTGTTAGTTTTACAAATATTTGTTATGTACTCAGGTATATACACTTATGGTTTGGTTTTTAAAAAATTAGAGGAAGTTGAGTGAAAACTTCCAGTCATGATCCTACGGCCAAGGGGAAAAAAGTTGGTCATTTTATAATAATTAAGTAAAGGTGTGGTGCAACAGGACCACACATTGGGGGGAAAAACTCGAGTATGACTCCTTCTGTATATTTATTCTTTGGTGGAGAAGTGGGAGGTAAACTAAGGGTTTACACTGAAAGTATTCACCTACATAGAAACAGTAGGGATCCATAAGGCTTTAGCTTCTGGAGGATGGGAAAAAACAAATAAACGAATACCCGTCTGAATAACTGATGAAAGAACTGGGGAGTAATTCCTTAACTGAGAGGGGTAGGAGGGAAGACCACCCCTCAGTACAGGGCTCGGTTAAATGAGCACACTTACAGGCTGGGGCCTGTAATGGTGATACAACTAGTTACTGTATATGGGGTCATAGATATGGATTTATATATTTATTGTATATAAATAATTTGCAACAAAATAAAGAAAAAGTTGAGAATATTAAGTCACTAACTCTGGGACTTTAATTCGGTACAGCCTCAAACAGAAAGTCGAGGGCAGCAGACAGAAGGACAGGTTGGTGGTGGACGAGATCGTGAGGGACGATCGGTTACAACAAGAACGCCCAAGCCAGCGGAGAAAGGGACGTGGCTGGTGGAGGACTCGAAAGAGGAGAAACCACTGTGGGACAGGAAGACGGTAAGAAAGAGGAACTGCGGACAGCGGAAACGACCCAAGATAGAGGGAGTACCCCTCCTAGCCAGAACTTTGGAAGGGTATGACATTGACAACAAAACCCTTAAGTACTTTAAGCATACTTGGCGAGATTCAACCAAAAAGAACTATCTCACACACATCAATAGATGGGCCCTGTGGGCATTAGAACAGGATGTAAACATTACCAAGATCAAATGGGAATACAATAGGTGAACACTACCTAGTGAAGTGGATTTGTAAAAGCTGCTATGAGCAGAGGCCCCCACAACCCAGATATGACAGCTTCTGGAGTGTGGAGGTGGTGTTAAATTGGATCGTAGGTTTGGTCGTAATGCTCGCATTGCGCTTGATGTGTGGAGAGGAAGAGACCCTCCCCCCGCCTGCCGCTGTCGCGCAGCATTCACGCCTCTCCTGCCACCCGCCTCTCACCTTTCTCCCTCGCCCTCCCCCCGGCCCGATGCTTTCTCACCTCCCCCGACCTCGCCGTCCCCTCCTCCCTTATAAGGCCGCCCGCCGGCCTCCCTCAGTCACTCGCCTTCCTGCCGTCCTCCCTGCTGCTCCATTTCTCTTTGGCCTTTACCTCGGACCGTTGGCCTTCACCTCGGACCGTTGGCCTTCACCTCGGACCGTTGGCCGTCACCTCGGACCTCGGACCGTTTCTCCACCTCGGACCGCTCCAACACCAGCATCATGCCCGGAAGCGAGGGGACGCCACCGCCCACCCCGAGGCGGCGGGCGGCGCACGGCACACCGCCCATCCCAGCACCTCGGGCACACGTCGCCGGGGGGGGCGCACCCTCCCCCGCCACCTCAAACACCGCGGAAGGGAGCCCGGACCACCGCCGCGGCCACGAATACGAAGTTAAGGATCAAGGGCCCGCCCACCCACGCCTTTACATGGAAAGAATATCCGGAGAGTTACTCGAGTATACAAATTGATAGATCGGGTGAAAAAGTAAGGGTACTTATGAGTAGGTGGTCCTGATCCTGGTTAGATGATGTTAGGTTTTTTGTTCCCCTCCAACTACGAAAACTGAGGCTACTTCCGGCATGCGCGGGCTTATCCTCTCCCCTGATCCTTAACTTCATATTCGTAGATTCGTAAGAATCTCAGTAATACGTCAACTTACAGGTAAGTCTAGTATAACTATCATATAGGCCAACCACTGATTGGCTCAGAGTTAGGATAATGTGACTGAGTGGGATATCAGGTCATGGTGTTGGTGGCCTGGTCTCCCAGTGGGGCAGCACTATAAAGTCGCCATGAGTGTGCACTGTCACAAGTCGGTACCCGTCCTGATTTGACCTTAGATGTTGCTAGGATGTAAAACAGAAACAAACAAACTGTTACATGTTAGTGCCTTATGTCACAATGTAGGCAAACTGTCTATGTTACAATATCGACGAATTTTCTCCATGTTAGTGCCTTATGTCACCAACGAAGCAGGCCGTGTTTGCTAATTTATTTTCCTCTTGCTGCTTCCTAGGTAAAGTATTGAGAGGCAATCGATTCATGAAATTCACCACTAAAGACGCTGACCACGACTTGGATCCTTCCCTGAACTGTGCTAACAAAATAGGTGTTGGCTGGTGGTATAGTCTGTGCGGCGATTCCATATTTGAAAACAAAGTTGCAAACGATTCAAAGAGCACCAGTTTAATGGTGAAGAAGTTGGGCGCCAATGAGAAACCAGTGTTTCAATCAACTAACAACACTTCTGTTCCAATTGTCTGAAATGTGTGCATATTTTGAATTATTATTTTATTTTGTTATACTATATAACATATGCTAGCGTGTTTTGTAAGCATCTGCCCTAATATAGGGTATTCTCGTGACGTCATCAACTGGATGCGCGGCCATTGTGGCGATATCAACTAGTAAACAACCCATAGAGTTTGCCGGTGCGCGCACTGCAAAACGTCTATTTCATTCAAAATTAATAAAAATGCAGAACCCTAACCTTATCAGTTTAATATAATCTTTTTGGTAAACATGTTTTCTATATGTGTGCCAAGCGATTTGTTTCTAGGTGGTGTCATAGAGATATTTCACTTTTTCTGTATGAAGATTGCTCATAGCCATTGAGTTTGCAGTGTGACAGCCTATATTATTGTGGGTACTATCGCCACAATGGCCGCACTTCCGTTTAGCGTGACGTCAGTGCATACCCTATATAGATAAAGGATTCACCCTGTACTCGCAATACATGGGTGAATACCAGGACTATATAAAAGCGGTCGAAAATACGGGGAAATGAAATGAGAGCCTAATTTCACAATCTAAGAAGCAGCACTTATTCTTTATATATATATTCATATTTCCCCACTACCTTTGAGTTGAAAAATATAATAAAACATATAGTTAATAGAATTTAAAGATGAAATCGAGAGCATTCCAATGCCGCCATCTTGTCTTTTTGCATTCTCTCCCATTTCACCAACTCTGTGCCGATATAAGTATCCATTTGATACTGGAGGCAGACATTCTACTTCCTGTTCCATACTAAAGCTATTTTCGCCCGTATTTACACAAAGTTGTCATTCACCCGTGTACTACAAGTTCAGAGTGAATCTTTTATCTACTGCCCTAATCGTACGTAGAGTTTTTTTGTTTGGTTATTTTGGCTGATATAGCGGTAAGCGACAATAGATCATAAGAAATGATATTCCTGCCTGGACATCCAACTGAATCTCTCTGAACTAACAAAGTTAATCAGATTTAAGCATGGCCCTTATTTAGATAAGTAACACATATATGTTAAGAATTTAAGTTCGCCAAACATCAAGATTCAGAAAATAAAGAATGAGAAAGTTGTTTGGCATGTTTAAAGATATGTATAGATTTATGTGATGTATAACGTATTATGCGAGTATACAGGCGTGGAAGGGAATCATTTGATTATATATTTTATTAGCCCTCCTGGGCGCCCATGTCGTCCCTAGCAGATGCACCACTCCTCATTCGCACAGGGGGGTGGGAATTTTCATAGTAGGGCCTAGTCCGAATCCTGTTCTTATAGGACATTAGATATTACTAGAACATAAAACTGAAACAAGGAGTTCTTCCTGTCATGATTTGACCTTAAATGTTACATGGACATAAAACTCCAACAAATAAACAAGACAGAGTTAGGCAAAGAAGAGAGTTGAAACCTGGTATATATAATTTTTCCACGATACCCTGGCAGTGCTAATCCTACGGGGGAATATCCACATTTTCACAGAAATTGGCTTCGCTGGAACCTGGTAGATGGTTCCAGAGTCTCCATCTAATTTCCCTGTTTAAGGCCCGTTTATACTTTTGACGGCGTGTGACGATGTCAACTTTACGTCGGTTAGCGCCGTGTGACGGTGCAAAACAGTGGGGAGTGCTACGAGTGGAACGTCGCCATCAAAGTCTGAATGCTTTGACGCCTTGAAAGTTCAATATAGTTGAACTCTGGCCGACGCTTGCGCCGTCTGAAGGCCCTGTCACACTACAACGTTTCCCCCGGCGCGCCGGCAACGCGCAAAATATTTGCAACCCGTCGAGAAAGGTCGGACTTTTCGGCGCTTTGGGAGAAAGTTTGACGCGGCGCAGCGTGTTAGTAGCGTGCTATGAGCGCGCGGCCAACGGGCTTCGACGCGCGGCGGAACAGCATATCAACGTCCCGCCAGCGGGTTCCCAGCGTGACGTCGGCGCGATGTCGGCGCGCTGTCGGCGCGCTGTCGGCGCGTTGACGGCGTGTTGGTGTCGGGTTAGTACCATGTAAACGCGTACATACCCGCCAGCAACACGTTAGGACGCGCCCACAGCGCGTCCACACCGCGCGGCCAACGCATCCAGGCGCGCCGGCAACACGTCCAACGCGCCGAGAAACGCTGGAGCAACGCCAATGGCGCGCCCACAACACGTCGATGGGACGTTCCCGACGCGCCGACAGAACGCTCGCATCTTGGGGGAAAAAAAGCCAACGTTAACCGACGTTGATCAACGTCCTGCCAGCGTTCCGCCTGCGCGCCGCCAACGCGTGTCGACGTGTTGCTAACGCGTCCGTAACGTGCCCGCCAACACGCTGCCGCGCGTTGCGGCCCGTCAAAAGTTTTGTGCAAGCACAAAACCTCGACGCGTCCCGACGCACGCCGACGTGTCCATTGACAAGTTGCTATGTACCGACGCGCCGTAAACGCGCCCGTAACGCGCCGTTAACGCGCCGGTAACGTACCGGACGTGTACCGACGTTTCGACCAAAAAGGCAACACGTCGACGCGCGTTGGTAGGAAACGTTGTAGTGTGACAGGGCCTTAAAGCTGCGAACACACTGGACGTGTATCTCGCGCGTGCGTCAAGCGTCGCGCGTGCGTAAAAAATCAAAACGTATGTAATAAAGAGAACCCGAACACACTGGCGCGTGCGTTTGTCGCGCGTGCGTCACGCGTGCGTCACGGATCGCTTTTGGAGCGATTATTTACGCTTGACGCGTGGTGACGCGTGGCTTTTGACCGAATTTGCCCGACTTTGCCCGACTTTGCCTGACTTTGCCTGACTTTGCCCGACTTTGCCCGACTTTGCCCGACTTTGCCCTCTTCCATTCCCTCTTCCATTCCCTCCCCTTCCATTCCCTCCTCTTTCATTCCCCCTCTTTCATTCCCCCTCTTTCATTCCCCCTCTTTCATTCCCCTCTTTCATTCCCCCTCTTTCATTCCCCCTCTTTCATTCCCCCTCTTTCATTCCCCCTCTTCCATTCCCTCCTCTTCCATTCCCTCCTCTCCCATTGCCCCCTCTTCCATTCCCCCTCTTCCATTCCCCTCTTTCATTCCCCCTCTTTCATTCCCCCTCTTTCATTCCCCCTCTTCCATTCCCTCCTCTTCCATTCCCTCCTCTCCCATGCCCCCTCTTCCGTTCCCCCTCTTTCGCTCCCCCTCTTTCGGTCCCCCTCTTTCGTTCCCCCTCTTTCGTTCCCCCTCTTTCGTTCCCCCTCTTTCGTTCCCCTCTTTCGTTCCCCCCTCTTCCGTTCCCCCTCTTCCGTTCCCCTCTTCCGTTCCCCCTCTTCCGTTCCCCCTCTTTCGTTCCCCCTCTTTCGTTCCCCCTCTTTCGTTCCCCCTCTTGTGTTCCCCTCTTGTGTTCCCCCCTCCTGCGTTCCCCTCTTGCATTCCTCCCTGTTGCTTTCCCCCCTCTTGCGTTCCCCCCTCTTGTGTTCCCCCATCTTCCTTTCCCCCTCTTCCATTCCCCCTCTTCCATTCCCCCTCTCCCATTCCCCCCTCTTCCATTCGCCTCTCTTCCATTCTCCCTCTTCCATTCTCCATCTTTCATTCTCCCTCTTCCATTCCCCCCTCTTCCATTCTTGCATTCCCTTCCTCTTGCATTCCGCCTCTTTCATTCCCCAAGAGGGGGAACGAAAGAGGGGGAACGAAAGAGGGGGAACGAAAGAGGGGGAACGAAAGAGGGGGAACGAAAGAGGGGGAACGAAAGAGAGGGAACGGAAGAGAGGGAACGGAAGAGAGGGGAATGGAAGAGGGGGAATGGGAGAGGGGGAATGGAAGAGGGGGAACGGAAGATGGAGAATGGGGAATGGAAGAGGAGGGACAGAAAAGGAGGGACGGAAGAGGAGGAACGGAAGATCGGGAACGAAAGAGGGGGAACGAAAGAGGGGGAACGAAAGAGGGGGAACAAAAGAGGGGGAACGAAAGAGAGGGAACGGAAGAGAGGGAACGGAAGAGAGGGGAATGGAAGAGGGGGAATGGGAGAGGGGGAATGGAAGAGGGGGAATGGAAGAGGGGGAACGGAAGATGGAGAATGGGGAATGGAAGAGGAGGGACAGAAAAGGAGGGACGGAAGAGGAGGAACGGAAGAGGGGGAAGGAAAGAGAGGGAAGGAAAGAGGGGGAACGAAAGAGGGGGAACGAAAGAGGGGGAACGAAAGAGGGGAACGAAAGAGGGGGAACGAAAAGAGGGGGAACGAAAGAGGGGGGACGAAAGAGGGGGACGAAAGAGGGGGAACGAAAGAGGGGGAACGAAGAGGGGGAACGAAAGAGGGGGAACGAAAGAGGGGGAACGAAAGAGGGGGAACGAAAGAGGGGGAACGAAAGAGGGGGAACGCAAGAGGGGAACACAAGAGGATGGAATGGAAAGGGAGGGAACGGAAGAGAGGGGAATGGAAGAGGGGGAAATGGAAGAGGGGGAACGGAAGATGGAGAATGGGAATGGAAGAGGAGGGACAGAAAAGGAGGGACGGAAGAGGGGGAACGGAAGAGGGGGAACGAAAGAGGGGGAACGAAAGAGGGGGAACGAAAGAGGGGGAACGAAAGAGGGGGAACGAAAGAGGGGGAACGAAAGAGGGGGAACGAAAGAGGGGGAACGAAAGAGGGGGAACGAAAGAGGGGGAACGAAAGAGGGGGAACGAAAGAGGGGGAACGAAAGAGGGGGAACGAATAGGGGGAACGAAAGAGGGGGAACGAAAGAGAGGGGAACGGAAGAGGGAACGGAAGAGAGGGGAATGGGAGAGGGAGAATGGAAGAGGGGGAACGGAAGATGGAGAATGGGGAATGGAAGAGGAGGGACAGAAAAGGAGGGACGGAAGAGGAGGAACGGAAGAGGGGGAGGGGGAACGAAAGAGGGGGAACGAAAGAGGGGGGAACGAAAGAGCGGGAACGAAAGAGGGGGAACGAAAGAGGGGGGGAACGCAAGAGGGGAACACAAGAGGAGGGAATGGAAAGGGAGGGAATGGAAGAGAGGGAATGGAAGAGAGGGGAATGGAAGAGGGGGAATGGGAGAGGGGGGAATAGAAGAGGAGGAATGGAAGAAGGGGAATTGAAGAGGGGGAATGGGCGAATGGAAGAGGGAGGAATGGGGGGGGGGAATGGAAGAGGGGGGAATGGGGGGAATGGAAGAGGGGGAATGGGGGTTTTATATGGGAGGTGTGTACCGGCCTGCAGACGCGTGGCAGACGCGTCCAGTGTGTTCGCTATTTACGCGTGAGAACCGCATGACGCACGCTTGTACTTTACGCACGCCCGACGCACGCGTCCTGTCTGTCCGCACCTTAACTGGCGCGTGCGTCAAGCGTCACGCGTGCGTCAAAAATCAAAATGTATGTAATAAAGAGAACCCGAACACACTGGCGCGTGCGTTTCTCGCGTGTGCGTTGCGCGTGCGTCACGAATCGCTTTTGGAGCGATTTTTTACGCTTGACGCGTGGTGACGCGTGGCTTTTGACTGAATTTGCCCGACTTTGCCCGACTTTGCCTGACTTTTCCCGACTTTGCCTGACTTTGCCCGGTTTAGTTGAGGCTGCTTAAGCACATGGATGGAGACTGCTTCCTAACAGGTAGTTGCTTTCATAGTGTTTAGAACACATGTTTGGACCGTCCTACATGTTTGGACCGTCCCATTTTTTCAAATATCATATGGAGACTGCTTCCTAACAGGTAGTTGCTTTTGATAGTGGTTGGAGCACATGTTTGGACCGTCCTACTCTTCCCATCTGTTCGTGAGGTTGTTGGTTGTTGGTTGGTTGTGGGTTGGTTGTGGATTGGTTGTTGGTTGGTTGGTTGTTGGTTGGTTGTGGATTGATTGTTGGTTGGTTGGTTGTTGGTTGGTTGGTTGTGGATTGGTTGTTGGTTGGTTGTGGATTGGTTGTTGGTTGGTTGATTGTGGATTGGTTGTTGGTTGGTTGATTGTGGATTGGTGGTTGGTTGGTTGTTGCTTGGTTGTTGGTTGTTGGTTGGTTGGTTGTGGATTGGTTGGTTGTTGCTTGGTTGGTTGTTGCTTGGTTGGTTGTTGGTTGGTTGGTTGTTGGCTGGTTGTTGTTTGGTTGTTGCTTGGTTGGTTGTTGGTTGGTTGTTGGTTGATTAGACGCATGGCAGACGCGTCCAGTGTGTTCGCTATTTACGCGTGAGAACCGCATGACGCACGCTTGTACTTGACGCCTGTGCGACGCACGCGTCCTGTCTGTCCGTAGCTTAACTCTGTCAAGCATCGACGTAAAAGTCTAAAGCCGTGTTCACAAGGGCAATGTAAATCGATTCGTAGAAAGCGACTTGCCTAGTTCGACGCACATTTCGCGTGTGAACGGGTGTCTGAGTCGAATTAGGGCTGAATCGATTCCTGTGATCTGGATACTGTAAACCACCTCTCGAGGTAGTTTACGTGAGTCGATTTCTGTGAATCGATTTATTTTGCCAGTGTGAACCCAACCGACTTACTTGAGGCGGATTAAGGACGTGACAGTCGAGACCTGAGTGTGTTGACTTTCCGATAAATTTGCTCTATGAAGCTGCTAGCTGTGCACAGATATTTTTTTCATGATTTATTTTAAGGTTTTCACTGCCCAGCAGAAGTTTTGACCGTTCCAAACCAATACGATTCAGTCCATACATATCTAGGTCGAACCCACACTCTCTCGTGCCGACGTCGACGAACCCAAACTGGCGCTGGTTAGTCTGGACTTGCTCATGCGCAGATATCCACTTCCGCCTTCAAGCGCTGCCCGTGTGAACGGGTGGCTAAATCGCTTCATATAAATCGATTTGTCTAATTCGCTTCACATTTTGCCCGTGTGAACACGGCTTAAATGGCAGCATTGGCTTGCACCTTCTAACGACATCTAGCACCGTCACACACCGTCAAAAGTGTAAACGGGCATTTATTTGCCACCACGGCCTGGTTCTGCTGGAAACCGATAGGTGGCGGCAAGGTCTCGGCTTGATTTTCGCATTTTTGGCCAGAGACCGCTCTTAAACCCTGAGTAATAGCAAAGACAATGTAGGATAAGATGTGCCACTCAGTGCTTTCATATAGGAAATTCTTAAATAATCATGCAGTGGTGTCATCCCACGACAAACAAGGTGCATTGTTTTTGATTATGTGTACTAGTAGATTAAAGTGCTTAAAGTATGTTTGAACTTTACTATGCCATAATATTGTTTTCATTATTAATATGAGGAGATAATACACTATGATTGCCCTACATTGTCTTTGATGGTACAGCAGTCATGGTGTGCTAGGAAACCTGTCCCCTTGTTTCAATGGGACAGCAGTCAGGCTGGGATAGGGGAGCTGTTCAATTACCTTGATTGGTTTATTCCATGGGAAAGCACTGAGTGGCACGTCTTATCGTACGTAAATTGTCTTTGGTAATGGTGCTCAGTGGGCTACCATTACGAAGTGATGTGCTATGATTTAGTAATGATTGATCCACAATCATCCAAATAAATCAACTGCGGCAGTTTATTCTGGAAGTAATATGAAACATTACATTATACATCGTTTATTAGAATCAAAGCATGTCTAACTGAAGCTCATCTTATGGCCCTGTCACACTACGACATAACACGATAGCGTAAGCCGACATAGGTGAAATATGGCCATTACGTCGAGGTATGTTGAGATACGTTACTCTTCATTAAGCCTACATTGAGATACGTCGAGTTACGTTGAGATACGGTGACACACCTCAAGGTTTTGGACATACCCAAAACTTTCGACGTAGCTCGATGTAAAGGCTGTTACATTGGGTTACATTGGGCTTACGTGGCGTTCATGTTAAGCTTACATCAAGATACCTTAGACATTCGTTAGAGCTTCATCGGTCTATGTTGAGCTAAGTCGACTTACAGTAGACTGACGGAGAGCCAGGAAGAACGTGCAACCCTTGCGCTGACAGCGTGGTGTTAACTTATCTTGACGTAGGTCTAACGTGTCTCTGACGCGTGGCTAACTTTAGTCTAACGTAAGTCTTGATGTATTCGATGTAGTTGACGAATGCCTGGCGCGCGCGTAACGTATGTAACATGCGCCAATGTTCTTCGAACATAAGCGAACGTGCTGTGAACGTTTTGCCTCGCTGTCCTTATGCTGAGCACGTTGGACTGTCGTTAGACTGACAGTGCTCACTCGGGGGCCTGACGTCGACTCACATTACGAATTACACCAGAGTCACACGTACCTATGTTAGGGCGGGCGTAATTACGCAAGTCCTACGCTAAGCAGTCGCTAGGGTTTCGCAAGGCTGATGCCGTGCACGCTGGAGGCTTGTTAGCCTTATGTTGGGCCTTTTTTTTTTTACGTTCTAACTCATTGAGACACGTTACAACTACGTTGGACCAACGTTTCGCCTACGTCCACTACATTGCACTGACGTCCAATTTGGCCCTGAAACACTGAGAATTTGTACGTATCTCAACGTAAAAAAGTGATTTTTGCGTTGCCCACTCACTGGCCTGTTACGTCATAGTGTGACAGGGGTATTAGTACCTTAAAATCACCTGGTATACCTCACCCAGAAACAAACGAATCCAGCATCAAAAGCTCTCCAAACATACCTTTGCTTAGTTTTTTCAGTTCATGCAACTGAACATGTGGGAGAAGAGTGTTGAGGTCTGTGATGTATGAATGACATCATAGGTGGGATTTCCTCATCACATGACCTAGAGGGGTTACCCACACACAGGGGAATCCATGGCAACCACTAAGATGACACCCACAGAAAGCTCCCAATTCAACTATTAAAGTCTATTAATCTACATGATTTAATCAATTATTCACACAAAAAGTAGCTGGTTATGAGAAATAAACATTTTAACTTTATATTTAACATTTTAGATTACAAATTCTAAGATTGTTCTCTCTATGGTTGTCTAAAAGCCTTGTCAGTGCTACTGGACTAACTACAACACAACAGGAGCAACCAATTTCAGCACTCTCCCCCCACATATACAGTTGGATATACCATGTCCGTTTAACACTATTTGGAACATCCTTTATTGATAACAATAGGATAGTGTGTTTTCTATGTGCCCCTGATCTTTCCCTAGCATCTGTCAACAGTATGCAGGTTGCCTAATGAATGGTCTTGGCTGACCGTAATATTAAGACTGTTTAACTATATAATAATATAACACAGTAAGTTATGTTACAATTCGTTTGTAATGTATGTGATGTACATAACTGTAATTACAAATAAAATAAACAAATTATTAACTGTCACTTAGTGTTCTGTAATTTCTTTTATAATCGTAAAATATTGGCATTTAATCTGATTATTTTACTTTTAATTGCAATTACCGCAGCAATTTTATCTCACTTCCATACCGCTGTAATTATTGGCAAAATTGTTCTGCACAGCGCTAAGATTTGCTATTACTTTAATTGTTGCTATCCAAATAAGAAGACCTGTTCAGAAATATAATAAAGATAATCAGAATACAACACTTTCACCATCTGATCCACTTTTGTATCCAGGCACACAACAGTAAATCATGGCATTTCTCGGGCTCTTCTAGGATCAATTGTGCAATTTCATTTTCAAATCAAGATGGTGTGAGCGTGGGATAGGTCAATAACAATTATTTACAGTACATGGAAAATACCAGCCAAAGAAACTTGAACACTTCTCTCTCTCATTGACCGGATGTGCTGAGTCTCGATTAACTGAAGTTAACTGGGAATTGCACTTTAATAATAATGTGTTGTATTGTAAACAAAATAAACATTGTATGGCCTGTCATATATGTGTGCGGAGCGCCCGTGCCTGCACGTGCACCCGGACGGAACGTGTACGGAGAGTTCCATAAATAAACCACTTGCGATACATCAACGGAAGCATACAGACATTCTCCTTACATGGTGTCAGATGTGGGGTGTGATATAGACGTCCAGACACGTGGGTAATATATGCTAATGAGATGCATGATGTTCTAGACAGTGAGTGAGACAAAGGAGTATGTAAATGAGATGACGTCATGGAAAGTTTAGCCAGCGGTTCAGTGAGCCCTGGACGGGAATAAACCATTCAGTATCCAGAAGTCAAAGTGTTCAGACGTTGTACTTTCACATGGTGTCAGATGAGGAAGAATGCCGCCTGCTAATACACTGCCGGGTTTGCGGCCGCCTGGTCAGCTTGTCCTCAGCAACAACGCGAGATCGAACTGGAAAACATGGATCAGAGCATATGACATATACACCACTGCTGCAGGTGTCATATTGAAGGCAGAACGAGTGCAATGCTGCATCTTCCTTCACATCGCTGGCGAAGAAGCGCAAAAGGTTTTCGCCAATATGTCCATCGCGCTCGCTGACCGAGACAGGATCGGACCACTCACAGAAGCATTCCAGACATATTGTGTAGGCAAGTGCAGTTTGATAATAACAAGGTACAAGTTTAATTCGCATAATCAAGCTACAGAAACTATGGCCATGTACATCACAGCATTGAGAGACAAGGTAAAGGATTGTGAATATGGAACAGTGGAGGAGTCGCTGTTGCGCGATCGGTTAGTGGCTGGTGTAAGGAACGTTAATTTGCATAACAAACTGCTGCAAACTGCTGAGTTAACTCTGGAGAAGTGTGTGAGTATGTGTGAAATGAGCGAGCTTAGTTCGGATCTGTTGGAGGACACCAAATCAGATGTTGAGACTAAGGAAATTGATTTTCTTAGGAACTATGCTACTGCGTGTACCGGTGCACCGGCGGTCCGGTCATCGGTGACGCCATCTTGGAAATCGGCATCTTGGAATTCTGGCGGTGTCGGTGCAGGAGAGTTCAGGATCCGCTGTCAGAACTGTGGGTATGAACACCGCCGGGGAGTCTGCCCAGCGAAAGGCAAGGCTTGCATAGCCTGCAAGAAGATCGGGCACTTCGGTAAGGTCTGCCGGAGGAGACTGGGCAGGGTCAACGAGTTGGCCATCGAAGTGCCTGACCCTCACAATGCTGAGCAAGACCCGGATCCGGCGGAGGTCAATGTGCTGACAACGGATCTGTTCATCGGTGCCGTTGACCGCGGTGCCGAGCAAGATGCCGAGCTGTGGTACGCGACCGTCCGAGTGAACGGTTGTCGTGTCAAGTTCAAGCTTGACACCGGGTCGGAGGCGAACATGCTTCCGAGGAACGTCTTCAACAGAGTTGCCCCGGGGCAGTTGATGAACACCAGGTGTTCGTTGGTGACGTTCTATGGACATCGGATCACTCCTGATGGGGAGGCATTGGTGGATGTGAATGGCAGAGACTACAGGTTCCAAGTGGTGCAGAACTGTCAGCCTATTTTGGGGAAGCAGGCTTGCGTGACATTGAACCTGCTTGTTGAACTATCGGAACACTCCGTTGCCCGTCTTGAATGCATCTCCGGCTCAGCGGCTCATGAGCAGAAGGCTGAGACGGAGGTTGCCGATGGTGGAAGAGAAGAAATTTTGGTACCCAAGACGCAAAATTTAAAGAAAGTGCAGACAGCGAAAAGACAGCAAAGCCAGAAAGTGTTTCATGACAAAAAATGTGGTAAGCCGCACAAGCCTATGAAAGTTGGGGATAAAATAAAGTACAAAAATCATGCAGGGGAATGGAAAAAAGGGGTGATTTTAGGTCGTACAGGTATCTCAGGGAGAGAGTATCAGATTTTTAACAAGGCAGGTAATATGTTGTATAGGAATAGGGTTCAGATTATAAGGGCGCCCGAGGGAGGGCAGCCCGAACCAGTCGGGCAGACGCAGAGTGGGTCAGCGTCATTGCCAAATGTAAACAGTGCGGCTAATCTAAGTAGGTTAGGTCGGGTGATTAGGCCGGCGAGCAGGTTAGACCTGTAGTGAGTCAGTCACGTTGAGTGTATACACACGAACACATGTGCATGTTAGGATTAAGTTGTGTTTCAGCTGCATTTGGTGTGCGTGTTGTAGTTATGGACAATATGTTATGTGAAGGCTAAGATGTCAGTCAATTAGAGGACTTCGGTGCCCTAGTGCGCTCAGACATTTGCTAGAACCTGTGAGTTAAGCTAAGTACGCATATATGTTTTCATTATTATGTTCATTTTTTGCTGGTGCTGTATATGTATAGTGATGGTCATTTTAAAACATTGCATGTTTCAGAAATACTTTGAGGGGGGGATGTGATATATGTGTAATAGACGTCCAGACACGTGGGTAATATATGCTAATGAGATGCATGATGTTCTAGACAGTGAGTGAGACAAAGGAGTATGTAAATGAGATGACGTCATGGAAAGTTTAGCCGACGGTTCAATGAGCCCTGGACGGGAATAAACCATTCAATATCCAGAAGTCAAAGTGTTCAGACGTTGTACTTTCACATGGGGTACTGGTACTGCACTGACAGGCCTAAAGCCTCCCAGACCACTAATATTAGACGCAAATGCAAGCAATAACTGGAAAACCTGGTACAGGGCCTACAGAATATATGCGACGGCCGCAGGAGTAAAAGCGAAACCAAAAGACGTCCAGTGCTGCGTGTTCCTGCATGTGGCAGGCCATGAAGCCCACAAAGTGTATGACAACTTGGACTAGCCACCCGAGGACAAAGACAAGATAGAACCGCTAGTCAATGCGTTTCGGAGGTACTGTATCAGTCGGGGAAACATCATTATAACCCGATTTCGATTCAACACTCATAACCAAGCTTCCGAAGACACCACTATGTATATCACTGCTCTCCGTGACAAAGTATCTGAGTGCAAGTACGGTCCAATGGAGGAAACGTTATTACGTGACCAAATAGTAGCAGGCGTTTGGAACAGGGAATTACAAAACAAGTTACTTCAAACAGCGGCGGTGGAAATCACTCTACAAAAATGCATGGAAATATGCCAGTTGAGTGAGTACAATTCCGGACATTTGAACAAAAAGCCCGAAGACCACTTAAAAGAAGTAGACGCCATCTTCGGAAGTGCTGCCAGGCCCACAATGATGCCATCTTGGAAGCCACGTGGTCCGAACAACAACAACAGGGCCAGCAACACCACGTGGGGCCCGTGGCAAAACATTTAATTACTCCCACAATCTAGGACACTTCGAGAGTGTATGCAGAAGCAAGTCTTCACCAATGAATGAAATATCTACAGGTCACCCAGACACCACATGTGACATGGGACACAAAGGAGTAGCAACAGCGTCAAGTGTGGACAGTCTGGAGGCAGACTTATTCATCAGCGCAATCAACGACGATCATGATGATCGCACCGGACTGTGGCACAAAAATGCTCGTGTGGAGGACCAGGACATACGTTTCAAGACAGACTCCGGATCGCAGGCCAACCTGATCCCATGCGAGATCTTCAACAAGTTGAAGGAGACAACACTGATGAAATCGAAATGTTGGCTGATCACCTATTCAGGGCATCGAATTGTCCCTAATGGTGAGGCAATCCTATCAAGATCAAGTTCCAGATCGTTCAAAAAGGGCACCCCAAATTGGGACAAAAGGCATGTATCCAACTGGGAATCCTCGCCAGGATTGATGAGGTGTCAAAAACAATGGTCACTGGGACACATCAACAGGATCCTGCAGCAAACGAGCAGATGAACTGGTGAGCCAATATTCCGATGTATTCTGTGGCCTTCGCCTGATCAAAACAAACAGTGTAATCTATACTGATCCGCATGTAACATCAATCGTAGATCCACCAAGACGTATCCCATATGCTATTCAGGGTCAAGTCCATGATGAAATAAAACGAATGATAAAATTAGGGGTCATTACCGAACAGCATGAGCCGACCAAGTGGGTCAACTCAATAACAATTGTCTGTAAGCCGTACAAATTATGCATATGTTTAGACCCCATAAAGCTTAACAAGGCAATCATGAGAGGCCCATACCCCACCTGGACTATAGATGAAATAATAGCAAACACCGCTCATGCTAAATATTTCTCTGTGTTAGATGCCAAGTCAGGGTACTGGCAGATCCAGCAAGATGAACAAAGCTCACATCTCTGCACTTTCAACACCCCATGGGGGGGGGGGGGGGGGGGGGGGGGGGGCGGTATAGATATACTCGGCTGCCTTTTGGCATTAAGACAACCGGGGATATCTTTATCGAAGAAATGCAGTGGATACTGGGGGATCTGCTGTGAGTAGGAGTCGTAACAGATGACGCACTAATATATGGGGCCACAGTCGAGGAACATGACCACAGGCTTAAGTCAGTACTGCAATGCGCAAGAGCAGTAAATTTGAAATTAAATGCAGACAAATCGAAAATCTGCCAAAAACAGGTGTTGTATGTCGGTCATCTCCTCACTCAAGAGGGAGTGTGAGTACAAGCAATAGACGACTTGCCCACTCCACACAACAAACCCAGTGTATAGCAATTTCTCCGCATGGTTGGGTATGTGCATAAGTTCATACCGAACATGCCAGAAATCGTCAAACCTTTATGGACACTGTTAGCAAAGTGCTGGCATACAATGATGTACACAAGCCTATCGTCATACAGGTGGATGCCTGCCAATCAGGTTTAGGAGCCTTATTGTTACAAAATCAGAAGCCAGTAGCTATGGCCTCCAGGGCACTCGATAATGCGCATAGTAACTGCGCGGTTATAGAAAAAGACATGCTTGCCATCTGCTTTGGGTGTCAACGCTTACATGAGTACGCATATGGCCAAGTAATCAAAATCGAGACATATTATAAACCGTTCCTACCCATAATGGAAAAGCCAATACACAAGATGTACGCGTGCATCCAACGCATGAGCATGAGGTTGCAAAACTATAACTTGTCACTAGCACACATACAATTAAGGGACTAAATTATTTTTTGCAGACACACTCTCCCAGGCGCAGAGTGAATTGCTAGAACCGAGAGATCTGTTTGACGATGTGTTCAGCGTGGCATCGATCGACACCACATCGCATGCACCGCCACAAGCACCCCTGGTTTCGAACCTGGTAACTACAATAGTATCAACAATGGAAAAGTAGTACATCCGGAGTCTTCTTGCCTTACAGCCGCATACAGTTTTGTATACGAGTTGTAAGCAAGCGAAGGCAGTACTAATGAGAGTAAGGGCGATATCAGTTTATTCCACTTGCTTAATGAATAGCAGAGATGCACAAGCATCCATATCGGTCATAATATTTATATGACATAAATTGATCCAATGTCGATAATTAATCAGTGTAACAATAATCAAATGAGTTAATGAATATCAGAACTGATATCTGGCTGGGCCACTGCCATTCTCCACCACTCTCCTAGCTCAGGAAAGCCGGTAGTTGAAGAGTCACTCATCATTGTTCAAGCCCCTCTTGCCGTATGGCTTCATCATGGTCGGCCGCAGGGCAAAGGCATCGTCACCGATCAGAAAATACAGCACATCCTTCTGGCCGTCGACGATTGGTTCAGGGTTCGGAAAGCCGATGGTGCCACCTTCAGTGCCCGCCTTCAGCTCGGAGTCGTTGTAAATCTGGGCATCGGACGCGGAGCCCAACCTGCCAATATCTGCCCAGATAAATTTGTAATCCGCATCTACAAACGCCAACAGGACCACGGAGTAAAAGCCCTTGTAGTTGTAGTAGAGCGACCCACTCTTTGGAGGGCACCGGCAGGCGATGTACTTCCCATCCAGAGTGCCACAGGTATGGGGGAAGTTCCACTTCTCTAAAAATAGGTCCGCGACGGCACGCCACCCTTCTGGAGTCGTCGGACACGTCATGACCTCGGCCATGTACTTGTCGACGATGGCCTGACAGACTTCACGCACTATCAGCGACTGTGTGTTGTGGGGCACCCTCCACCCAAACTTCATGGAGGAGTATTTTGTGCCAGATGCCAGGTGCCGCAGAGTAAGTGCTATTTTCAGCGCAGGCTCGAGCGGCACCCTGAAGGTGGTGCGTTTTTTTGCGATCCTCGGTGCCACTCGCTCCACAATCTCGTCAAACAACTGGGGAGGCATCCGCATGAAGTTCACAAATGATGCGGTGTCCTCGCTGCGGAGCTCGACCATCAGCTTGTCGAACAAGTCAAACTGTGGCCGCCTCCCAATCCAGGGTCTGACCCACACTGGGCGTCGCCGCCGCTCCCTCCTCCTTCTACTCTGGAGACGGGACGCCAGAAGAACCATGAGGTATAGACCAAGCTCATGGTGATAAAGGGGAACTCTGTAGAAATGCTGGAACTGTACTTGGAGTGCCTGGGCATCCATCCTGTATGAGCAGCAGAGCAGGAATGACCGAAGAAGCCGTGCGTCGCCTTTATATACCGAGACCATAGGTCGGGCATACGCCGGGCATACGCTACTCATACGCTCTGCATACGTAATGCATACGCTCCCACACGTTACGCGTAGGTTATGCGTACGCTACATACGCCAGAGACACGCTGGTGATGCAAGTTGAGTGTATGCGTAACCTACGCCGGCGTACCCATAGCGTAAGCGGAGCATACGCCGGCGTATGAGTAGCGTATGAGTAGCGTATGTACCATACGCTCCCATACGCCGAGAATTTTTTAGCATGCGCAAACAATTTTTGGATGGACGGATGTGAGAAAGCATATGACGGCGTACGACAGCATATGATGAGCGTATACAGCGTATGCGTAGCGTATGCGTAGCGTATGGCGTAGTATGCCGACGTAAATGACGTAAAGCGTTTACGCCGCCATACGCTCCCGCAAAAAAACCTAATGTGACAGCACCTTAAGGGTCAGATAGCAGGCAGCAGTAGTAAGTAGTAGGTTAGTCTGAGTGCGTCCACACGACCATAGTGGCGACCTCTGTTGAAAGGACAGGGAACCAGGCTGGAAGTAGGCTTGATACTTTTAATATAGCCTGGTTCCCAGGCCTTTCGACGGAGGTCGTGTTGCAGTCGCCGAGCGGAAATTTGGGTCCTGGAACCCGACTACTTAAAATAGAGAAATTGGACTCGCCCTACCCCCCCCCCCGGTGAGACATTGGACTCGCCCACAAACTGCACAGTCGGCGTGCCGCTCTCCGGCATTTGGCAAAGCACTCACCATCAGTGACCATGTCCATGTCTGATGTACCTATCGTCCCGAAAGCCGAGTCGCTTCTAATCCACACAGGGAACATCGTCAATTGGAACCGGTTGAAGACGAAGTTAACTTTATCCCCAATTGAGGAGGTATGTCTAGAAGTGACAGCGAACATTCTGATTTATGATGGGCGTGTCGAATGTTCATTGGGGACAGCTTCTGTTTGGCTGCTCCGGCGCACGGGGCTGCTCTTTGTTGTGTTTATTCGCCGCATGGCTGGGGATCCAATCGGACGCAGCCCTAGTGCCATTCTGTTTGTTTACACTGTGACTGTGATTACTTATTTACTAGCTAGGCTAAACACTAGACTAAGTTTAGCCTCTAGGATATTTCCCTCTGACATCCGATAAGAGGGCATCGGCTGGTGCATGTAGACGAATATCAATTGCAGTAGGCGTGGAACAATTCTTGAGAAAAAAATACCCAACGGCAACTGACAGTTGTTTTTTGGGGTGTTTTTTTTCCAAATTTGTATTCCAGTTGAATAACATCTTTTTTTCAGCACCGAGGCGCTGGTCTTCCGGCCTTAACAATTATAGTGCATATGTATAGGTATGTGCTAAACAAATTCAAACTCCTTCAATAATAAAACAAAAGGCACCACTGGAAAGAGCTTGAAAATGGCTTTAACATGACACCAAGATTATGGGAATAGGTGGAGTATTAAGGAAGTTATGACGTTTTCCAACTCTGAAATTGGTCCTGTAATTAAGGTATAAACGCTAGATTTCTTTGACCGAAATTGGTGGCTTTTATGGGAAAATGCATGTAATTTCTTTAATAATTGAGATATCTAGATGAAATTTGGACTGAAGCTAGATTCAGGCATGTTCTATTGATATCATTCAATAAAGTGACATTTGAAACAAAATTAAGTGAACTGAAACAATACATTTCTGTGACTGAAATTGGTGAAATTCATGTACTTTCTTTAATAATTGAGATATCTTGATGAAATTTTCAGTGAAGCTAGTTTAATTCATGTTCTACTGATACAAGGCAATATAATGACATTTGAAACAAAATAAGTGACATGAAAATAACATTTGTAGTTAATTAGTGAACTCCATGATCATTTCTTCACAACATACTTCATAAAGGTAAATCAACAAATCACAATCAAGAGTCATTCTCAAAATATCAGTTAAGCATAAGATCATCTATATGAGATCAGCTGCCAAGGCAAAAAATGATACATCATAGTCAGTAGCATTGTCATAAGACTCATTCTCTGACCAATAAGCCACCACATACTTTTTCGCCTTAGATTGTAGCTCCTCTATGAGTCTCAGAAAAAGTAACTGTTGCATTCCTGAACGCGCCAATTATGATGTACACATCACAATTTCCCCAAACTCAACAGTATATAAGATTAATAATGGTTACTCACCCCAGTCTACTTTTTTACAATTTCAGATTGATATAAAAGGGCGAATTTGCAGGTTGAAATTGAGGGAAACTTTTGAAGTTATTATTGGAATAGCAAAACTTCACCAAATTGAAATATTGTTAAACTAAGCCTTAAAGGGATTCCCATGCTACATAATAGACTAGGAATACCCAAGATTGACCAATGCAAACCAATCATAGAGGCATTTTTCTAGACCCCTCCACAAACAAGGTGGGATTGGCTGGATCAGTTTTGTGGTAAGAAAATACCCACCGCTGGTCGGCAGTTGTGCACATACCTACATATGAACTATTTATGGATGAGATGGTATGAACAATATAGACAATAGTAGGTTAAAATGAGGCATTACAAATATAGTGGGGATCTTATTTTGTATATATTGTAGACTGGAGAACAGCCATTTACTTTTACACGATAGAGGGAGTGCACGGGACGTCATCACTCAGTGGTCAGAGGTCAGCAATCAGCCATCTTGGATTATGAGCACCCTTGCCTAGCCCTGGTGTGAATGTATGCTGATGCAGTAACATCATTTTCCTTGTGTTCTGAGCTGTTCTGGGCAGTTTACATCCAATGTGTTTACTTTCAGCACTTTAACAACAACTTCTGTGGCCAAACTGCTCAAAACAGTGGCAAAGAAAAATATGCACAATGTAGACAGGTGCAAGCCTTCTGTATGTGATCCAATATGGCCACCGAAAGGTGCCT
This sequence comes from Branchipolynoe longqiensis, assembly GCA_030323885.1. NCBI lineage: Eukaryota > Metazoa > Annelida > Polychaeta > Phyllodocida > Polynoidae > Branchipolynoe > Branchipolynoe longqiensis. Next base: position 3,070,149 of record CM059190.1, read on the forward strand.
CGTGACGTCATTACACCCCCTATCAGTGATTTGATGATCATACCTGTGAGGAGACATTAATATAATGGGCCGTATTGGCCACTCGTGGCTGACACATGCTTTTCTGCTCAAGGGGGAAACTCCCCCTGAATGTATTGGGTGTCAGTCCCCGCTGACACTCAAACACATTTTACTAAGTTGCATTGAATTTTTGGGCCCGCGCCAACAATTCTACACTGCAGACAGTATGCATGACCTTTTTACTAAAGTAAAACAAGAAAGCATTTTAGCCTTTTTGAGGGGAGCTGGACTGTACCACCTCATATAATTTACTAAATAAATTCTATCAATTATTAATTAAACTTTTTCTTTTTCTATGGGAATTTGTTTTCCTTGAACACAAATATATGATTGTGAGCTTTCTAATTTAATGAGTGTCTATTGGCACATAATTGATTGTCTGCTTTTACATGTAAAAGCGATGGTTTGAACAAAAAACAAACATTTCTCACCGTGAATATGGCCTATGTTGCCGAAACGGCGTAAAGCAACCACCAATCAATCAATCAAACCTAAATGGCGTCCTAAGGACATTACAGTGACTTGCAGTTCTGTCAACAACACATTGTTATCCTTATCACCAGTCTGCACAGAGCCCACGTGACCAGATAGCCCGGGCTCTCTGTCCAGACCAGAGATACATTGCATTCAAAATAAGAGCTTGTTCGGAACAAGTGAAAATTCGGACCAACAAGTGAAAATCACTCCAGGCTTGTCCGGTGGCCAAGTGAAGCGGTAACACGTCATGTTGTGGTACAGACATGTAACGGCAGCAGACATGTAGTGGTAACACTAACAGACAGACATTTAGCTGTAGGATACAGACATGTAGCAGCAACAATACAGACATGTAGCGGTAACATGCCATGTAATGGTACAGACATATAGTGGCAGGAGATATGTAGTGGTAACAGAGAGACATGTTGCTGTAGCATACAGACATGTAATGGCAGCAGACATGTAGATGTAGGATACAGACATGTAGCAGCAACATACGGACATGTAGCGGTAACACGTCATGTAGTGGAACAGACATGTAACGGCAGCAGATATGTGGCGGTAACAGACAGACATTTACCTGTAGGATACAGACATGTAGCAGCAACATACAGACATGTAGCGGTAATGTCGTGTAGTGGTATAGACATGTAACATCAGCAGACATGTAGCTGTAGGATACAGAGATGTAGCAGCAACATACAGACATGTAGCGGTAAGACGTCATGTAGTGGTACAGACATGTAGCAGCAACATACGGACATGTAGCGGTAAGACGTCATGTAGTGGTACAGACATGTAGTGGCAACATACAGACATGTAGCAGTAACACACCATGTAGTGGTACAGACATGTAATGGCAGAAAACATGTAGCGGTAACAGACAAACATGTAGCTGTATGATACAGACATGTACCATCAACATACGGACATGTATTGGTACAGACATGTAATGGCAGAAGACATGTAGCGGTAACTTACAGACATGTAGCTGTAGGATACAGACATGTAACAGCAACATACGGACATGTAACAGTAACACGTCATGTAGTGGTACAGATGATGTTGCTGAAACAGTTGGCTGGCAGAGTACATCCTTTTTGTTGCGCAATTTGTGATGGCCGCACCCTGCTCCACTTTCAGCTGCTGGAGTGCACAGGTTCAACCCTGGAGTCGTGGCTGGCTGAGTCGGACCGCGACAAGATCCAACACTTGTCTAAGCTGCAATGTTGCAGCCAGAACTTCATCGAGAAGCTGCCAGAAGCGGAGAGGTCAGAGCTCAAGGTCACCGGTAAGCCGCCATCTTGACAAACTGTCGATTGGTTAGTTGTTTAATCAAATATATTTATTGATTAAACACCAGACGGGATGGCCAAATGAGTTGAGCGTCCGTCTCCCATTTTGGTAGATCATTTGGGATTTGAACCCTGGTCGAGTCAAACCAATGACGTAAAGATATATATATACTTGTCGCTTCCTAGCCAGGCGGTCGGCATTATATATCAATTTTCATTGATATGACTCGACCAGGAATTGAACTCCCACCCTTCCGGACGGGAGGCCTACGCTCTACCGATTCGGCCACTGCGTCCTGTTTCAACCTTTAAAGCACAGATCTCCGTGCACAAGTGGGGGGGGGGGGGGGGGGTCGGGAAAGGGGGGGGTGTGGATATAAATGGAACACATTCACAGCAGGGGCTGGAGTAGCGGTCAGCTGCCCCAAATGTGATGTCAAGTGAGACAAATGCAGACTGTAGCCAGGTGAGAACAGGTTTAACCTGAATACCTGCACCTAAGTGTAGGTGGCACGCAACTTGTTTATAGAACCCCAACCCTCACCGCACACCCACGCCACCCCAATCAACTTTACATTTCAGTTATGTCTTTGGTTGTTAATGGGATCGGGACGTCACTCAGGCGGTAGAGTGTCCCCCTGTGAAGGTGTCGCCGGCCATCCTATCGATCCTGCTCAGTGGACCAATTTGCAGTTTGAGCTATTTTCCCATCCAACCGGTGGTCCACAATTGGTTCATCAAAGGCTGTGGTATGTTCTGTCCTGTCTGTGGGAAAGTGCATATAAAAGACCCCTTGCTGCTTATCGGAAAGAGTAGCCTATGTGGTGGCAGCGGGTTTCCTCCAAAGAAATATGTCACAATGACCATATTGATGATCGTTGGTGATAAAAATCAATGTGCTCTAGAGGTGTCGTTAAATAAAACACACTTTCTGTTGTTCAGGGTCGTTGTTTTTTGTTGTTTTCATATTATAACTAGATTTAACCCGTGCTGTGCAAATTGAATTAATGCTGCCCAGCTGTGAAAACGAGTGTTAACACACTTATCCGCTATGAGCAGGGTAAATAAATTCATCACAAAAAAAAAAATATATACATGTATATATTCACGGTCAGTGACTATATTCAAAGACCTTGTATATATATATATCTACGTTCTCTGATATATTCCCGACTTGTGCACGGTCCCGTTTCAATATAGTGCCACCATCTGGTGGAATCCATCTGTACCATTTTGCGGTAAACTATATTGGTGGTGCTATCTAATGGTGGCGTTAACAACACTTGTGGTTACGTGATTCAAAATGGATGCCATTCTGATCAAAGTGGCCAAAGTTAGTAAAAGACCATCAAAATGTTTACGGTAGGCACAAAGAAACCATGCTATTAACAACCCATGCATGGCAAAGCATTAGTGGATACGATCATGCGCATTGGCAGTGCTGATTAACAAAGGAGTAGTGATCAGAACAACCCTAAAACTTAAACACTATTTGGTATTATATATGGACTATGTTTATTTATTACATTGTTTGTGCCTTCTATATTAGCCACCTGTAATTACATGTTCACTATTTCAGTTTTGTCATGCATGTGATTGGGTGCAGGGGAAAAAAACGCTGAAATTTTGTTTAGGTTATAGTGGGGACACACAGCATCCCACTGAGTCGTGAGAGGGATGCAAATAGTGTATTTCAGAGGTGTTTCGTCGGCCAGGAAAAAAAACGGAATTCAAAGAAAAACCCGGAGTTCCGGTTTCGGCGGCCAGAAAAAAACGGAATTGCGGTTAAAGCAGGAGAAATCAAATGCCTGTTTTCTACAGTGGTGGCCTATAATTACGTGTTTATCTTTTTAATTGGTTGTGCCTTCTATATTAGCCATCTGTAATTACATGTTTACTAGTCCATTCATTGATGATCTATAATTACATGTAGGTTTATTAAGTTAGTTGTGTCTTCTACATTAGTGGCTTGTAATTGTGTATTTATTACTTCTACCGTAACTATAATTGTGTATGCCATTTGAGTAGCATCTTGGACATTGCATGTTTGCTGTTGCAGTCAAACTCTTCCTGTGTAATGCAGAGCCAGCGTCAGTCACTGAGGCGGTGGAACAAGGTAAGTGGCCAAGTGTCGTATATTGTCTTTTAGATATTGATTGAATATATATTTAAAGTATTATTAACATGTGTACATACACAAAAAACTGTAAAGCAACTCTTTCGTTAATAGCCTTATTGCCTCTTGTGTAGCGGGTCTAGTCAAACCAATGACTTACAAAATTGATACTTGTCGCTACCTAGCCTGGCGCTCGGCATTAATAGGATAGGACAAGGACTGGTTAGCTCAGTATCAGGATAATGTGGCCATGGTGCTGGTGGTCTGGTATCCCAGTGGGGTAGCACTATAAAGTCACCATGAGTGTGCACTGTCATAAGTCAGTACCCATCCTGATATAACAATAGATGTTGCCAGGATGGAAAACCCCAACAAACAAACCCACCCTGGTACAAGCCAGCATTTGGCAGTGCTATTCAGCCACAACCAGTTTGGAAGTGGGTCTCTACATTATAGGATGTATAATTTATTATGTGGATATAAATGGGCGCCAGTTATCTTTTATGGTTAATTAATTATCATCGATATTGGGGGATTTTTATTCTGTTGTTATAGTTGTATGGTTTGTTGTTGCTTATCTTTTTTAAATTGTGTTTAAACTAATGAATATATCACTGTTAACTCAGTACTCAAATACAAATCAACTTTGGCATCTATGTCAAGTATGTGAGGATGTCGAGGAAAAGGCAAATTACTTCAGTTCTTGGAAGAGAACTGGACGCGCTTGGCTGTGACTTGCTCTTTTTGCTTTCCGCAGTCATGTCCGAGTTGGGCATCACGCACCTGGAGACGGTGCTCCTGGCAATGCCTGAGGCACAGCGATCTGTCGCGGATATCAAACCCGTCTGGGAAACCCTCGAAGGCATTGTGAACCGTGAGCAGATCTTTACGCTTGGACTCGCTGACCTTGACAAGTCTGTTCTCGAGCAGCTCTATAATGTGGCCAAGGTGAGTGTTTATTTAGGGCACGGTCAGCCATGTCACATTGAACTGAGCTAGACTTATGGGGGTCGGTGTATGAATGTATCGCTAAGTCTGAATGAGTTGCCAAGATGGGGTTTTTCCCAGCTATTTCCTGCCTCTTTGTACAATGCCGCTAATCAGATGGGATGGCCGAGTGGTTAAAGCGTTTGCTTCCCATACCCGGGAGGTCTTGTATTAATCTGTATAAATAATTCCTAAATTGATCAATTGAACCTTGTCTGGTACTCAGGATTAGTACCGGACGTGCTGGCTGAATTGGTAGAGCACAGGCTTCCTGTGTGGAAGGTCGGGAGTTCGATTCCCGGTCGAGTCAAACCAATGCAATGACTTACAAAATTGGTACTTGTCACTACCTAGACTGGTGCTTGGCATTAATAGGATAGGACTGGTTAGCACAATATCAGGATAATGACATTAATGTGACTCAGTGGGAAATCGGGTCATGGTGTCGGCAGCCTGATTTCCCAGTGGGGCAGCACTATAAAGTCGCCATGAGTGCGCACTGCCACAAGTCGGTACCCGTCCTGATATCACCTTAGATGTTGCCAGGACGTAAGACTCCAGCAACCAAACCAAATCTCAGAATCGATAGGATAGGACAATCAATGGTTGGCTCAGTGTCAGAATAATGTGACTGGGTGGGAGCTGAATCATTGTACCGATGGCATGGTACCCCACCAGGACAGCACTATCATACCACCCACACTGCACACTATTCTTTTTCAGTGCGTGTTGCTTGGACGTAAAACCCCAACCAATGCACTATGGTCCTGTTGCGGTGTGGAATGTCGTCTGCTAACTCTCCGCTTTAGGAGGCTGATTGTGCACATGATTGACCTCATCCGGAATTGACCCGGAAGTCGATGACTTGAATAAGACGGGTTCATAATCTGATGGTTTTTGGTTTCTGCCATATTTTTTAGATACAAATATAATAGTTTGATCATTGTAATCTACTATACTTTTCGACCTCCGAGCGCCGTGGCCGAATCGATAGAGCGCAGGCCTCGCGTGCGGGAGATCGGGAGTTCGGTTCCCAGTCGACTCAAACCAATCACTTATAAAAATTTATACTTGTCACTTCCTAGCCTGGCACTCTGCATTAATAGGATAGGGCAAGGACTGGTTGGCTCAGTGTCAGGATAATGTGACTGGTGGGGTATCGAGTCATGGTGCCAGCGACCTGATTTCCAAGTGGGGCAGCACTATAAAGTCGCCATGAATGCGCACTGTCACAAATCGATACCCGTCCTGATATGACCTTAGATGGTGCCAGGATGTAAAACTCTCAAAACCAACCATTCAACCATCTTTATTTTAGTCTCGAGTAACTTTTATCTTAAATGGTTAACATGCAGTGAAACATGCACAATAAATTTGTATGTGCACACCAAAATGCTGGACATAATAATAATAAAACATTTATATAGCGCCCGATCCAGCAAGCCATTCTCAGGCGCTTTACATAACAAACAAATATACAGGAATATAAATTTCACCTAGTTAAAAGCAGATTTAAACAAATGTGTCTTAAAACCTTTTTCAAAAAGCACCAACAGATTTACAATCTGTGACATATCCTGGCAGAGCATTCCACAGTCTCAGGGCAGCAATACTAAAAGCATGAGTCTGCTCCAAGGAACTGCTAACTGGCTGGAGACTGTGGAGCGCAGTGTTCGAACATTTGTTCTCTCCTCGGCGATTCGACGCTGATCTAGCTGCTACTTTTATATCGCTTAGAATTTAAGGTTAATTTAATAAAATTTCATTATTTGAGTATGTAATTCTGTTAAATATGATCGCATTCAATAGATTTCGGCCTAATCGGTCCCTAACACTGCCAGGCACCAGCTGAGCTTGTAGCCGGCGAGGCCACGGGTATTTAGACCACGGCAGGGCGCTGAAACTGACCGGGCGCTGAAACCGCCACACCAGCGGGCAAGTTGGATAGGCTGAGAGGGATACTGCTGAGTTTAGGCTTGGGTTTACCCATTTTCGAACATTGTAGCATAGCACAGGAACCAAATTGCAATGTTTAATTAGGTCACCAGAATCTAAGTTGGATGTGTAGGTTCAAATCTATGTAAGTGTTTTGGTTGAGAAAATTTGATGCGTTTCGGATTATGCAGCTTTAGAGTTTAATAATTCGAGGAACGCATATTTCCCTATCCTCAACATTGACTTAGATTTAATGCTACTTGGCGAATTTAGGTACTGGCACACTCATGAAATTTTACACTTTTACACTAAAGATTTACACAAACTTGTTTTTTTTCCAACTATAATCAAAGAAATCTAGTTTGAATGCGTTGTGTATGTTAAAAATGATGTTATGGATGTGTCACTTTTGTGTGTTTAATTTCCATGTTACATCGGACATATTTTCCTATTGTTATTCAGTATAAGATCAAAATCAAAAAAGTGAAATGGCTTTTTTTCAACTCTGACACATACGCAGCATGTAAAGCTTCATATGAAAATAGATTCTGATATTATTTGGGATGCTTTCAGTTTTCGCTTCCATGTCACAAAAGTGGTACCCAGCTTCAGAGAACGACCCAGATACGAGTCGACACACCGAGTTCTAGTTCACAACTGACTTTATTTACTAGTCCCGTTACCATGCAACATACCGCGGTTACCTTGTTACATCATCACGTGATCGGGTGATTCACATACATTACACCCTGTATCTTTAGCTGTGTTTTTGTCAGTTAACAATTTTTCTGGCATTTTACACAAATTAAAGTTGCGTAGTCCGATGAAGCATCAAATTTTCAAAAACCAAAACAATTATCTAGAATTGATTCTACTTATCTAATTTAGATACTGAGGCACTTATTCAGAATTTGTTGCCATAAAGAAGAGAATACTGAGACAGTTTAGTAGAGGCTGTTACTGCTGAAGTTTTGGTGTGCTTGCCAAAACTAATTTGATATGTTTGCCCTTCAAATATCTTGAAACTTAGCCATCTAAAATAAAAGTTACTTCAAACCAAAGTAGGGTAGATTATAGCAATCAATTTATCGTATTTATCTTAGAAAAATTACAGAAGCCACAAACCATCGGACTATGCAACTTTAAGCATTTCAAAATTGTGCCTGAGATCAATTTTGCTGTCATTTTATACAAATCTCACTATTTCAATGGTTAACTTTTGAGACATTTGAAGTGCAACCATGCAAAATTAATTTTGGCAGGCTTGCCAAAACTTTGACACCCTAGGCTTCTGCAATAACAGGTTCTATTCAATTGCCTCAGTATTACCTTCTGTGTGGTGACAAATGTTTAATAAGTGCCAGTTAGATATGCAGAATAAAATCTAGCTAATATACGATTTCCACGATTAGTACGACACCTGGCGATAGGCGATGCCACTAATGTTGTGGGTCGACAGTATGTCACTGTGGGCGTAATCGATTAACACGACCCTGGCGATTCGGGTCACCCGAGTTGCTAGAATTTCAAATCGAACACCGCGAGTGGAGTTGACAAAAACATGTGCCGTGTGCAAAACAACCTGACCCCAGTAACCAACCTCTTGGCTGGGGTTTGCTAGGAACGATGACGTCACATTTGTGCTGGTACCATCCTGCAGGATAATAGCTAATAGTACCAGTCCTACATGGTTTTTTTTTGGTAATAACAGTTGCTCAATATGAAGCCGGTGTTAATAGAGCTTCAATTGCCTCTCCACAGATGCTGTGACCCACAAATCCTGTCTGGATTACGCTCTGGGCATGCGTCGTGGAAATCGTGTATTGTTTTGGTTTTGAAAATTTGACTTTTTCCCATCTGACTATGCAGCTATCCATATAGCACGTTCAGATTTTGGATGTCGAATACTGTGAACACAACTCAATGAAACCAAAGCGGGGTAGGATGTCTGTTACTCTCCTTGTGCAGCCATGACTTGATGTTAGGCAGTCGGTCTTTTTGTGTTGCCGACCAGGAAATAGCAGAAGTGAGCAGAAACAAGCCTCACATAAACCAGATTGAAAATAGGTGGTGACTAACTAACTAATTATTGACTGATTTCTGTGTTTGTAGGTGAACCCATCAATAAACCAAGTGAACCTCGCCTCGTGCTGCGTCATGCCGCCAGACCTGACAGAGTTTGCAAAGGAAAACGACATCCAGCTTCTCACACACAATGACCCAGCATGTGAGTGCGCTCTTCACACACCACTGTTTATACTGTGAAGTGACTGCTGCTTACAGACTTTGCGTACAATGTCTGCTCCCTCGTTACTTTGTGTAAATGTGTTACAACCACAGTAAATAGCCACTTACAGACTTCACTCTGCATGCGCTTGCGCAGAGTGCATGCAGAACCAGAGCTGACCCTCGATGGGATCCCATAAAAGTAGTCAAAGAAACCAAATTTTGGGGTCTCACTTTCGACACGAAGCTGTCTTTCGTGCCTCATATCAAGTACCTAAAAACACGTTGCCTGAGGGTGCTGTCCAGTTCGGAGTGGGGAGCAGACAGAGAAGTTCTGCTCGCCGTGTACCGAACCCTAGTTGGGGCACGGCTAGATTATAGCAGCATAATATACGGTTCCGCAAGGAAGTCGTATATTGGGCTGCTGGACACAGTGCATCACCACAGGCTGGGTCTGGCCCTTGTTGCCTTTCGCACCTCTCCAGTTCAGAGCCTATACATCGATGTCAATGAACCATCATTTGACAATAGGAGAACCAAGCTGGCCATGCAATATGTTGTTAAATTAAAAACAAATGCATTGAATCCTGCGAACAGTTGTGTGTTTGAGATGCACAACGACTCAATGTATGAAGCCAAGCCAAATTTCATTCGGCCCTGGGGGCTCCAGGTGAAGCCTCATTTGGATGCTTTGTACTTGGATCTAGATGTATTGGAGGATACCCAGGTCCCAGAACATCCCCCAATCATCCTCCGACTCACGGAACTGAGGAAGTCTGGGACACATCCACTTGAGTATCAGCGACTGGGCACAGAGATTCAAGGCCAGTTTTAAGACCACTTCTCCATTTATACTGATGGTTCGAAATACCTAAGCCGGGCAGCTGCTGCGGGAGTTTGCCAGGGCAAGAAATTTGGCGTTTGCATGCCTGATCAGAGCTAGAACTTTACGGTGGAAGCCCGAGCACTCCTTCTCGCGTTGGAAGTCATTGAACTATCCAACTACACTAAATATGTCATGTACAGCGATTCATTTTCCTGCCTGCAAGCTGTTGCTGGGCTAAAAACGGACCACCCTTTTGTGGCAAAGGTCATTTACAAAATGAACCAGATGGCAACAGATGGATATGACATCCACTTGTGTTAGGTGCCTGGCCATGCCGGCATCCAGGGAAATGAACGAGCTGATCGGGCTGCGAACGAGGCTCTGAACTATGATGTTGAACCGTGTCTGATACCCCAATCTGATCTGAAACCATTAATAGCCACCCACATCACATCCAAAGGGCAAAATGAGTGGGATGAAATCAAAATGAGTGGGATGAAATTACATGGAATTGAATAGGCTGTGGGAAAACCACCACAGTCTCATGTGTGGGGTTGGCAGTGGTCCTTAGCTGCTGCCATTTTGGCTACTGGTGGCTAACACACATTTTCCTGCTCAAGGGGGACCCTCCCCCTGAATGTATTGGATGTGAGTCCCCACTGACAGTCAAGCGCATTTGACTAAACTGTGTCGATTTTATGGCACTGCGCCAACAATTTTACACTGCAAACACTATTCATGACCTTTTTTACTAAAGTAAAACAAGAAGACATTTTAGCCTTTTTGAGGGCGACTGGTCTGTACCACCTCATATAATTCATTAAAACAGTTTTCATCAATTAATTCTTTCATCTATTTAATTTAATTATATGATTGTGAGCTTATAAAAATTCTTTTACATTATATAAAAAAAGTTCTCGCAATGAATATGGCCTATGCTGCCGACACGATGTAAAGAAACCACCAATCAATCAATACAGACTTCACATACAATGTTGGCTCACTCATTACTTTGTGTAGATGTGTTACAACCAAAGTAAATAGCTCCTTACAGACTTTGCATACAATGTCTGCTCCCTCGTTACTTTGTGTAGATGTGTGTTCAACCACAGTAAATAGCCACTTACAAACTATGTCTCTGTATCTTACAGGTATTTTACCGGTACAGGATTTCCGCGATATTATATCTGAGAAACTGACATGCAAGGATTCGGACGGTTGGAAGCCAAGCTGGATAGTGCGGTACTCTGTGATAATCAAGTGTCGCGGAATCATTAAGACAAAGGGCTACGTGGTGAAGGCAGCCCGGAAGCTCTCTGAATAGCAGTTCACCGCCTGGCCACCATCACCACCACGTCATTCTCACAAGCACCACCGATGGCGCTGTGCACAGCATCCTCGCAGTCATGTGATAGCAGTACTTGAATTATGGGATAGAAGTTGTGGCCGTCATTTGGATTACATTGATTCATTTGTGGAGTGGATATGACATGCAAAGGTTATTCGCGCCATTAAGTAAACTAGAAATGTGGGAACATTTCAGACCTTTTTCGTAGGCCCCTATACAATCGAAAACGAGGTTGGCACAGGTTTTGTTCCGTTATTTAGAACATAATGGTTTGATGTAATATGCAGTGTCCCCTGGGGCCTGGAAAGTCTTGAAAAGTCTTGAAAAGTCTTGACCTTCATTTGTCCCATTTCAAGGCCATGAAAAGCCTTGAATTTAACCTATTTTGGGTAATTACTAAATTAGTCTTGAAAAGCATTGAATTCCATTAAACTGGCCCCACTGATCTAAATTAGTCGGAAATTGTTATTCGCCATTGTTGTTTTTAAACTAAAATCCAAATGAAATTAGTCTTGAATTCCTGATCAAAAGCAGCTTTGAAAAGCCTTGAATTCCGTATCTTCCACATATGTACGGACCCTGAATACGTATAAAGTGAATTTTAACTACTTAAGAAATTAATGGGTGGTGGGGTGTCAGATATTCGTTATGTCAAGAACCAATCAAAGCACAGACCACCAAAGAAGTATTTGAGTGAGATGCACTACCCTGAGTCACATGGTTCAGCCATCTTGATTCAATGAGTCCTTATCTCTGGTGATGTCGCGTAATTTAAATAACTCTCGAAAGTTCATTTCAGTAGTTCAGCCATGTAAAATGGTGCTACCGCCACCAAGTCCCTCAATGCGCTCTCTTTGGGTCCCTGATGAGCTGTTTCAGGTTCACATAATTAAGGCCTATCGATTCTGGCTTCTAGTTTTTTATACCAGTAACATTCCACTTTTTTCCTTCGAGTGTCATTAACTAGTTGTACACGACACCCACCAGGCCAGAACTGAAGCTGGCGTTTCTGTGATGATTTTATGCCGTCTCGACTTGTGTCTTATCAAATGTCGGTTTTCGACAAAAAAACACAACCATTAGACGCAGGCAGCTACGGAAGTAGCCACTGTTTATTGCCAATTCTGCCAGGAAACCTAGTGGTGTTTTCAATGTAAATACATGAGGTAATAGAAAACAGAATATTATTGGGGTTTTATGGCTGAGCAACATGTAAAGGAATATCAGATGCCAAATTGTGACAGGATACTTTTGGCAGTTTTATAGTGCTGCCCCACTAAAACTCCGTACCACTAACCTAATATCCAATTATCCTGACACAGACAACTGGATGATGTAACACCAAGTGTCGGGAAAAGGTAGCGGCAAAGTATCAGAGTTTGTAAGTCTTTGTTTTGGGGCGGCCCGACAACCTGTCACCTGACCCTGCTTGAACATCGGATTGGCTGTGGCAAAGAGCTGTCGAAAATGTTGCAATCTATGCCACAATTGTTACTTCTCAAGGGAGGGTGGGATACCCCTAGCTGATTATTGGATAGAGTAGCCTATGTGACTGCAGCGGGTTTTCTCCAAAGAAAGATGTCAGAATGACCAGATGTTTGACATCCAATAGACAATGATAAAAAATCAATGCACTCCTAAGGCGTCATTAAAGTTTAAAGTTGCATAATCTGATAGTTTTGAGTTTTTGTCATTTTTCTGAGATTAATTAAATCATTAAATTGATTATGATCTACTTCACTTTAATTTGACGTAACTTTATTTTAAAAGTCTAAGTTTTGAGATATTTGAAGTGCAAACAGGTCAAATTAGTCTTTGCAAGTACACCAAAGGTCACTATAGGCTTCAGCAGCAACAGCTTCTATTAAGCTGTCTCAGTATTTGCTTCTGTATGGCAACAAATGCTTAATAAGTACATCAGTATCTAAGGTAGAGATATGTATAATCAATTGCAGATAATTGTTTCGATTTTGAACATGTTATGCTTCAGCGGAATATTGAGCTTTAAATAAAGCAAGCTTTACGTTTTGGGGAGTTTTGTGGGGGTGGATGGGTGGGGAGAGATTATTTTATTCTTCAGAATAGCACAGTTGTCAGTGCTGAAGCACATGTTTTCCAGCTGTAGATCATCATTATAATGAATAGACGGGTGAAATTAGAGCGTGATGAATTATGGAGATTATGTAAATCAATGATACCTGTTGAAGCTTTTTGATTGGTGATGGCGCTGTAGAGAAGTCCGAAGTAAACCGCATGACAGGTTGCCTAGCATTAGTACACGGTGATGGTCCGTACAGGGCCTGGAAACTCTTGACAAGTCTTGAACTTCATTTGCCCCATTTCAAGGCCTTGAAAAGCCTTGAATTTAACCTATTTCGGGCAATTAATCTTGAAAAGCCTTGAATTCCATTAAACTATCCCCACTGATCTAAATTAGTGCGAAATCGGCATTCAGAATGGCGATTTCAGACTAAATCCAAATGAAAATAGTCTTAAATTCCTATCGATTGATTGGTGGTTGCTTTACGCCGTGTCGGCAGCATAGGCCATATTCACGGCGAGAAATGTTTGTTTTTTGTTCAAACCATCGCTTTTACATGTAAAAGCAGACAAGCAATTATGTGCCAATAGACACTCATTAAATTAGAAAGCTCACAATCATATATTTGTGGTCAAGGGAAACGTGTAAGCTATCTTACATTGTAAGATAGCTTACACATGCTTTTTATTGGAATAAGCAACATCTTTTAAGATGTTGCTTATTCCAATAAATGCAGCTAATCCTTACATATTCCTGACTTTGGTACTCCTTATTGCCTCAGCTTTCTAACCCTAAATAGACCCACTATAATCACAAATAATCTAGATAAAAGATTCACCTCTAGCCAGAGTAGAGGTCAGCGACAACCCTGCCTAAAATGTGAGAGAAAAACTGTGCTGGCACTCGTGTCTGCACAACGTGTTGATAGTTTGATTTGTACCCAAGCAGTGTTTCATTATATTGTCGTATAGTGGAGGAACTGGGATAGAATGAAAAAAAACGAACAAGATGGTGGCCACTGGATGATCTCGATTTGGTAAAGTATATTAACCTACATGATTTAATAAATGTTGGGTTTCAAAAGTAGCGGGCTATGATAGATAAATACATGAAATTATATATTTAGCTGTTTAAATTTGGAAATAATGTGGATGTCGATAACCCAGCTTTCTGATAGGGACAATTGTTTCGCAGCGTTGTCATAGACAGTGTCGTGCTGTGGGAGTAACTTGTTTGTTGTTGTTGTACATCCTAGCAACATCCGTGGTCATATCAGCACGGGTGCCGACTTGTGACTGCGCACTCGTGGCGACTTTATAGTGCTGCCTCACTGGGAGACCAGACTGACCAGCACCCACTCAGTCAAATTATCCTGACACTGAGCCAGCCAGTCCTTGCCCTATCCTAATAATGCCGAGCGCCTGGCTAGGATGCGACAAGTGTCAATTTTTAAGTCATTGGTTTGACTCGACCAGGGTTCGATCCCACGGTCTGCCAACACGGGAGACCGACGCTCTAACTCATTCAGCATCCCGTCTGGTTGTGGGAGAACTACAAAGAGCCCTGTACAGCTGTTCTTCTCACCCATTTTGGATGAAGGGGCCATATGCATGGAGCAGTGTTAGCACGTGTGGTGTTATCCATGCATACCAACGTGTCTGCGCTAAACCAGAAATCCCGCGCTAAACGCGTTTTGCTTCCTAACACTGCTCCATGCATATGGCCCTGGGGCCGTATTCATGATGTGGTGTTAGCGAGCCAAAACTGGTTTTGGCCGGGATTTCTGGGTTAGCGGCGAAAACTCAGTACGCAAGGAGTGCAAACACACCGAGTGTAAGCTAACACCGCATCGTGAATATGGGCCCTGGTGGCTTACATGTGTACTACTAGCACTCAGGGGTGAAAGATATTGTCGTCGGGGTGTTGAAAATGGGAAATATTGCGCCTAGAGCGGGACTCGAGCCCACATCTCTGCATTCCGGGCCAGTCTGCTAACCGTGCTTCCTGATTTCACCACCCTACCCATGCCTACCTGTCTATGTGGCTCCTTGCCTGAAAGGTCAGTGCAGACCACTACAATATTCACTAGTTCATGAATTTTGACAATCGCGTTCTAATATATTTGGATAATTTCACACATTTAAAAAAAATATACTTGGATAATTTCATATATTTTTTTAATATTTAGATAATGTATTACCTAGTATGACAAAGTGGCAATTCTATTCGAAAGTTATTCTATGTCTGCCTCCAAGTGATCGTTGATAATACACATCTCAAACAAAGACCGTGTTACCAATGAGGAAGTCTGCGTAGATCCAGCAGGAAATCAGACCACACAAAGATCTAACGATTCTAAAGAAACGCAAACTGCAGTGGTCTGGCACACCCTGAACACAAATTGTGCAAAAAGATGTCGCAAAATCGTCTCCGAGGCTTACCCCAAACACGGCCCAGTTGATGATCAGGAAGCGCTGAGCAGTGTATCGACAAAAAACACAGTCAACACTATAGAGGGGGTGTAATGACGTCATGAGACAACTTCTGGTGGCCATATTGGATTACATATGAAAGGCTTGGAAGTGCTTACATTGTGTTTGTTTACTGATTTGTTGGTTTATTTGCCACTGTTTTGAGCAGTTTTCCCTCAAAGGCCGGGAGAAAAGGGTTTTTTGATGGAGGGGAAGTATTTGATTAATCATGTAGCCTCATATCTTTGCTAAAGAGCAGTATGTTGACACTTTGGATGGTCTGTCAAAGAATTAGACAGGTTCAGGCAGTACCCGCTAGGTGGCGCCACATACTTCGGCAGCCCTGACTACAGGTAGGCCCAGTGGTGGACGTAGTGTTCTTGGTATAAGACGGGGCACCATATGTGGTAGTAAGTGTAATCCAAGATGGCTAACCGCTGAGTGATGACGTCATGTGCACTTCCTCTATACAAGCCTGCAAGAATCAATCAAGCATTCTTATTTTGTTTGTGTTTGCGTCGTTTTATTTCTACTCATACAAGCTTCAGATACAATAAAAACCAATTTGCCTCTAGAAATAATGTATATGTGAATATGAATTGATTTCCTTTCATGTTTTTTGTTTTGTTGGGGTTTGACATTTTGACAACATCTACGGTCATCAGGATGGGTACCGACTTGTGACAGTGCACACTCATGACGTCTTTAGTGCTGCCGTACTGGGAAATCAGGCCACCAGCACCATGACCCGATATCCCACTCAAGTCACATTATCCTGGTGCTGAGCTAACCAGTCCTTGCCTTATCCTAGCGACAGGCTAGGAAGCGACAAGTATCAATTGTGTACTTTGTTGGTTTAACTCAGCTGTGATTCGATCTCTCGACCTTGCAGATAGGAAGCGTGCAGTCTACTGATTCGACCACGGTGTACAATTTTGTTTGTTTGTTCGTTCTTTCTGGAAAACTTAGAGGAGGCGGGAAAGCAGTGTTTGTACAGAATCGGATTCGTCGGATATTCACGTAGTTGTCGGATAAAATCAGATTTCCGATAATTTTACATTATTTTTGGACGAATCCATCGGATTCTGTCCTAAAATTATCCGCAATTATTCTAAGTACTGGAGATAAACTAGGATTTTGATTGCACAAATGGCCATTATTCAGGTACATGTGCTATAATCCTTAAAATGCCTTGGATTTTTATTTCTGCCTTGGTACAAATACCGCAAAGTGAAACAAAGGTATCCCAGCTCGGAGGTTATACAGAATGCAGTCACTACTTTGTTCTACTTCTTGCACATTGTATTATTATCATCATTATTCCAGCTTTGTCTTTTTCTCCGGTAAGACTTGACCTCTGGTGACCTGGGATGCAGGCCGCTTCTGCCCAGCCTCGTTCTGCGATTCCGCCGTGCCACGCTTCAACCACATCGACATGAAATTGCTGCTTTTACTCGTCTTCGGTTTTCTGTAATCAGAGCATATCGATATTAAATCTTTGGTATATAGCAAAGACCCTATAATACTAAGACGGCTCACTCAGCCTGTACTGTGTAATCAATATGATCAAACCCACCACTTGGTGCGCTGGCTGTTCTCTTGGTTAAACAGTTGCTATATTATATGTATAAATGTATATATAAATGTGAAAGATGTGTGATGATGGCGATGCTGATGATGATGTGTATTTGTTCATAGCAATTTGATATTGATGTGTATTCATACTTACAATTATATTATACATGAGATAGGTATGTGTTTACATGTGAAACACCAACCAGTAGCCAGGCTGATCAAACCCACCACAAGGTGGCACTGCAAAATTTACATTACCATGGGAGAGATAGGGAGGGAGTCATCTTAGTATTATAGGGTCTTTGTACATAGGTCGTTCTCAGAAATTGTATGACATACTTGGTTTCCTGGTTACATTGGTAATGAATACAGATTTTTGTTTGGGTGGGGGTAGCATGTTAAATAGTTATTATTGCCTCTGTTAGCAATACTACATCATGTATTTAATCTATCCCACAAAATGTATCTAAAATATGCAGATAATTTTGGACTAAAGTGAAAATTTGCATAGCGACACCATACATTTTACCCAAACACTTTTTCAACTTTTTTCTTGTAAGATACAGGTCTGAAGCCGCGACCTGTGCCAGAGCAGACAAGGTGCCACTTCTAGATCTGCCCCTCGCAATAATCCTACAGCTTAAAGCCGCATAGTCCGATAAAAGCATCAAATTTTCAAAAACTCTAAATTTGATTTTAGATATCCCAACTTAGTGCTATAATTATTAAGCATCTGTTGCTGCATAAGGAAATACGATACTAAGCCAGTTTTTAAAGTTGCACAGTCCGATGGTTTTAAGTTTCTGTCATTTTCTGAGATAAATATGTTAGGTTGATCGTTATAATCTACCTTACATTAGTTTGAAGTAACTTTTATTTTAAACGGCTAACTTTTGAGATATTGAAAGTGCAAGCATACAAAATTAATTTTGGCAAGCACGCCAAAACTCTGACACCATAGGCTTCTGCAGTAAGATGTTCGATTAAATTGGCTCGGTATTCCATTCTATGTAGCGACAAATGTTTGATGAGTGCACCAGTATTTAAGTTACATATGTAGAATCACATCTAGGTAATTGTTTTGGTTTAAAAAATTTGATGCTTCATCGGACTATGCAGCTTTAACAGAGAACCTGTTACTGCTGAAGCCTATAGTGTCAGAACTTTTACATGCACGCCAAAAAGTAATTTGGCATGTTTCTTGCCCTATCCTATTAACTCAGAGCGCCAGGCTAGGAAGCGACAAGTATCAATTTAATATGTCACTGGTTTGACTCAACCGGGAACCGAACTCCCGCGCTCTACCGATTCGGCCAGCTCGCCCGACATATGAAAATGGAGAAAGCATTAGAGATATTATATTGTATAATCTTGCTTTATTTACTTTCGTCTAACGTATTTAATTGTTTGTTACATACTCTAGACGGGTGGTAATGTAGCGGAGGTAATCTGGATGGTCGGTTAGTTAACGCAGTTGCATGGGTACTTTTGATGATTTACGTAGGTGAGAGATTGGGAAATGGGTGTTGGCGGAGTATTAGTGGTTGAGCGGGTTGCTGGTTTTTAGAAGTTGGCACGGAGAAATGGGGGGCGGGGGTCCTGATGTTGCCATGACGGATAGTCGGAGGGAACCAGTGCAGGTCTTCGTTATTCCATATGGAGGGCTGTCCAGCTAGATCTAATTTGACAGATGATGTGAAACCCAGTTGTGGAATGTGCTATAACCAGGGTTTCCAACCCTTACGGTTTCGCTGTAAGGTGCACAATATTTTATATCCTATCATCACCTCACCATGGGGTGTATGGTATTTTATGTCTCATCATCACAGTACGCCATACAATACCATTAATATAGTGTAGTGGTCTGCACTGACCTCTCAGGCAAGTAACCACATAGACAGGTAGGCGTGGGGAGTGTGTTGATATCATGGAGCCTAGGTGGTGTAATGGTTAGCACACTGGCCCGGAATGCAAAGAGATGTGGGTTTGAGTCCCACTCTAGGCGCAATATTTCCCATTTTCATCACCCCCACGACACTGGTTGCCGTGATCAGGATCCTGTACAAGCTTTGCGCTGTATGGTTGTTGAACCTACCCTGTGTAAGTGCATTGCCTGTATGTATGTAATTGTAAGCATTACAAGACTTACAATTCCAGCGGGACGATTGTAGTGGTCTGCACTGACCTCTCAGGCAAGTAACCACATAGACAGGTAGGCGTGGGGAGTGTGTTGATATCAGGGAGCCTAGGTGGTGTAATGGTTAGCACACTGGCCCGGAATGCAGAGATATGGGTTCGAGTCCCGCTCTAGGCGCAGTATTTCCCATTTTCATCACCCCCACGACAATAGTAATATTATATAAATATTATGGATTATTGCGGAGAACATAGTAAAGAATGTGTCCAAAATGCACCACAGAGCATCTAAGATTAACAAATTTGTCTGGCCTATGGCGTGAAGACACAACCGCCTCCAATATAACATCCCTTACGATCTTCTGGTTTTTCGTTTTCCAATGTTGGCAACCCTCTATAACTGCTTGCTGTACTTACTTCGGGTCTACTGCGGTGATGAGATCAGGTGTGTTGTTGTGCACGTTGCCCACCGCCTTCCCGACTGGATGGTGGTGCAAACTGGTCACTGGTCGGATAACCTCAACGGCCTGAAACGCAGGAGTCGAACCCAGCATATAGTAATCCGCAGTTGAACCCAACACAATACAGCGACAGCAGAACCCAGCCTACACACAATACAGCGACAGTAGAACCCAGCCTACACACAATACAGCGACAGTAGAACCCAGCCTACAATACAGCCACAGTTAAACCCAGCCTACACACAATACAGCGACAGTAGAACCCAGCCTACACACAATACAGCGACAGCAGAACCCAGCCTACACACAATACAGCGACAGCAGAACCCAGCCTACACACAATACAGCGACAGTAGAACCCAGCCTACACACAATACAGCGACAGTAGAACCCAGCCTACAATACAGCAACAGTTGAACCCAGCCTACACACAACACAGCCACAGTCGAACCCGCACACAATACAGCCACAGTTTTTGTTTGGTTGTTTTTTTTCTACGTCCTAGCAATATCTAAGGTCATATCAGGACGGGTACCGACTTGTGACAGCGTGCACTCATGGCGACTTTATAGTGCTGCCCCACTGGAAGACCAGGCCACCAGCACCATGACCTGATATCCCACTCAGCGACATTATACTGACACTGAGCCAACCAGTCCTTGCCCTATCCTAATAATGCCGAGCGCCCGGCCAGAGAGTGTGTATATAGACAGATGAGAGGGACAACTCCCGCGAAAATCGGTAACACAGGCTACAGTGGCGCCTCTCGTGGTCATTGTTGAACAAGCCTTGAGTTTGCCGGTGTAGGACATTCAAAACACTACACTGTTCAAAACACTACGATAGTGTTTTGAACCTAAGTTCAAAACACTACTGTTAAGTTCAAAACACTACCCCTACGCATGTTCAAAACACTACCCAAGTTCAAAACACTATCATAACACGCTGACCCTGCTGCGGCGTGTGCACCACGTATTAGTATACGCTGATGGTGCTGCGGTGTTTGAAGCAGCTATTAGTAGTATAGGGGCTACGCTTATAGCGCTGCGCCGTATGCACCGCGCATTAGTATACGCGGATGGTGCTGCAGTGTTTGAAGCATGCATTGAACTTACTACACCGGTGTAAAGATTTCAAATTCCCCCCATATTCAAGTTCCCCCCCAGGAACTTGAAAACGTTTTCAAATTCCTCCCAGGGGAATTTGAAAACGTTTTCAAATTCCCTCCTTCGTTTTAACTTTCCCTCCCCCCCCATTTTTGGGGAATTTTCTTTATTTTTTGTTATTTTTCATGACAAATATTATAATATACAGAGAATATCATAATGGAAATTATTACTAGTACAGTAAAACATATTTAACCACAAATGACACAAAAAGTCTCCAAGATGGCTAAGAAAAAAATATTATAGGTCTGAAATTTAAAACGTTTTTAAAAGTTTTTTAAACAATTTTAAATTCCTGGAGAGGGGAATTTGAAGATAGGGGGAGGAATCTGAAAACTGTTTTTAAGTTCCCCCCCCCAGGAATCTGAAAACGTTTTTAATTTCCCCGGAGGGAAGTTAAAAACGTTTTCAGATTCCCGGGGGGGAACTTGGGAAGGGGGGGGGGAAGTTGAAATCGTTACACCGGTACGCGCAGTGCAAAATATTAGTTTTATTCAAAGTTAATAGAAATCCAGAACCCTAACTGTATAAATTTAATATAATCTTTTTGGTAAACATGTTTTCTATATGTGTACCAAGCGATTTGTTTCTAGGTGGTAGGGTTTTTAGAGATATTTCACTTTTTCTGTATGAAGATTGCACACAACCATTGACAATGCCTTGAGTTTGCTGGTACGCTTACAGCTGTGTCATAAACTATTCAACAACCACCACTTGGAGCGCCACAGTCGGCAGCTGTTACACGGTCTAGTATGAGAGTTGTCCCTCTCATCTATACACGCTCTCTGGCCCGGCTAGGAAGCGACAAGTATCAATTTTAAAGTCATTGGTTTGACTCGACCAGGATTCGAACCCACAAACTCATGGGTTCGGATCTCTCGATCTCCTAAAACAGGAGAAGGACGCTCTATTCATTCGGCCACCCCATCTGGTTACAGCCACAGTTCAAGTTTCTCTTCCATACAAATAAAAATTAAGTAGCTGGTTGTTCCAGTGTTGATCTATAGTAGCATATGATTGATGAAATGGAGAGACTTGGTAAAAACAAGATGGCGGCGACTATTTTTTTTTTGTTGGTTGTACATTAGTTGTTTAAGCAGTGGAAATTTCAGTCGCAGACGACTGGTCTTCCTCATTCCACTGCTCCTTGCCCTACCCTAGTAATGTCGAGCATCTGGCTAGGAAGCGACAAGTATCGATTTTTAAGTCATTGATTTGACTCGACTAGGATTCGAACCCACGATCTACTAACACGGGAGATGGATGCTTTAACTCATTCCCATCTGGTTGATTAGCGCCAATGTTTCCGTGTTTTTTGTTGGAGACCACTTTCATCCCTGACAGTAGATACAGTGATGGTGGAAGCCTACTGCGCATTCACCTTGTCGAGTGTGACTTCCTTCATGTCGAGCCAGGCTCTAACGTCATCTTCAGTCTGAAGTAGGGCCTGCAGATCAAGTCACATTGCGAATAACGTATTTTGTTTGTTTACTTGTTTGTTTAACGACCTCCCAGCACAAAAAGTAAACATCGGCCGTAAGGGGTGGGGGGAGGGGGGGGGGGGTCATACAGTGGTTAAACATATTTGAGTAAAGAAATTACATTTCAGAGAGGTAAAATTGAGCACAGAAATGTATGCCAAAAAGAGCGTACGACTGTGGTAAAATCACAAGTGGTATATGATAAACAAATTCAACAGTAAAAGACGTAAAAATGGAATATAAATTTTTGATAATTTTTAAACCAGTTTCAGTAATGGAAGGACAGGTAACATGTACTAAATATAACCTAACAACAAACCTATTGATGGATACCATGAAATTGGATGATCATTAAACTAGTTTAGCTACACCTTGCTGAATTGAAGGTAGTACCAGTGACATTGTACTGGTACCGTAAGCGGCCCCGTTCGACATTGGTGGTGCAATAAATACTGACCGAATTTGTACATTGGATAATAGGTTGGTTGGTTGTTGGAGTTTTACATCCTGGCAACATCTAAGGTCATATCAGGACTTGTGACAGTGCGTACTCATGGCAACTTTATAGTGCTGTCCCACTGGGAGACCAAGCCAGCAGCTCCATGACCTGATATTGATAGGCGACAAACTGTTGCGTTCCTTTTAGAAATGACGTAATGCTGAATGCTCTTTATAGTGCTGCCCCACTGAGAGACCAGGCACCATGACCTGATATTCGACGTTCACACTATCCTAACACTGAGCCAACCAGTCCTTGCCCTATCCTATTACAATTCCAAGCGCCTGGCTCGGAAGTGACAAGTATCAATTTTGTACGTCGTTGGATTGACTCGACCGGGAATCAAACTCCTGATCTCCCACACGGGAGGCCTGCGCTCTACCGATTCAACAAGCGCACACGGTACTGAATTTGCAAGAGCGCTGGCTGGCTTCCAATGCAGGTCAAGGTTTTAAACTCCAACTGAGTCAAACCAATGACATACAAAATTGATACTTGTCGCTTCCTAGCTTGGCGCTTGGCATTATAATAGGATAGGGCAAGGACTGGTTTGGTCAGGATAATGTAAACGTGGGATATCAGGTGGCCCAGTCCCAGAGGGGCATCACTATAAAGTTGCCATGAATGTGTACTGTCACGAGTCAATAGCCATCCTATTAAATCAAAGACCCTATAATACTAAGACGGTTCACTCAGCCTGTACTGTGTAATCAAAATGATCAAACCCACCACTTGGTGCGCTGGCTGTTCTCTTGGTTAAACAGGTGCTATATTATATGTATAAATGTATATATGATGTGTGATGATGGCGATGCTGATGATGATGTGTATTTGTTTATAGCAATTTCATATTGATGTGTATTCATACTTACCTATCTCATGTATAATATAATTGTATGTGTTTACATGTGAAACACCAACCAGCAGCTGGGCTGATCAAACCCACCACAAGGTGGCACTGCGAAATTTACATTACCATGGGAGAGATAGGGAGTCAGCCGTCTTAGTATTATAGGGTCTTTGATTAAATGTAGCCAGGAGGTAAAACCCCAACAAACATTGAACAGCGGACCGGGCCTGTTAGTTAGTCATCCTGGAGAGAAGCAGACAACCATTTTGTCTTCAATACAAATAAAAAACAAAATGGCTACCGGCATCCGATGGTGCAGCCACTCCATGTCCTTGTGGGCGTCTACAGTGATCATGGAGAAGGAGTAGAGTGGCGCCCCCTGTAGGATACACAAAGAACTAACTCAGAGTGGCAGAATAATAGGACACGGGTCCCTTCAACCATGCATAAAACAACGTCCCTATTTGGAAGTGACATCAACTTTGGAACTTTTCTGATTGACTTTAAATTAAAATTATTTCTTTTTTGTTTTATTAAATGTAGTTTATCCATTGAATAGCGTCTTTTGTCAGCGCCAGAGCACTGGTCTTCCTGCCGTACAGTAAAATTGCTTGATACATAAGTGAAACTATCAGTTGTAATAGTAAACTGCGTACAATTAGAGTTTGATAATAAAAGTATTATACAAATGGTGAATATGCGCTACATGGCATTGTATGGTTCCAGAATTTTTTTTTTTTTTTAAATTTCCCCTTCCCGTTCTTTCACCCCTTTTTCAACCACATTACAATTTTTTTAATATTTTGTATTATATACCTTGACTGTGCTTTATGCCATTTCTTCAGCAAAGTCATATTCAAGGCGACAAGGGTTCAAACTTTATAATTATTCAACCATATCTTTCACACAGGACATTTTCCTCAGTGATTTATTTTAAAGCTAATTTAGTAAAAATTCATGGAGTTTTCAGACACGTTGATGTTAAATTATAAATGTATATGTGATTATAAAGATTTAAAATGTATCCATGTTAATATAAGAATCCATTAAGTACCGAAATCACATGTATAAGAACTTTAAGCATTAATCAAATATGTCCACCATGCGCTTAAAGTTGAATAATCCGATGGTTTTGACTTTGTCATTTTCTGATAAATATTTCAGGTTGATCATTATAATGTACCATACTTTCGCATGAAGTAACTTGTCTTTTAAATGATTAACTTTTGAGATATTTGAAGCGCTAACACGCAACATTAATCTTGGCAAGCACTCCATAGGCTTCTGCATTAACGGGTGCTATTGAATTGATTCAGTTCCTCCTTCTATGTGGTGACAAATGCATAATAAGCGCATCAGTATCTAACTTACGTTCGCTATGTAGAATCAAATCAAGAGAATTGTTTTAGTTTTGAAAATTTGATGTTTTTATCGGACTATGCAGCTTTAAGCGTAATCTACATATTTTAGTTTGGAATTAATTTTAAATGGTTAATTTTTAAGAACATTTTCTTTAATCACCAACTTTGGAGATACTTAAAGTGAAAATATACTAAATAATTTTCACAAGGGCGCAATGGCGGATACGTACCTCCTCGTTCTTCCACACGTCGAACAGTCCGGCCACCATCAGCAGAGGAGTGTTTTCTAAGAAGAGAAGGCGGAGATAAACTGATGGGGTGGGGGGGGGGGGCCACTGCTATAAAGTAGTGTCACCACCTGCACAGGGCTAGCCGCTGTCTACCCAGGGCTAGTCACCAGCTTCACAGGGCTAGCCGCCATCTGGACAGGGCTAGCCACTTTCTGCACAGAGCCAGCCGCCATCTGGACAGGGCTAGTCACCGTCTGCACAGGGCTAGCCACTATGCACTCAACGCAAAGAACCATATACCCCGAACTAACAGGGTGTTCCCCAAACTAACAGCTGCCTACCCAAATTAACTGTCACCACTTAGAATGAACAGCCACCCCACCTGCCTAAAACTAACTGTGTCATGAACTAACAGCTCTGCTAACTAACATGCACCTGCATAAAACTAACAGCAGTGTGCCATGAACAAACATGTCTGTCTAGAACAAACAGCCATCTGCCTAGAACTAACAGTCGTCTGCCTATAACCAACAGTCGTCTGCCTATAACCAACAGTCGTCTGCCTAGAATCAACAGCCGTCTGTCTAGAACTAACAGCTGTCTGACTAGAACCAACAGCCGTCTGCCTAGAACCAACAGCCGTCTGCCTAGAACTACCAGTTGTCTGCCTAGAACTACCAGTTGTCTGCCTAGAACTACCAGTTGTCTGCCTAGAACCAACAGCCATCTGCCTAGAACTAACAGTCATCTGCCTAGAACCAACATCCGTCTGCCTAGAACCAACAGCCATCTGCCTAGAACTAATAGCCGTCTACCTAGAACTAACAGTCATCTGTCAACAAATAACAGTCGTCTGCTCAAAGGTAGCTTCCTGCTATACGTGACTGGTAGCATGCGACTGAATAATAGTCATATTATTACGCAGACTGAGTCAACAAAAGGTAGTTAACTGTGGTCACAATATAAATTACAAACTATCTGCTCACAGCGCTTAGACAAAGACAAAACAGAAATACCAGAAAAAAACTGAAAAAGAATCCAAAAAGCTGTGTGTACTCTATTAAAACAAAGTTTCATGCGGTTGGGACAGAAATATGACAAACATGGCGAACTTAGAATGGCTACATTGTGGCCTGCATGAGGCCGTGTGCAGACACAGCGGATTGCTACAGTTCAGTAGACCTTGACCTTGACCTTGGGTGAATAATAAGCCCATATTATGAGGCCAGTGTTTAGGTGAGGATGGTAAAATGATTATACCGTGTCAACTCTGGCCAGGCAATGTCAGCACATTGAATTGTTAGTTAACTCTGGCCAGGCAATGTTGGCACGTTGAATTGTTCGTTAACTCTGGCCAGACAATGTCAGCACGTTGAATTGTTAGTTAACTCTGGCCAGGCAATGTTAGCACATTGAATTGTTAGTTAACACCCAGCCAGCCAGTTTAATTAAGTTAAACTGTTAGTTAACCCCAACCAGCCAATATCAGCATGTCAAACTGTTAGTTAACCCCACCTAGCCAACGTCAGCATGTTGAACTGTTAGTTAACTCCAACCAGCCAATGTCAGCACGTCGAACTCTTAGTTAACCCCACCTAGCCAACGTCAGCATGTTGAACTGTTAGTTAACCCCAGCTAGCCAATGTCAGCTCGTTGAACTGTTAGTTAACTCTGACCAGGCAATGTCAGTGTGTTGAACTGTTAGTTAACCCCAGCTAACCAATGTCAGCATGTTGAATTGTTAGCTAAATTGTTGGGTTTTTCAAATTTAATATATTTTTTAAAGCCCATCCAAAACCAACCTCATTATGTAATATATAATTTATTATGTGGATATAAATATTGGCACACACCAACATTTTCGGATACCTCTTCGACTTAAACGAAACTAACACCCAAGTCACGACTGGCTCTGGCCATTCCTACCCCCCCCCCCTACTTGGTGACCCGTTGTGGCGGTTTCAGCTTGTTCCCGTGCTCAGCCGTGTCCCGTTGCTTCTGCGCACATCCTACAAACTCGGGTAGAATAATCGAATACGCTTCTCCGCGCTCGGGTGGACAGTTTTTTCTTTTTTTTTTAATAACCGATAAAACTACAGCAAAATAGGATTTAAAGTATTTTATGATGGCCTAGTTTACCTATATTTCCATTTAATTAATCTAAGTTATTCTTTTTTTGCACACGGCGCGTGTATTTGTCGACTCCACTCGCCGTGTTCTAATTGAAATTCTGACGACTGGGATGACCCGAGTCGCCCGGGTAGTGTTAATCGATTACGGCCATGCTTATTAGATTCTGACGCATGCGCAGAAGCGAGGGACACGGCTGAGCATGGGAACGAGCTGAAACCGCCACACCGTATCAATCTGCCCGCTTTGTCATTTTCAAATCACAAAGACAATATGATGCTCAAAAGTAGAATCTGCAATATCTCTACAGATTAGGCCAAATAAAAACAATAGTTGGTGATCGTCCTTTTGATCACACAAATCAGGGTCAGGCGAGCGTTAACAATTTTTTTTAGGTCGATGTAATACGTAACTAGTTTGCACAGGTTGTATGCTTACGAAAGTTGAATAGACTACATCACGGTTCCAGCGGCGCGGTGCATTGTGGGATGGGTCAGAGCAAAACAACCCCCCCAAAAGCACATGGCACATGCTAATACACTGGGTGCAGCTATGAAATGTGCTAGTTTCAGCTCTTGTTTGAAACATAGAATACTAACTAAAAATATATATATAATACATTAAGATAGTAATCTTTTATCCAGCCTTGCATTTACATCAATATAATCAGCACATCTTATGCCATGTGCATTTAGATTTAGAAAGATCTAGGCACGCAGACTAGTGTTAGAGCCACAGCCAGAGTACTCAATGCATTGTCAATGGCAGTGAGTAATCTCCATACAGAAAAAGTAAAATATTGATAAAACGACACCACCTAGGCACAAACCGCTTGGAACACACATAGAAAACAGGTTTAACAAAAAGATTATATTAAATTGATACGGTTAGGGTTTTGGATTTCTATTAATTTTGAATAAAACTGACGTTTTTGAATGCGTGTATAGGCAAACTCAATGGCCGTACACCTTTGCTTTGCTCCCAAGGCCGTTTTCAGCGCATGCGCAGTCGGAACCGTGATGTAGTCTATTGCTGCTAGCCCGGCGCATTTTGAACAGATTTCTTTCTTTTATTAAAAAAATATATAATCAGGGGCGGGCGATTTTTCAGGAACTGGCGGGTACGACCATCAATTAAATAAAAGATTATTTGGCCATAATGTAATTTAGCCAAACTTGTACAAAGTTCAGCCCACAAATAGTGGTGAACATTAATTAACTGTGACACCTTTACTTTCTGAGTTGACATCTGACTGACTTTCACCTTTGCTTTCAGTGTTGTCCTTTTCTTTGTTCATGGGTTCAACTTTGAGTTTGTCCTCAGGTTTGTCCTTTTCTTCGTTCATGGGTCCATCGTTGACTTTGTCCTTGGATTCATCTTTGACTTTGTCCTTTTCTTCGTTCATGAGTTCATCTTTTACTTTGTCCTTGGGTTTGTCTTTTTCCTCGTTCATGGGTTCATCTTTGATTTGGGCCCTGAGTTCATCTTTGACTTTGTCCTTGAGTTTGTCTTTGACTTTTTCGTCTTCGACTTCGTCCTTGAGTTTGTTTTCGACTTTATCCTTGAGTTCATCTTCGACTTCATCCTTGAGTTCATCTTTGATGTGGTCCATGACGTTGGTCTGGTTGTAGACATAGTAGGCTTGTTTGTCACCAGCGTTATTTTGCCACTCATAGTACCTGCAGAAGAACAATTCAGGGTAACAATTTCTGCAACCAGTTTGCACCGCAAAGTCCAAACAGGCTGAGCAGCGACTTAGTGTACTACATGTCCACCCACATTTAACTACTTAGTGAAGCAAAATAAAATGGCGCTGTCAGCACCCCACTCCCATTATTTTTATATCAGAGCTGACAGTTGACATATAACTAGTATACAGCGGCAGCAGAATATTCAAGTGATATATCATATTTATCGGCCTGGGCACCTCAGCGGGCTTCACAATGAATATCACCATCCAGAATACATTATCAACATCATTTAGACATTTAGTAAATAGACTAATCAGTTATTATTCAATATGGGGTTTGAAGACCGAGGAACCATGACCCGATATCCCACTCAGTCACATTATCCTGACACTGAGCTATATTAATGCCGAGCGCCTGTCTAGGAAGCGAGAAGTATCAATTTTATAAGTCATTGGCTCGATCGGGAACCGAACTCCCGATCTCCCGCAAGCGAGGCCTGCGCTCTATCGATTCGGCCACAATGCCTGGTATGACTACTTGAAGGGAATAACTGCGGAGAGGTTTCAACTCACCCATCGATGAGTGCGACACATCTGCGCCCCCTGTTGAGCGGCTCCTTAAATGTCCTCCTGGAGAGCATCGTATCAGCCCGCGCGTTGATCATGCTGTACCTGAGTAGAGGGGATGTGATTATATAGAGGGGACGTGGTCATATAGAGGGGACGTGATCATATAGACGGGACATGAGTATATAGAGGGGACGTGATTATATAGAGGGGACGTAATTAAATAGAGGGGATGTGATTACATAGAGGGGACGTGATTACATAGAGGGGATGCGATTATATAGAGGGAACGTGATTACATAGAGGGGATGTGATTATATAGAGGGAACGTGATCATACAAAGGGGACATGATCATATAGAGGGGACATGATTATATAGAGGGGACATGATTACATAGAGGGGAGGTGATTATATAGAGGGGACATGATTACATAGAGGGAACGTGATCATACGGAGGGTACATGATTATATAGAGGGGACATGATTATATAGAGCAGGACTTGGTTTCTTCAACTGGTGTGCACACACACGCTATTTCGCATGCTTGTGTTCCAAATATCTCTAAGGTTAGTGAATTATTATAAAACATTACTCTGGAGTAAATTACAGTAGGTTATAATTGTCAACCTCATGTGCTTATGGTAGTCTGCATTGAACTCTCAGGCAAGAAGCCGCTTAGACAGGTAAGTGGATAGTGATTGCATCGGGGAGCTTAGATAGCATAAAGGTTAGGGCACTAGCCCCAGAATGGCAAGAATTGTGGGTTCAAATTCTGGTCTCGGCACAATATTCAGGGATGAAAGTGGTCTCCAACAAAAATCGCATAAACCAAGCCGAGTTTATTAGACCAACTGCAAAATTTCCGCGAAAATGTGGATTTCCCTCCATAGGATTAGCACTGTCAGGGAATCACAGAAAAATGCTGGAAGTCAGGTTTCAACTATCCTTGTTGTGGTTATAATTGCCCACACGTAAGTATTTCTTGTTTGGGTTTTATGTTCTAGAAACATCTAGTCATATAAGAACAGGATTTAAACTAACCACCTGTTGTCACATACATCTTGATTGCTTGGAATTTTGCTTACCGTTAATCAGTAAATATCACAAATCGCGGAAATCCGCAAAATCGCGAAGATCTTTCATCCCTGAATATTACCCATTCGCGAAAACAGCCCCACGACACCGAAACAACTGTTAACCCAATAGATTACGCGGCTTCGCTCTTCGATCAGGAAAAAAGCGCAACGTGCATTCTTCCGGCAGCCTACCGCCGAGAACCACGTTCGCTTAAAAATACTAAGGGCTCGGGCTCACCAAACTATTAGGGAGGTGAGGGGGCTGTGTTGGAGACAATATGTCTCCGGCATAACCACTCGCACCACACTTTCTAAAGTATGGACCATGATCCGGAAAATAAAACTGAAAGCTGCTGGATAATCGGTCCAACACATAGAACACAATAACATTCTTTTATCTTCCGTAACCGACATAGCCAACCTTTTTGTCACCACATTTTCCCAGAACTCATCTGTGCAAAACTGCCTTCAGGCCTTTGCGCAGAATAAGTTGCGCCTGGAGCAACATTCAATCAATTTCAAATCTAATAACACGGAGGACTACAATAGTTTCTTCACAATAGATGAATTAAAGCACGCTTTAAACAGGTCGCACAACACTGCAGTAGGTGCAGATAAAATACACTACCAATTTTTTTAAACACCTCCCACCACTTCTGCACCATTTTAATAATATCTGGCACACGGGAGACATCCCAACTTCCTGGCAAGAGGCCATCATTATTCCCATCGCCAAACCGGGAGAAAGACCATAGCGAGCCCGGAAACTACCACCCGATAGGGCTTACAAGTTGCATTTGTAACACGTTCGAACAAATGATTAACGATCGCCTCATCTGGATCCTGTAGTTGGAGCACCATCTGACCGACTTCCAGTGTGGTTTCAGGCGGGGGAGGCATACCATCGACCACTTAGTCCGATTGGAGTCATTCGATCGAAATGCCTTCATAAACAAAGAACATGTTGTGTCCGTATTTTTTTTACCTTGAAAAGGAGTACGACACGGAAGTACGGCATCCTGAAGGATTTGTTCAATATGGGGTTTAGAGGGCGCTTGCCCATTTTCATTTCTAAATTGTTATCAAACCGAAACTTCGGGTCAATGCTACCCTCTCTGATCCTTTTGATCAAGAGATGGGAGTACCTCAGGCTAGCATTCTATCTGTTAGCCTTTTTGGCATTAAAATTAACAATATAGTAAATTCCATGAAGAGTACTGTATCTTGCAGTCTCTATGTAGGTGACTTTTTAATATGTTATGAAGGTAAAAATATGAACACTATAGAACGGCAGCTCCAATTAAAAATAAATAGCCTTTCCTCATGGGTAATGAAAAACGGTTTTACATTTTCCAAATCAAAAACGGTTTGTATGCAATATTGTCTTTTACAGACTTTGCACCATGACCCTAATTTAACAATTGGAAATGATCCCCTCAAAGTCATCAAAGAGACCAAGTTTATACAAGTCATCTTTGACAACAAATTGTCTTTTTGTTGGGTGCCCAGTCATGTGGGTATCCCAGGAAATGAGAGAGCAGATCAAGCGGCCACTCGAGCCCTGACTGCTCCTTTGGAACATTGTCATATTCCCCACTCTGATCTGAAACATGCCATTCAAAAATACATCTGGAATCTATGGCAGATCGAATGGGATGAACACCCACACAACAAAGTCCATAGAATTACCCCTTCCGTGAACGGACTGCCGCAGAGTCACCTGCAAGGGCGACACGACCAGGTTGTTTTAACAAGATGCCATATTGGCCACTCATGCCTAACACATGTTTTTCTGCTCAAGGGGGACCCTCCCCCTGAATGTATTGGATGTCAGTCCCCACTGACATTAAAACACACTTTATTAAACTGTGTGGATTTCATGGCCCTGCGCCAACAAATTTACACTGCAAACAGCATGCATGACATTTTTACTAAAGTAAAACAAGAAAACATTTTAGCATTTTTGAGGGCAGCTGGTTTGTACCACCTCATATAGCTTTTTAAACAATTTTCATCAGTGAATAATATATCATCTAGAATTTTATTTAGTTTGACCAGAAACTATATGACTGTGAGTTTAAAAAATTCATGAGTGTCTATTGACACAAAATTGATTGTATGCTCTTACATGTAAAAGCTATGGTTTGAACAAAAAACTAACATTTCTCGCTGTGAATATGGCCTATGCTGCTGACACGGCTTAAAGCAACCACCAATCAATCAATCGATCAGGCACTTCCTGGCTCTCGCTGGTTGAGACTGACCCAGTGGCCTTGGAGTCACCCTGGTGCCAGGACGGCACGAGGCCCCAGTGCATGGGCTGGATGACATAGGCGCTGTCTTCTCTGGCTAGTGGCCAGCCATCCGCATCTTGCAGGGGGCCCTCCATGTCACACAAGTCTGTGCATGCATCCGCCTCGCAACGCGACAGGTGCTGCTTCGAGATCATGACGGGGCTGAAAAGACACAAACACCGCTTGCATGGAATGTCATGACACCTTAACTCACATCACATGAACAATCAATGTCATGAGACTTCAATTCGCATCACATGAAAATCAACGTTATGATACCTTAATGCACATTACACAAACAATCAATGTCATGACACCTCAAAGCTGCCTAGTCCGATGAAAATATCACATTTTCATAACCAAAATAAATATCTAGATTTGATCCTACATATCTAACTTAGATACTGGTGCACTTATAAACATTTATCACCACATATAAGGGAATGAATACTAAGTCAATTTAATAGGACCTGTTACTGCAGAAGCCTATGATGTCAAAGTTTTGACGTGCTTGTCAAAATTAATTTGGCATGTTTGCACTTCAAATATCTCAAAAGTTAGCTCATTTACGATAAAAAAAAAGGTGACTTCAAACTAAAGTAAGGTCGATTATAACAAACAGCCTAATATATTTATCTCAGAAAATGAAAGAAACCCGAAATCATCGAACTATGTAACTTTAACACGCATCACACAAAAATCAACAAGATGACACCTTAACGCGCATCACACAAACATTCAATATTCTAGCCATAGAATAGACCTTTCCCAAAGAGCATGCGTAGTGAGTCGCCTACCCATGATGTTAGTTACACATGATAGCTCTTCCACTGCTGTCAGAGGGCAGGTTAGTGGTAGACATCCTCTATAAAACATTAGTTAGTTTCTTTGTTTTATGTCCTAGCAATATTTAAGGTCATATCAGGGCGGGTATCGACTTCTGACAGGGCACTCATGACGACTTTACAGTGCTACCCCACTGGGAGACTAGGCCACTGACATCATGACCCAACAAACGATATCCCACTCAGTCACATTATCCTGATACTGTGCTAACCAGTCCTTGTCTTATCCTATTAATGCCGAGCGCCAGGCTATCGATTCGCCCACCGCGTCCGGTGAACATGAATTGTAGTTTGATTAATTTGGATTATTTACGTAAGGGTTACTGGTGTATTTACCCCCCCCCCCCTCTCCCACCCACACACACCGCTCCGCGTTAGGGTTGGCATAAAGGGACAACGACTGTGACCTCCCACCGGCCGAATGCGCCTCCTCCGCGAGTTCAGTTCCCGGTCGAGTCAACCCAATGTCTTAAAAATTGATACTTGTCGCTTCCTAGCCTGGTGCTCAGCATTATTAGGATAGGGCAAGGACTGGTTAGCTCGGTGTCAGGATAATGTGACTGAGTGGGATATTGGGTCATGGTGCCAGCGGCCTGATTTCCAAGTGGGGCAGCACTATAAAATCGCCATGAGTGCATACTGTCAAAAGTCGGTACCCGTTCTGATATGACCTTAGATGTTGCTAGGATGTAAAACAACAACAAACTATCCTACGAATGCTGAGCACCTGGCTAGGAAGCGACAAGTATACATTTTTAAGTCATTAGTTTGACTCGACTAGAGTTCGAACCCGTGGGTTCGAATCCGACCATCTACCAAAACGGGAGACGGACGCTCAAGTACCTAAGGTGGTTATGTGGGATCAAATCTAGGTAGATGCCTTGGTTGCTAAGATAGTATTATTCCATCGGATTATGCAGCTTTAAGTAGAAGTAGGTCAATGCATGTGGGTAGATTGTATCGTTATTTATATATACATGCATAATAAAGTACGCAGGTCACGTGACTCGCCGCAGACAGGACTAGGAACACGTCACCAACAGTCACACGGTCACGTGGTGTCAGCGATAACCCTTATCTCCACTAGAGACTGTGTGTGTGTGGGGGGTGGGGGGTGGATGGGATGTGTGTGATTGAGTTATGTGTGCGCGCGTGTGTGGAGCAGATTATAACTTATTTTTTACCAACGTGTGTGTGTGTGTGTGTGTGTGTGGAGCCGGTTGTAGCTTGTAGGGCAGTGAATTTCCATAGATACAGACAAACAAACCAACAAACCAGCCGGGATAGTGTGTGTGTGTGTGTGTGTGTCTGTGTGTGTGTGTGTGTGTGTGGAGCCGGTTATAGCGCAGTCAGTCTTCATAAGCCCTGTTTACACGGGCGATTTAAAACGTTTCATATGAAACCACTTGCCTAGATCGACACACATTTGGCGTGTAAACGCGACTCTGAGGCGTTTTAGGGCTGAATCGCCTCATATGAAACGTTTCATCTAGACCACCTCGCGAGGTAGTATAGATGAAGCGTTTCAGCTGGTTCCCGGCAGTGTAAGGGCCCGATTAGGCCGAAATCTACTGAATGCGATCATATTTAACAGAATTTCATACTCAAATAATTAAATTTAATTAAATTAACCTTAAATTCCAAGCGATATTATCGTAACAGCTACATCTGAGTCGAATCGACGAGTGTAAACTAAACACATAGCAGTGCTCACCGGCTACAGGCGCACCACAGGCTGCTGGTTCCCGGCGCCAAAACACTTTTTAAACTCTGTCATGTAAACGCACCTCAAAAACGCATCATATAAATCGCCTTGTCTAGAACGTTTCACAATTCCCCGTGTAAACACGGCTATAGATACAGATAAACAAACCAACAAACCAGACGGGATGGTGTGCGTGTGTGTGCGTGGAGCCAGTTATAGCTTGTAGCGCAGTGAATTTCCGTAGTTACAGAAACAAACCAATGTGTGTGTGTATGTGTGTGTGGAGCCGGTTATAGCGCAGTCAGTCTTCATAGATACAGATAAACAAACCAACAAACCAGACGGGATGGTGTGTGTGTGTGTGTGTGTGTGTGTGTGTGTGTGTGTGTGTGTGTGTGTGTGTGGAGCCAGTTATAGCTTGTAGCACAATGAATTTCCATAGATACAGAAACAAACCAACACGTGTGTGTCTGTGTGTGTGGAGCCGGTTATAGCACAGTCTTCATAGATACAGATAAACAAACAAACAAACCAACAAACCAGACAGGATGGTGTGTGTGTGTGTGTGCGTGGAGCCAGTTATAGCTTGTTGCGCAGTGAATTTCCATGGATACAGAAACAAACCAATGTGTGTGTGTATGTGTGTGAGGAGCCGGTTATAGCGCAGTCAGTCTTCATAGATACAGATAAACAAACCAACAAACCAGCCGGGATGGTGTGTGTATGTGTGTGTGTGTGTGTGTGTATGGAGCCGGCTATAGGGCAGTCAGTCTTCATAGATACAGATAAACAAACCTGCCGGGATGGTGTGTGCGCGCGTGTGTGTTGCCCCAATGTGATACCAAGCCACCACCATGGCCCACTATCCCATTCAGTCACATTATCCTGTCACAGAAATCCTACATTAATGATGCTTACTGCTGTACCCGTCCTGAAATGATGTTGCTAGGACGTAAAACAACAACAAACAAACCAAACTTACTGCTGTCGTGAGATGCACTCACCTCCTCAAGTGGAATATCAAATACATCCTAGCAACATCTAAGGTCATATCAGGACGGATACCGACTTGTGACAGTGCACACTCATGGCAACGTTATTGTGTTGCCCCACAGGCCACCAGCACCATGACCTGATTTCCCACTCAGTCACATTATCTTTATACTGAGCTAACCAGTCCTTGCCCTATCCTATTAATGCAGAGTGCCAGGCTCGGAAGTGACAAGTATGAATTTTGTACGTCATTGGTTTGACTCAACCGGGAATCTAAATCCTGACCTTCCCCATGGGAAGCCTGTGCTCTACCAATTCGGCCACTGCGTCCAGTGTAGGCATAGCAAAGACCCTATAATACTAAGATGGCTCACTCCTTATCTCTCCCATGGTAATGTAAATTTCGCAGTGCCACCATGTGGTGGCTTTGATCAGCCCGGCTGCTGGTTGGTGTTTCACATGTAAACACATACAATTATATTATACATGAGATAGGTAAGTATGAATACACATCGATATGAAATTGCTATGAACAACTACACATCATCATAAGCATCACCATCATCACACATCTTTCACATTCATATATACATATAATATAGCAACTGTTTAACCAGGAGAACAGCCAGCGCACCAAGTGGTGGGTTTGATCATTTTGATTACACAGTGCAGGCTGAGTGAGCCGTCTTAGTATTCTATGGTCTTTGGACATAGGTAGGTTGACTGCATGAGAGAGCCTAGATGGGCTACTGATTATAACGTTGGCACCGCAATGGCAGAAGTGTGTGTTCGATTGCCACTCTATGTGACACTCTACATAACACTGCCACTTTTATAGACTTGCAGTGTCACCCGCCCCCCACTTTAAAAGTTGTACTAATCCTACTTTAGCGTAGACTATGATATGGGAAGTTAAGAAGGTCCACTCAACCGTTAAGCTAAGATTCCTTATATGTGGCATGCGAATGCAAATAAAAATCGAAAAGCATGTAAATGAATAGTGGCACTTCCATACATCCGAATGCGAATACGAACGCGAATGCAGCAAATGGATCGACCCATGGACCGATCGGTGCGAATGTGAATACTGCTGCGTTTGCCATAGAAAACAATACTGTTCCTTCACAAATTTGGAGGAAAAACCACAAAAAATTTTGGGGGTTGGCATATATCTATGCCGCATATATACAACATTTGCATGCTGCATATAAGGAATCTTAGCTTAAGTCTGTGTCCACAATGCGGGCTGTCCGTTATAAACGTGTGTCTCACTAGTCAACATGCAGCATAACTAGAACAAGAAAAGGAAACAAGGATGTGTATATTAAAAAGCGAGATGTTTATTAATCGGGGCCACACTGTATAGACCCCTTTCAATTGTTTATAAAACACTGTGTATGCGCGCAGCTTGGTTGCAGAACGAATGCACACTGCCATTGAGTTTGAGGATACGTGCAGTGCAAAACGTCAGTTTTATTCCAAATTAATAGAAATGCAAAACCCTAACCGTATAAATTTAATATAATGTGGTTGTTAAACATGTTTTCTGTATGTGTTCCAAGCGGTTTGTTTCTAGGTGGTGTAGTTTTAGAGATGTTTTTCTGTATGGAGATTGCTCACAGCCATTGACAATGCATTGAGTTTGCCGATATGCACAGTGCAAAACGTCAATTTTATTCAAAATTAATAGAAATACAGAACCCATACCATATAAATTTAATAGAATCTGTTCGTTGAATATGTTTTCTATGTGTTCCATGCGGTTTGTTTCTAGGTGGTGTAGTTTTAGAGATATTTAACTTTTTTTCTATGAAGATTGCTCATGGCCATTGACAATGCATTGACTCATTGAGTTTGGTGATACGCGCAGTTCAAAATTAATTATGTAGAAATGCAGAACCCATACCATATACATTTAATATAATCTGTTCGTTGAATATATTTTCTATATGTGTTCCAAGCGGTTTGTTTCTAGATAGTGTAGTTTTAGAGATATTTCACTTTTTCTGTTTGAAGATTGCTCACGGCCATTGACAATACACACAGTGCAAAACGTCAATTTTATTCCAAATTGATAGAAATGCAGAACCCTAACCATATAAATTTAATATAATCTATTCGTTGAATATGTTTTCAATATGTGTTCCTAGCAGTTTGTTTCTAGGTGGTGTAGTTTTAGAGATACTTCACTTTTGCTGTATGAAGATTGCTCATAGCCATTGAGGTGGGAGTGCGACCATGTGTCATCCTGCAGCCAAGCAGCGCGTGCACTGACCTAAATACCTATGCTGACGTCATATGAAATAGGTCTATACACGACGCTACCAGAAATTCTGAACTGCTTACAGTTGGTGAATTGTTGGAGTTTTACGTCCTGGCAGAGCTAAGGTTATATCAGGCCGGGAACTGCTTACATCATCCGCGAATTAAAGCTGCACAATGGCCTGTCACATTACAGCGTATGGCGGCGGCGTATATAAAACGTATGGATAAAATTTGAAAACCGTTGCGGGACGACGTATGGTGACCGTTGTGCACTGATATGAGCGTATGCGTAGCGTGCGAGTAGCGTATGAGTATGTATCAATTTTTGGCACATACGCCGTAATACTCTACGCATACGCCCGGTCCCTCCCCCCTCTTTCCCTCCCTTGCGGCGCCTTTATATACCGAGAGCATACGCCGGGCATACGCTGAATAGACGCTTTGTACATGCTGAGAATACGCTACGAATACGCTCAAATACGTTACATGCACGCCAGGTGTACGTTACATACTCTATAGATACGCCGAAGGAGCGGTTTTAGCATATGCGTAACGCAAGACGGCGTATGTATAGCATATGCGCAACGTATGACGGCGTATGCTTAGCATATGCATAGCATATGAGCCTTACGTCACCATACGCTGAAATTTTTAGCATGCCCAAATTTGTTTAGGACGGACGCGCGTATGACGGCGTATGAGGGATACCACTTATCTACAGTTGATCCTACTTAACACATTTAGATACTGTGCGCTTGTTAAAGCTCCATAGTCCGATGAAAGCATCAATTTAAAAAAAACTAAATTCGTTATCTAGATTTGATTCTACATACCAGCCCAAATAAAGCAGGACCCGCCCAAAGCGGAACCCGCCCAAATAAAAAGGAACCTTCCCAACTAAAGTGGAACCCACCCAACTAAAGCGGAACTGGCAGAACTAAGGCAGAACCAGCCCAAATAAAGCAGAACCAGCCCAAATAAAGCAGGACCAGCCCAAATAAAGCAGGACCAGCCCAAATAACGCAGAACCAGCCCAAATAAAGCAGAACCTACCCAAATAACGCAGGACCAGTCCAAATAAAAAGCCGAACCAGCCCAAATGATGCAGGACCAGTCCAAATAAAGCAGGACCGGTCCAAATCAAGCAGAACCAGTCCAAATCAAGCAGAACCAGTCCAAATCAAGCAGAACCAGTCCAAATAATGCAGAACTGGCCCAAATAAAGCAGGACTGGCCCAAATAAAGCAGGACCAGCCCAAATAAAGCAGAACCGGCCTAAATAAAGCAAAATCCTCCCAAACAAAGCGGAAGAGGCAGAACTAAAGCAGGACTAGTCCAAATAAAGCGGAAGCAGCCCAAATAAAGAGGAACCAGCCCAAATAAAGCGGAACCAGCCCAAAGCAGAACCAGCCCAAATAAAGCGGAGCACGTGCATCTCAAGTGGGCAATTTCAGGGATATCCAACTGACGGAATACACACCGTTAGGAAGCAGGTAAAGTCTCCCGCAGACGTAACAGTGAAGGCGTACCTTCTCTACGTTATCTGATTAGGGTCAGATACCAGTGGCACCCAGGCACCAACAAGTCACCGACCAGGTACCGTATTCCATGCAATACAGTGACTACCGGGAACATGCAACGTGAACCCGCCTGAACGAGCAGCCCCACCCCTACGGGCTGCACTAAACATTCACCAACACCCCCCACTGTGCTGCATCAAACATTCACCGCACCCAACCATGCTGCACCAAACATTCACCCCACCCCTACCATGCTGCACTAAACATTCACATCCACCAACCGTGCTGCACTAAACACTCACCTCCACCCACCATGCTGCACTAAACATTCACCTCCACCCACCATGCTGCACTAAACACTCACCACCACCCACCATGCTGCACTAAACACTCACCACCACCAACCATGCTGCACTAAACATTCACCTCCACCAACCGTGCTGCACTAAACATTCACATCCACCAACCATGCTGCACTAAACACTCACCTCCACCCACCATGCTGCACTAAACATTCACCACCACCCACCATGCTGCACTAAACACTCACCACCACCCACCATGCTGCACTAAACATTCACCTCCACCCACCATGCTGCACTAAACATTCACCTCCACCCACCATGCTGCACTAAACACTCACCACCACCCACCATGCTGCACTAAACATTCACCTCCACCCACCATGCTGCACTAAACACTCACCACCAACCAACCATGCTGCACTAAACATTCACCTCCACCCACCATGCTGCACTAAACACTCACCACCACCCACCATGCTGCACTAAACATTCACCTCCACCCACCATGCTGCACTAAACATTCACCTCCACCTACCGTGATGCAGTAAACATTTGCCTCCACCCACTGTGCTGCACTAAACATTCGCCTCCACCCACCGTGCTGCACTAAACATTCACCTCCACCCTGCACTAAACATTCACCTCCACCCACCATGCTGCACTAAACATTCGCCTCCACCCACCATGCTGCACTAAACACTCACCACCACCCACCATGCTGCACTAAACACTCACCACCACCAACCATGCTGCACTAAACACTCACCACCACCCACCATGCTGCACTAAACATTCACCTCCACCCACCATGCTGCACTAAACACACACCACCACGCTGCACTAAACGCTCACCTCCACCCACCGTGCTGTACTAAACATTCACCTCCACCCACCATGCTGCACTAAACATTCATCTCCACCCATTGTGCTGCACTAAACATTCACCCCCACACAACGTACTGCACTAAACATTCACCTCCACCCACCGTGATGCACTGCACTGCACTAAACCTCCACCCCCACCCCACCCATCCGTATTTCTTTCACAGAAAGTGTCTGAAAAAGCCAGGCTAGGTCAAGTGAACGCAGACATTAAAACAGGCGCGCTGAATGGCGGGAATGTGGTAACATTGGCTTCGACCTGGCGCTGATAGCTGACTGTGCCTACAGGTGACCTGAGGGGGGCAGAGGGCCTGATTGTCCGTTCGCCCCTCGGCACACGAAGAGACACCGCTGCACATTAAGATAGCACCGAGACTGCCACCAGCCGGTCCTGGATTGCCATCAGGCAGTCTTGGACTTCCACCAGCCAGTCCCGGACTTCCACCAGCCAGTCCCGGACTTCCACCAGCCAGTCCCGGACTTCCACCAGCCAGTCCCGGACTTCCACCAGCCAGTCCCGGACTTCCACCAGCCAGTCCCGGACTGCCACCAGCCAGTCCCGGACTGCCACCAGCCAGTCCCGGACTTCCACCAGCCAGTCCCGGACTGCCACCAGCCAGTCCTGGACTGCCTCCAGCCAGTCTTGGACTTCCACCAGCTCCGGACTACCACCAGCCGGTCCCGGATTACCACCAGTCACCTAACAATCGTACACAGCAGATCGGCATGGAGCCGACCCACCGATCGCCGAGACAGCGACGCGCGTCGGAGCCGACCGTTCGTCTCGGCCGACTGGAGTTGGCACGATCGGCACTCAAGACAAGCCTGAGAAAGGTAGGTGAGCGCCGCCATGCGGGAGACGCTCGGACAACACCGGAAATGGCGAGATGGGATGGCCGAATGAGTTGACCGTCAGTCTCCTGTTTTGGTGGATCGTGGGATTTGAACCCTTGTCGAGTCATGCCAATGACTTAAAAATGTATACTTGTCACTTCCTAGCCTGGCACTTGGCATTATTAGGATATGGCAAGGACTGGTTGAGTCAGTGTCAGGATAATGTGACTGAGTGGGATATCAGGTAATGGTGTTGGTGGTCTGGTCTCCCAGTGGGGCAGCACTATAGTCGCCATGACTGCGCAGTGTCACAAGTCGGTATCCGTCCTGATATGACCTTAGATGTTGCCAGGATGCAAAGCTCCCGACAACCAACCAACCAACCGGAAGGGGCGTGGCTTGGCAGTCCCGCCAGAAACTCATACAGTCAAACCTTTACCCTCCTATCTAACACCAAAAATGTTTTCATTGGATCCGTATGAATCAAAAGAATGGCCAATTTCATTATTAAAAACTTGGAAATCCAGGGGGGAGGGGGGAGAAATCATTATAATGGTAGTATTTTGCCGGGCTGCAGGAAAAGGTTCGGATTAACCAAGCTTGGTTTAATGGGGTTATACTGTATATATACATAAAAAACAATAATCAAAGTGTCCACACAATTGTATATTACATTCATAATGCACCCGCGTTTTTTCAAGTAAAGGTCGAAGCCAAAGCTCGGTTAAACCAATGATCGGTTAATCCAAACAGATTTCTAGGGTCCCTTCAAGATTGGTTTAACGGGGTTATACCATATATATATACTTGGAGAGTGAGAAGTCAACCAGAGTCAGAGGTTGTGGTGGTGTGTAGTAGTGTGTATGTGGTGGTGGTTATGGTGGCTACTCCGACCTCATCTATTTGTAAACAAGACTCGGAATTGTCATGATCTGAATCCTTTGCAAAATGGTTTATGTTTGATTGATTGATTGATTGGTGGTTGCTTTATGCCGTGTCAACAGCATAGGCCATATTCACGGCGAGAAATGTTTGGTTTTTGTTCAAACCATCGCTCTTACATGTAAAACCAGACAATAAATTATGTGCCAATAGACACTCATTAAATTAGAAAGCTCACAATCATATATTTGTGGTCAATGGAAACAAATTCCCATAGAAAAAGAAAAGTTTTATTCATAATTGATAGAATCTATTTAGTCAACTATATGAGGTGGTACAGTCCAGCTGCACTCAAAAAGGCTAAAATGTTTTCCTGTTTTACCTTAGTAAAAAGGTCATGCATACTGTCTGCAGTGTAGAATTGTTGGCGCAGGGCCAAAAAATCAACGCAACTTAGTCAAATGTGTTTGAGTGTCAGCAGGGACTGACACCCAATACATTCAGGCGGAGGTTCCCCCTTGAGCAGAAAAGCATGTGTAAGCCACGAGTGGCCAATACGGCAGCGGCTAAGGACCACTTGGTCCCGCCGACCTCCCGCATGAGTCTGTGGTGGTTTTCCCACAGATGGTTCAATTTCTTTAAGTTTATTAATGTTTTCATCCCACTCATGTTGTCATTTGGATTTGATGTGGGTGGCTATCAGTGGTTTCAGATCAGAGTGAGGGATCAGACACGACTCAACATCACAGTTCAGGGCCTTCTTGGCAGCCCGATCAGCTCGTTCGTTTCCTTGTATGCCGGCATGGCCAGGCACCCAGCACAGGTGGATGTCATACCCATCCGTTGTCAGTTGGTTCATTTTATAAATGACCATTGCTAGAATAGGGTGATTCGTTTTCAGTCCAGCAACAGCCAGGAGGCAAGAGAACGAATCACTGTATATAACATAGTTAGTGTGGTT
This sequence comes from Branchipolynoe longqiensis, assembly GCA_030323885.1. Lineage (NCBI taxonomy): Eukaryota > Metazoa > Annelida > Polychaeta > Phyllodocida > Polynoidae > Branchipolynoe > Branchipolynoe longqiensis. The sequence continues at coordinate 3,114,640 of CM059190.1, forward strand.
GGATACCTCGATACACTCCAACGCGAGAAGGAGTGCTCGGGCTTCTGCAGTGAAAATCGAGCTCTGATCGGGCAAGCGTACGCCAATTTTTTGCCGTCGGCAGTAGTGACAGGTTAATATCCCCTCTATGCAGAAATAAATGTTCATTGAGTGCACCCGTATCTACAGGGTTCCCACTTTTTGTTCAGTTTTTTTTTATTAATGACTTTTTAAGTACTTTTTAAGGACAATTAAAACTGGTTTTAAGGGATGAAAGTGGTTTCTGGCTAAAAACGTGGAAATCAAGCCGCGATTATTACACCGACGGCAAATTTCCGCGATAACGCGGATCTTCTCCCATAGACTTAGCACTGTCAGGGAATCGCGGAAAAATGCTGGAAGTCAGGTTTCAACTAACCTTGTTTTGACTATTATTGCCCATACCTGACTCACTCTTGTTTGGGTTTCATGTTCTAGCACATCTAAGGTCATATAAGAATGAGATTCGAACTCCCCAAGTGTTGCCGTATACATATAGTTTTTTTAAATTTTAAACAAAGTTAATCGGTAAATATAAATAATCGCGGAAATCCGCGAAAACGCGGAGATCTTTCATCCCTGAAGGACCAAAATGATGAAACCCCACTGCTTTTTCAGCATGCAATAACTCCAGGTTCGGAGTATGCTCCACTAGTCCTATTTCCCATTGAGTGGCGGAAAATTACAATGCAATCTTTGGAGGACAGCCAAGGTTGGCCCAAAGATTATTATTGTCTGTCTGCAGAAACCTTGAGAAATTATTTTAAAATGACACCAAATGTCACCTTTCGAAGAACAAGTGTTCAACCTTGATATAAATCTTTTTTATATAACAAAATAAAGATCGATTTTAGAAACAAGACAAACTTTTTGAAAACATTTTTTTCCAATATATTGACATTCATAATTTTTAATGATGTATAATACTTTTTGTATAATGGCATGACTTTTCAGTAGTTCATTTTTGCATTTTCAAAAGTTAGTACTTTTTAGGTTTTTTATGACCAGTACGAACCCTGATCTAAGTTGAATATTTAAGATCAAATAGAGGCAAGTGCTTTGGTTTAGGAAACTTTGTGGTTTCATCGGATGATGTAACTTCTTTGAACACTATCGAGGCATGGAGATGTCTAAACAAAACCCTGGCATATTATATTAGCACCCCAGGGTCGTAGCTAGTGGTGGGGGTGGGAGAAGGGATCCCCCCCACCAAAAAAAAACCACAACCTGATCTTAAACTTAAACACAAATAACATGACAATTTAAAGTTACCTGGTATAGTCCACTGATATGACAAACAAACTCGGAATGTAATACATGAATGATGTCATGGATGCGATCTCCTCATCACATGACCAAATATGGTTCCCCACATGACCAAATATGGTTCCCCACAGTCCGGAGAACACAGGGTAACCCTTTTCAGTTGCAGCTGCACATGAGCCATTGTGGCACTCTCCTTCCACATAATCAGTTACACAAACTGAAAAGATGTGCTTGGAGAGCATTTATCGGAGTACAGTTCCGGTCTCAGCGGCCTATATTATACCAGATCCATTTAAGAGAACAATGCTTTCAATGGGTAGTCAGAATAAAAAATAATTCGCTCAATCCAGACAGTCACTGGGTCCCATTCGCAGACTGCAACATTCGGGGTTGAATTGCCAGTCTTTGGACACGGTCACATGACGGCCTGGTTTGAGATTAATTTTGATCCCAGCGGTAAAAATTAACTCGGCCAACCAGATGTGGTGCCCCAATCGGTAGAGCGTAGGCTTCCTGTGTGAAAGGTTAGGAGTTTGAATCCCACCCGAGTCAAACCAATGACGTATCAAATTGATACTTGTCGCTACCTAGCCTAGCGGTCGACATTAATAGGATAGGACAAGGACTGGTTAGCACAGTGTCAGGATAATTTGACTGGGATATCGGGTCATGGTGCAGATGGCCTAGTTTTCAAGTGGGGCAGTTCTATTAGCTTGCTATGAGTGCACACTGTCACAAGTCGGTACCCGTCCTAATATAACCTTAGATGTTGCCAGGACATAAAACAACAACAAACAAACTGAACTTGGCCTCAGTGGCCTGGTCTGAGGACCCACTCACATACATGTAGGAGGTGGGCGCCATGTTGTATGACGGGTAGTACCGGCCGCCCCCGGGGGGGTCGCGCCACGCCGGCTGCGACCACTTCCCGTTCGTTCGGTGACTTCCGGTTGCGCGACAGATGCGCGCAGGCGCCTGGTGGCTGCGAGGGAAGCAAGACGATGTAGACAAGGGTGTAAGAAGTGGCACCGCTGCTGGTGGCAGACGTAGGCGATAGATGACAAAGTGCTGTATGTCCTGTGTTACCAGGCCATCATTGACTGCTTATCGCAGGCATCATTTTAGGGTAGGATTGAATGACACTGTTACAGTTGCATGGTCCGATGAAATATATATTTTTCCAAACAAAAATACTTATCTACATTTGATTCATTTTACCCAACTTAGATATTGGTGCATTAACTCGTAGTTTGGGCCAGGATATACAAAATAATCAGTGAATTTACGACCTCATCTCATTTGACAGTTATGGTGCTGTCACATTACGACGTTTCTCGCCAACGCGCTTCGACGTATGTGATTTTTTGGCGGAACGTCGGGATACATCAGGAAGCGTTACGCGTGCGTCGGTACACTTTGATGGACAGTGAGGATCGTCGGCGCGCGTCGAAAGATTTGTGCTTGCACAAAACTTTTGGCGTGTGCCAATGTGCGCTAATGCGCGGGTGCAAATGTTATGGCCATGTTAGGGTGTCGTTCAGATACGTTAGAAGCGCGTTGGAGGTACGTATACTTTTTTCCACTGACACCGCACGCGTGACGGTCGTTCCCACATGTTGCACCAAATTGTTGCTTTGTTGTTTTATGTCCTAGCTACATCTAAGGTCATATCAGGATGGCGCGCCAACTTCTTTTTGTTCGCCACGCGTCGACTGCGCGCTGACGTCAAACTTTTTCCCAAACCGCCGAAAAGTTGGACGTATCTCGACGTGTACAACTTATTTTGCGCGTTGGCGGAACGCCGGTGAGAAGCGTCGTAATGTGACAGCACCATTACTTTAGAGAAGCCATTAGGCAGGGAGGCCACAAACAAATTAGGTAAATCTTGTGACCTGATTTGTCTTTCCCTCATTCCCAATGGCATTAGTCAGGTTATACACATATTATACACATTACAAGATCAACTCACATTTATGTGACCATCGCGAGATGGTAATCTGTGTCATAACCACAGTACATTTGGAAAGCTTGCCGAAATGACTTTGGATTCTTTCAGCTCAAATTACTCCGAAATTATTAAGTTTTCATCAAAATGACTCCAGACTAATGATCACTAGGTTAAAATGATCAGATTGATATATATATCTACAAAAATAAAGCACCAATTCAAACCCCATCGGACTATGCAACTTTAAAATCGGAGGAAAAATAGCCTTGGTATGAATCAACAATAAACAAGCGCCAGATTTCGTTCCAGTGTGCCAATGTCCTTGCTCCAGTGTGCCCTGTTTATCTGTATTGACATAGAGTTGCTGAACTGAGAGAGAATGAAAAAATAAGACGGCGATCACTGAATGCTCTCGATTCGACTTTTAAACTCTAGTATTAAGTCTAGAATATCATCAATTCTAGCGGGCTATTGGGGATAAGTATTTGAACAATATATTTTGCATATTAGATTGTAAAATCATGTGGTTATTTCTATAACCCAGCCTTCCAACACTTTATCTTATGGGCTACTTAGCTTTGTTTGTTGTTTTACATCCTAGCAACATCTAAGGTCATATTAGGTTGGGTACCGACTTGTGACAGTGCACACTCATGGTGACTTTCTAGTGTTGTCCCACTGGGAAACCAGGCCACTGGAACCATGATGCTATATCCCACTCAATTATCCTGACACTGAGCCAACCAGTCCTTGCTCTATCCTAATAATACCGAGTGCCAGGCTAGGAAGCGACAAGTATCAATTTTTAAGTCATTGGATTGACTCGACCAGGGTTCGAACCCACGATCGACCAGCACAGGAGACAGACACTCTAACTCATTCGGCCATCCTGTCCGGTCAGTTGCTTAGCAGCCCTGTCACAGATAGTGCTGCAGGATTAAGTACCCAACACCCAGATAAAAGACCCACTGCGTACTTGCAGTAGGTACGGGGGGGGGGGGGAATCTTTTATCTACCCACATCCCTGTTTGTGTTATAGGACTGCTAACCAACCTGATCCTGCAGAGAAAGTGTTGGAAGGCTTTATGTTGTTAAAATGTTATCCAGCTTTCGAAATAAGAGCTTGTCCGGACAAGTGAAAAGGTTTTGCTTATTTGCTGTGATCACCATCTTGGGGTTCTTTTCATTTTCTCCCAGATCATCAATTGATCTGAGGCCAATTATTTTTTTTTAAATGGAAAGGGGAGTGTACAGTGTGGTGGGTGGAGTGAGAAATAGAAAGGGAAGTTAAGAGGGGTTTGAGGGGTGATAGGGAGAGAACTGGGATGGGGAGGGAGCACGGTCAAGAGTGGAGATAGTTGGAAGAGGGATGGAATGTGAATGGGGGTGGCAGAGAGAATGGAGGGGGCAGGGCAAGGAGACCAGTGAAATACTGGGCCTGGCTCTGGGGGGGGGGGGGGGGGGTGGATCCCCCCGCCCAAGAAAAATACACCCACCAAAACGCCGGCGCGAGCTCCGACGCTGATTTTTATTTCAAAAGGACGATCAACTTTTTTAAATTTTGACCTAATGATCTGTACGCCAATATTTGAATACAGATCAACATTCCACACTGGAACAAGGACACCCACAGCTCATAAATCAAAGCCTGTCAAATCAACTTTTGCTTGGATTTAGACGTAGACATGGTCGCTGGTAGTACTAGTACTAGCAGTAGTAGGAACAATGTTGGAGGATCAGGATGTCACTGATGACGATGTAAACTGGGTACAATGACTGAATGAGCCTGTTAAGGCTTGATTGGATTTGGTGCAACGATTATAATTATTCGCCTCCAATTCAATTTCCAAAGTGTTCGGATCGTGGACGCCTGCCCTAGTTTAGTAGTTAACAGTTGCCGTGACTACATGATTGTTGTATATAATGTAGCCACACAACAGACAACAGTAACAGTCAGTATGAGTCACAGAGACAGACATTTGACATTAATGACTATCGTCTCTCACTATAAAGTGAATGATGTCATGGGTGTGATCCTTATAAAGTGATATAATAACTTTATATAAGTGACTGTTCAGTGATTCAGTGCCATGGCACAGGGGACTCCGACTGGCACTGGACTCTGGAGAATATCAATATGTATATGACCAGTCGTTGTTGAAGAAGATTTATACTGCCTATCATCATGGATAAGCCTGAATAGGCTTGTTTTCACCATTAGGCAGTCTGTCGATAGAAAGCCCGAGCCTACACTTTTACCGACCCAAGGGATTTTTAACCTCCCACACCACATAGACATGGTAGGAGAGCAACTGGCCTTTGATGACGCTGTAACAGTGTAGACTGTAGTGTAGGTTAGACACAGCAGTGGAAATCCAAATTAGCAGAGATGGGGGGCACAGGGAAGTGCAACCAATTAGAAGTAGAACACAACAGCTATTTACCATACAGTTCTACCGCACATAATTCCTGTTGCTCTTGGTAATTAAAATTCTTGCGTGAGATGTGATATGGTTTTTATATCAGCTGCTCAAAACAGCAAGCTCAGCGCAAAACTTCCACTCACATGCCGCCAACATTCAGATGTTTACGTAAAGCAAACCAATATGGCTGTCTCCCATGATGCATTTGTGTCCTCATTTTACTATTTTAGTAGGATTTGTCTTTACGGTACTTAATATCAGGTAAATATGTGTACATTTCTGAAAGAGGACATCTATATACCCTATTATTAATATATTTTGGCATCCTGCAAATGCGGAAGTGAATTGGGTCAAGCTGGAACCAATCAGAACGTCTGAACTATAACGCTATGGTAAACGGGGTCAGTTGAAAGCACTTTTTCGATTGGTCGGCGTTGCAGTTCCACGTGATCCGTCTAAAATTACAAGACGGTTTGTCACGTCGTTTTCATGTCTCTCATCTGATCCTGGATTAAAAGTTTTCTATCGATCCCCAATAACAAGACGACATAACCTCTGACATTGTGAAGTTTTGGGAGAAACCCTGGCACACAATTTGGGACACTTCCAAGGAGATGAACTGCAACTGACAGCGCACCAACTGTGGGTGTGTTGTATTGTTGTTGATGAAGTTGATGTCTGACACTGTGCCACAGTCTGTGGACGTAAACTGACTTCAAACATGGCGGAACAAGGGACTGCTTACTATCAGGTATGTCTGTTATTTACCGTTTTGCGTACTGTGCGTATTTGTCGGGGCCACCAGGCAACTTGTAACATGTTCCTCCGTATGTTGGCCACCTTCGCTAGCCGAATGAGCAGTCAGTACTCAGCCGTTGACGCCTGAAGTTAGTGACCCAGATTCGGGAGGTGTGCGCGGCGGGCGGGGCGGGTGGCGACGTTGCACAGTGTCACTGTCAGCCGGACGCCGTCCCCGGGTCGCCCGGAGCCGGGCCACCCCCGGGGGGTGTGCCCAAGGGCTCAGCCATGGTCAACAGAACAGGGTCACCTCTCAATGGTCAACTTGTTACCGGATTCGGAATGATTCCAATGCCATAATGGGAGATCTGATCTGATGTAGAACTTGCCCAAAACCAAATCCTACTTAGTTCAAGTACTAGTAGTACTAGTAGTGAAGTACTTTCAATCGCGGAACCGCGGTGGTGTTTTTTTTTTATGTCACACCCACACACATACTGACATAGTTTCAATATGAATCTCCTAACTTCACTCTTCAGCAAGTTCAACTTCAGGACATTGGTCATTGCTGAGAGGCAGTCATGTAGGTTACATCGGAATGTCTTTTTATTACTTCAGATTTGTAGAGTACACAACAACTTCAATCAATAGCTTGGGATGATGATCAAATAATAGTACTCATCTCCTTAGACTAACTTCCACTAAGGCCTTAGACTTAAGCCGTGTTCACATGGGGAATGTAAATCGATTCGTAGAAAGCGACTTGCCTAGTTCGACGCACATTTCGCGTGTGAACGGGCATCTGAGTCGAATTACGGCTGAATCGATTTCTGTGATGCGCATACTCATGATACTGTAAACCACCTCTCGAGGTAGTTTACGTGAGTCAATTTCTGTGAATCGATTTATTTTGCCTGTGTGAATGCAACTGACTTACGTGAGGCGGATTAAGGATGTGACAGTCGAGACCTGAGTGTGTTGACTTTCCGGTAAATTTGCTTTATGAACCTGCTAGAGGTGCACATATATTTTTTTCATCATTTATTTGTAGGGTTTCACTGCCCAGCAGAAGTTTTGACCGTTCCAAACCAATACGATTCAGTACATACATATCTAGGTCGAACTCACTCTCTAGTGGTGACGTTGCCTAAGCGAAAACTGGCGCTGGTCAGGCTGGACTTGCTCATGCGCAGATATCGATTTCCGGCCCCAAGTACCGCCCGTGTGAACGGTCCGCTAATTCGATTCGTAGTATTCGCCTTGGCTGAATCGCTTTAGAGTTTGCCCGTGTGAACACGGCTTAAAGCTGCATAGTCCGATGAAGCATCAAATTTAAAAAATCAAAATAATCATCTGGATTTGATTCTACATTTCTAACTTAGATACTGGTGCACTTATTAAACATTTATCGCCACATAGAGGGGAATACTGAGGCAATATAATAGAACCTGGTACTGCAAAAGTCTATGGTGTCAGAGTTTTGGCGTGCTTGCCAAAATTAATTTAGCATGTTTGCACTTCAAATATCTCAAAAGTTACCCATTTAAAATATAAGCTACTTCCAACTAAAACAAGGTACATTATAACGATCAATGTAATATATTTATCTCAGAAAGTGACCGAAACTCAAAACCATTTGACTATGCAACTTTAAGCCTATGGACAGTAACGAGTACGGTACTACTTACTATCTAAAGCTGTATTCACACGGGCAAGTTAAAACGCCTCACGCAAAACCACTTGCCTAGTTCGACTCAGATTTGCTGTGTGAACGCACGCCTGAGGCGTTTTAGGGCTGAATCGATTCATATAAATCGTTTAATGTAAAACGCTTCGCTAGGTGGTATACAGGAAGCGATCTATGTTGAAACGTTTTATCTTGCCCGTGTGAACGCATATGAAGCGATTTAGGACGTTACACGCATGCGCAGTCGAGACCTTGGTTTGTTGACTTTCCGGTCGATCTAAAGCGCATATTATATAATTTAATTAATGAAACCGCTATCTATGCACAGATATTTTTTTTCATCATTTATTTTTAGGGTTTCACTGCCCAGCAGAAGTTTTGACCGTTCCAAACCAATACAATTAATTAAATACATATCTAGGTCGAATCCACTCTCTCGTGGTGGCGCTGGTCACACTGGACTTGCTCGTGCGCAGATATCGACTTCCGGCCCAAGTACTGCCCGTGTGAACGCGCATCTAATTCTAAATCGCTTCATATGATGCGCCTTGCCTAGATCGCTTTACATTTTGCCCGTGTGAATACAGCTTTAGACTAAGGCTTAGCCTAGCCCTAGGGCCAGGATCACCAGTCACTGATAATTCAGTGCTATTTTAGTATTTATAATAATTTATTTATAAGAAAATATGTAGGGCTACTGTGATTTTCATTACATTGGAGTGTCCGGCACTATGTTCGACATATTCACAATAAAAACTCCCGTTTCCAGGTGTAAATATTCTCAGTGGGCACCACACAATGTGACAAATGGACTGCCTATTGGATGTGAGGGTCACGGTGGTGGATTCCCCACGGACCTGACACGCTGACGCTGTGTCCGGGTAGGACCCGGAAAGGGTCCCCACAGCGCATCCTGAAGCCGGTGTTAGTGCGTGGCTGTGTCACTAGTCACTAGTCCAGTATGGGACCAGTCATGTCAACAGTGAAGGTGGTTGTGCATTAGATTCTAGTCCGTTTTGACCGCGTTGTGTGTATTCTAATTCAGTCCCTTCATTTGCACCGTCATCGTGTGGTGTGATTTGTGTGTGTCTATGGTTTCATCTACACAATTTCTCTTCTTCGTTTGATTGAAGTTGTTTATTGAGAGTCTACATTTAATATTTGTTTCACCACTCGTATTTTTATTTATTATAGGCTATCATTGAAAGCATTTATTCTACATTCACTGAGGTCTGAGGTGAAATAGCCATATTAAAGGCCATATGAACTGTCTACCTGTGGCAGAAAAGGTTAAAGTAGAGCACTTAGGCCACATGAAGAAATTGTCGTTTTGTTCACACAAATCAGGGTCAGACGGGTGGTTTTTATTTTTGTAATTTTTAGTATTTTATATCAGACAGCTCTAGAAGTTTCAATTTTTGAAATAAAATATTTTTATTTTGACATATTTGAGGCCTCCTGACATGTAAAACAACCGTACAGTTATGTAATGGTATTTAAAAATTACGAAAGTTGAATTGCTTCTAGCCCGGCGCATTCCTAACAGGTTTTTCTTTTTAAATTTACCCCAAAAAAATCATCAGGGGCGGGCGGGGACGATAACCAGTTTTATTTGGCCGTACCCATAAACTCACCGATAGGTGGGTCTTCCTCAGTCTGTAGTGTCATAATTATTATTAGTGACGCTTGATAATGGGTTTAATTGTAATTACTATTGTCACTAATGTCAGAGGCGGTAATTAATTAGTGGCGAGCTAGCTAATTATGTCGATTTCCTCACGGAATTATCCAGTCATGCATTAATTGAGATTACAAAATGGATATATAATGGCAAAAACTGTATTTAATAAAGAAATATACAACTTGAAGCTGAATGCAGCAGAGCAAGTGTGATTTATGTTTGAGATTGGGTCATTTCTGCTATTTGCAGATAACTATATTTATGTATTATAAATGTTTGTGGGTTGAAAACTCCGATGAAAACATAACGTGTTCGAAACCAAAGCACTTGCCTACACTTTCTTCTTGTATTTACACTGCCTAGCATGGATAAGTCTGAATAGACTTGTTTCACCATTAGACAGTTTGTTGATAGAAAGTGCGAACATACCCTTTTACCGACCCAAGGGATTTTTAACCTCCCACACCACATAGACATGGTATGAGAGCAACTGGCCTTTGATGGCGCTGTAAGTTATATACATCGGTGGAAATTCTAGGTGGGGGCACAGGGAATCGAACCACCAACCTTCAGATTAGGAGTTCGACCTAGGAAAGAAATCACACTCTAACCACTCCATAACAGAGAACACAACATTTGATCCTACATATCCAACTTTAGATACTGGAGTACTCGGTAAACTTGTATAATTTCTGCATAAAATGAATATTAAGTCAATTATATAGAATACATCATTGCTGCATGTCATACATGTGTCTATTTAGACAGTCCAGCATTTATTTAAAATGTATATACAGTAAAAACATCTCTAAATCGACCGACCTTGTGACCGACTTTAAGTGGTCCATTTAGGGAGGTGTTCGGTTTAGGGGATTAGAATAGGTTACAATGGTATTGTTGGGACCCAAGTAAAGCGATCGATATAGGGGAGTGGTCGATCTGTGGAGGTGGTCGGTTAGGGAGGTTTTACTGTGCATGTAAATTGGTACATGGGTTCTTCTTTGCTGCTGGTCCTAATTGGTTGGTCCTCACATTGGAACTGTTTTTGTCTAAATTAATTCTCCTTTTCATACCAAATGAAGAAAATTCCTTTTATTATACCCCAAAAAGCAATGACAGCAATCCAGTGAGAAAAAAATGTTTGGTTTATTTTTTATTGCAAAAATAGATTCATTTGTCACGCAAATATGACAGCTAAAAATGGGAATGGTGAAACAGTACTACTTGTGTTGGAAACTACTTCATTGTAGACCAAAATATTCAAACATAGCTAGTTTATTTGCAAAGTTGTAGCATGCAAAAATGTCAGAAAACTAATTTTAGGACTATTGAGTGTCTTGTGTGCAAAACAACGATGCTCGAAAGTGAGCATAACGCGTGTTTCATGAGGTGTCACGTCATGAAACACGCGTTCACCTTCAATTTTCACAATATCCAACCATGCAAGCCAGGAAAAACCCTGCTGCTTTAAATAGGATAGCATCATAGATGCCTAGTTCTGAACACAAAAGTTATAATATTATTTCCTGAAATGCATTAAAAGTGAAATAAAAAACTTTGTGTCACGGGTGAAACACGCGTAACGGCGAAAATTTATTTTGCGATACAAAATCCAACAATGGATCAAATCTCTTCTCGCCATGATTTTCAAATATATCGTGGGCATCTACACACCTACTGATGATGTGGTGTCAAGTCATAAACAGGATGTTGCGCTATGATGCTATTAGGGTGGCGTGTCACACTTCGATGAAGATGAAACACGCGTAATGGCGAAAATTATTTCGCGATACAAAATCCAATAATGGATCAAATCTCTTCTCACCATGATTTTCAAATATACCGTGGGCATCTCTACACACCTACTGATGATGTGGTGTCAAGTTATAAACAGGATGTTGCGCTATGACGCTATCACGCGTTCACCTGTTGTCATCTTCATCCTCTAAGTCATCGCAATATCTTTTTCTACATAAGAAAACTTATAACACTCAAAAGAAATATTTGCATACATGTAATGTGTACAAATAATGCCCTGAACAAATACCTTTTTTGCATGCTATTAGCAGTGTCTAACCTAAGTCATTATTGAGTGTCACATGAAACATATGTTACATGTGTTACAATTCCAAGAACATCAGAAGTTAGGGAAGTGTTCCGAGATTACTTTGAAATATGTCCACAGCATTAACAACTAATAAGCATAAATATTTTCACCATCTGTGGTGCTTGTTTCATCATGAAGGAACAACTTTTCCTTTCCATGTAACGCATGTTTCAGTGTCACAATTTTATATCTTCTCTGTTCTACTCTGAAGTGGACGAACACTCATAAAATTGCACTTAGTTACTCCTAGTGACTGCTGTTCAAAACCTAACTAGGAAATAATAAGGGTCTTGTTCTAAATATTACATAATGAAGGTTTTTGTGACGACCGAAACACGCGTAACATTCTCCACTTGGTCATGTTCGAAGCCACCCTGACTTGTAGTCTGGGTCCAAATTGTTTTTGTTTTAAATTGTGTCTTAAAATTGGATGTATATGGAACACAACAAGCCTAATTGGGATAGGCTGTAACATATTTCAGTTTTGACCTCCGATTCCCCCTTTTTAGGACCAAAACTGAAGAAGAACCCATTATAAGCAAAACTTGTAACACTCAAAAGACATACTTGCATACATGTAATGTGTAGAAATAATACCCTTAAAAAAAACTTTTTTTGTGTGCATACTGTTAGCAATTTCTGAGCCAAGTTATTATTGAGTGTCACATGAAACATGCGTTACATGTCGCATGAAACATGCGTTACAACTCCAATAACATCAGAAGTTATGGAAGTATTACAAAATTACTTTGAAATATGTCCACAGCGTCAAAAACTAATAAGCATAAATACCTTTTCATGCTCTGTGGTGTTTGTTTGATCTTGAAGAAAAAACTTTTCCTTTCCATGTCACACATGTTTCAGTGTCACAATTTTATAAGTCCTCTGTTCTACTCTCAAGTGGACGGACCCTTATAAAATTGCACTTACTTACTCCTAGTGAGTGCAGTTCAAAACCGTACTAGGAAAAAATAAGGGTTTAGTTCTAAATCTGACACTAGGCGGCTTTTGTGTCACACCGAAACACGCGTAACGTTCTCCACTTAGTCAAGTTCAAAGCCACCCTGACGTGCAATCGAGGTCCAAACTGCTTTTCTTTTAATTGTGCCTTAAAATAGGATATATGTGGAACACAACAAGCCTAACTAGGATAAGCTGTGACGTGTTTAAGTTTTTACCCCCGATTCCCCCTTTTTAGGACCAGCAGCAAAGAAGAACCCACAATTACGCAATTGGTTCAATTACGTACAAGCGGCAGCCACAGAAAGCTGTCAATTCATCTTTTAAAGTCTATTAATCTACATGATTTAATCAATTATTCACACAAAAAGTAGCTGGTTATGATAAAAAAACATTTGAACTTTATGTTTAGCATTTTAGATTGCAAATTATGCTAACATTTTTCTCTATATGGTTGTCTAAAAGCCTTGCCAGTGCTGCTGGACTAACTACAACACAATAGGAGCAACCAATTTCAGCACTCTCCCCTCACATATACAGTTTCACAAACTGAAAACCTGCAAAGGTATGCTTGGAGAGCATTTGTCTGAGTACGGTTCATATCTCAGCAGCCTATACCGGGTCCGTTTAAGACCTTTACTTTATCAGTAACATGTGAATAGAATCTACAACAGGGCTGTGGTTGCAGTGGCTGATTGTGGCATTGGCTGGTTGTGGCTGTGGTTGGTTATGGCTGTGGTTGCAGTGGCTGATTGTGGCAGTGGCTGTGGTTGCAGTGGTTGGTTATGGCTGTGGCTGTGGTTGCCGTGGCTGGCTCTGGCTGTGATTATTGTGGCTGGTTGTGGCAGTGGTTGCAGTGGCTGACTCTGGCTATGGTTGCAGTGGTTTTCTCTGGCAGTGGTTGGCTCTGGCAGTTGTTGCAGTGGCTGGTTCTGGTTGCAGTGGTTGGCTCTTGCTGTGGTTGCAGTGGCTGGCTGTGGTTGCAGTGGCTGGCTGTGGTTGCAGTGGTTGGCTGTAACTGGCGGTAACTATGGAGTTTCCGCTGTAACGAATGTATGCTTGACTTGGCGGTAACACTAACATGGTGGTAATGTAATTATTTCCCTTTCAGTGACTAAACATGTCACACAGCTAGCTTAGTCACGGTGGGGGGGGGGGGGGGGTACTGTCAGTAGGTGGGTGTTGGGTCATTCAGTATTAGAGCAGTCTGCAACAGCAAGGGTCACAGTGTGCTATATATAGTACATGGATGAAAGATTCCTGATTTATATTTACTGTCAATTGGATATAACGATCAGCCTAATATATTACCAGTCGGGATGGCCGAATGAGTTAGAGCGTCCGTCTCCCATGTTGGTAGATCGTGAGGGTGTGGGTTGGAGCCCTGGTCGAGTCAAACCAATGACTTACAAATTGATACTTGTTGCTTCCTAGCCTGGCGCTCGGAATTATTAAGATAGGGCAACAACTGGTTGGCTCAGTGTCAGGATAATGTGACTGAGTGGGATATCAGGTCATGGTGCCGGCAGCCTGATATTCCAGTGGCGCAGCACTATAAAGTCACCATGAGCGCACACTGTCGCAAGTCGGTAACCATCCTGATATGACCTCAGATGTTGCTAGGATGTAAAATAACAAACAAAACAAACAAAACCTAATATATTTATCTAAAAATATGGTAGAAACTCAAAGTGATCGGGTGATAAAACTTGAACATTATCTTTGTTTATTTAGAGGTAAAGTTTCATTTACAATAAATCAGGGGGTCTGACTTATGGTTCTTTGTCGAGAGGGGGGTCATAGTGACTTGTGTGTTTGTTGGGGGTCACTTATGGGTGTGTGTCGGCGGGGGGGATTCACTGTGAGTGTGACTTATGGGTGAGTGTTGGGGTTTCTCTGTGACTTGTGGGTGAGTGTCGGGGGAGTCACTGTGACTTATAGGTGGGTGTCGGGGGAGTCACTGTGACTTATGGGTGATTTGGGGGGAGGGTCTCTGTGACTTATGAGTGAGTTGGGGGGAGGGTCACTGTGACTTATGGGTGAGTTGGGGGAGGGTCACTGACTTATGGGCGAGTGTCATGGGAATCACTATGACTTATGGGTGAGTGTCGGGTTGGGGGGGAGGTCACTGTGACTTATGGGTGAGTGTCAGGGGAGTCACTGTGACTTATGGGTGAGTGTCAGGGGAGTCACTGTGACTTATGGGCGAGTGTCGGGGGAGGTCACTGTGACTTATGGGTGAGTTTCGGGGGGAGGCACTTGTAGACAATTTAGGCATGCATATAATTTTATGTATTTTTCAATGTCCTTTCTATTTGTTTTCCTGCCTTTAATCCAGATTGTACTGTAAAATGTCCTTTGATGCGTCACTGAGCCTCGGCTCTCTTTGCAGTTTGTTAAGTTAAATATGTGGTTTGACGTGCATTTGGTGCAAGCTTCTGATTCGTCAATAGCCCTGGTAAATGACCGACAACTAAACCCGCAGGGAGTTCACAGAAAGTGTGGAAAGTGGTCCACAGGCAGTTTGCAGAATGCCTGGAAGGCGGTCCACAGGCAGCTTGCGGTAAGCCTGGAAGCTGGTCCAAAGGCAGTTTGCGGAAAGCCTGGAAGCCGGTCCACAGGCATTTCACAGAAAGGCTGGAAGGTGGCCCACAGGCAGTTTTCGGAAAGCCTGGAAGCCAGTCCAAAGGCAGTTTGCGAAAAGCCTGGAAGCCGATCCACAGGCAGTTTGAGAGAAAGGCTGGAAGGCGGTCCAAAGGCAGTTTGTGGGAAGTCTGGAGGGCTGTCCACAGGCAGTTCACTGAAAGCCTAGAAGCCAGTCCGCAAGCAGTTCCGGAATGCCTGGAAGCCGGTTGCTGAAGACTGGACACGGTGGTCAAATCCGTAGAGCGAAGGCTTCCCATGCGGAAGGTTGTAGTACGAAAACCTCGTATAGTCAAACCAGTGGTACCTGTTGTGATATAGCCTTAGATGTTGCCAGGACTTAAAACTCCAACAAACAAACCATCTTGCTGAATGGCTGGTCATGTTATAGATGTTGCTTAATCCCAAGAACCCGGCAAATTGTCTAAACTAAAACACTACATTTATTCCTTCACACATATCCGACTTAGAGTTAGACACTGCTGCGTTTATTAATCATTTATTTCTGCATAGAATTAGAAGGAATATTAAGTCCATTTAATAGAACCTGTTAGTGTTACAGACTGTCCGTGAGATACAGGGGCAGACTGTCTCAGATACAGGGGCATACTGTTTCAGATACAGGGGCGGACTGTCTCATACAGGGGCAGACTGTCTCAGATACAGGGGCGGACTGTCTCAGATACAGGGGCAGAATGTCTCAGATACAGGGGAAGACTGTCTCAGATACAGGGGCAGACTGTCTCAGATACAGGGGCAGACTGTCTCAGATACAGGGGCAGACTGTCTCAGATACAGGGGCAGACTGTCTCAGATACAGGGGCAGACTGTCTCAGATACAGGGGCGGACTGTCTCAGATACAGGGGCAGACTGTCTCAGATACAGGGGCAGACTGTCTCAGATACAGGGGCGTGAGATGTCTCAGATACAGGGGCAGACTGTCTCAGATACAGGGGCAGACTGTCTCAGATACAGGGGCAGACTGTCTCAGATACAGGGGCAGACTGTCTCAGATACAGGGGCAGACTGTCTCAGATACAGGGGCAGACTGTCTCAGATACAGGGGCAGACTGTCTCAGATACAGGGGCAGAATGTCTAAGATACAGGGGCGGACTGTCTCAGATACAGGGGTGGACTGTCTCAGATACAGGGGCGGACTGTCTCAGATACAGGGGCGGACTGTCTCAGATACAGGGGCAGACTGTCTCAGATACAGGGGCAGACTGTCTCAGATACAGGGGCGGACTGTCTCAGATACAGGGGCATACTATCTCAGATACAGGGGTGGACTGTCTCAGATACAGGGGCAGACTGTCTCAGATACAGGGGCAGACTGTCTAAGATACAGGGGCAGACTGTCTAAGATACAGGGGCAGACTGTCTCAGATACAGGAGCAGACTGTGTCTAAGATACAGGGGCAGACTGTCTCAGATACAGGGGCAGACTGTCTCAGATACAGGGGCAGACTGTCTAAGATACAGGGGCAGACTGTCTCAGATACAGGGGCGGACTGTCTCAGATACAGGAGCAGACTGTATGAGGTACAGGAGTGTGTCATCAATTGTTGTGGTATTTTCCAAGTGGCCTGTTTTTCGAGGACCCCCCTCCATTCCGGCCTGCTGCAAACAGGTGACCCCGCTGACCTATTAACAGGCTGAAATGAACGCTCACAACATTTATTTATCCGCTTGTTTCTATTGTTATGCTGGTTTCACTTTGATTATCAAACATGGGAAGCTGACTTCCGCCGCAGGAAGGCACGGCATGCCGATATAAGGAACCTAAAATGATTTAAAAAAATTAAATGCACGATTAAATAATGAAATAAATAAATTTTAATGAAATAACAAAAAGATAAATTAATAACCCTTCTATACTCAGGCAGAGCAGGACCCTCTGCACGGTCAGTGGGATGTGTACAAGTATCTACAACAGCTCGTTCGCATGCGGAAGGTCGGGAGTTCGGTTCCTGGTCGAGTCAAATCAATTACGTTAATATTGATACTTGTCGTTCCTAGCCTGGTGCTTAGCATATAAACAGGATAGTGCAAGGACTGGTTAGCGCAGTTTCAGGATAATGTGACTTGAGTGGGATATTGGGTCATGGTGCTGGTGGCGTGATTTCCCAGTGGGGCAGCACTATAACATTGCCATGAGTGTGCACTGTCACAAGTCAGTACAGGTCCTGATATGACCTTAGATGTTGCCAGGACATAAAATTCCAACAACCAAACAACAACAGCTCGTCTTAGTGGTGTTTCACCAGGTAGTGAGGCACACCCCACCCCATACACACACATATTCATGGTGACTTAATAGTGCTGCCCCACTGGGAGACAAGTCCACTCACACCATGATCCGAAGACGCGTTGGCTGAATGAGTTGAGTGTCTGTCTCCCGTTTTGGTAGATTGTGGGTTCAGAACCCATAGGTTTGAACCCATATCGAGTCAAACCAATGACTTAAGAATTGATACTTGTCTCTTTATAGCCAGGCGCTCGGCATAATTAGCATATGTCTAGGACTAGTTGGTTCAGTGTCAGGATAATGTGACTGAGTGGGATACAATGTCATGGTGCTGGTGGCCTGGTCTCCCAGTGGGGCAACACTATAAAGTCGCTATAAGTGCACACTGTCACAAGTCGGTGCCCATCCTGATATGACCTTAGATGTTGCAAGGACGTAAAACTCTAACAACCAAACAATCAACTAACCATGATCAGATTTCAGACTCAGTCACATAAGCCTGATTCTGAGCTAACCAGTCCTGCCTTATCCTAGTAATGCCGAGCGCCAGACTAGGATTAGGAAGCAACACATATCAAATTTCTGTGTCATTGGTTTGAGTGATGTAGGTCAGGGGATGTTGGATAGGCTTACTGTCATATCAAATGGATGAAAGATCTCCATGAGTTCGCGCATCTCAGCAATATTATACATGCGGTTTTAACTGGAATTCAGTTTTTTCTGGCTGCCGAAACCCGAATTCTGTGGGTGTTTTAAAATTCAGTTTTTTTAAATTCTGGCCGCCGATAGACCTCTGAAATACACTATTTGCATTCCTCTCACGACTCAGTGGGATGCTGTGTCTCCACGATAACCTAAAATAAATGTCAGGTTTTTTTTTCCTGCACTCAATCACGCCTGAAAATATTTTTGTATTCACTTATTAGCGTTCACAAACTGCCAACATACGAGACAATAATTGAATATTTGGTTAAGTTATTCCAAATAATTTATATAATGATGCGCATTACAATTGCAGGTGACCCGCTTTACAATGAAGGTTCAGGAGACGGATTGATGGTTGTCAGCAGACTGTTGCGTCTACAACTCATGTTGTTGTTTATTGTAGGCGTCATTATGTTTAATCAAGGATGCCTTTGGGCTGTGCGTTTTGTGTATAAGGGTCACTCTCCTGAAAACTGGCCAGAAGTGTCACATGGAGAGTTAAAATCTAATATTTTAATTTTTGTACATTTTCTGGTTGCAAATGAAAGCTGGAAATCTCCCCTTTACATCTATGTTGAATATAAATTGATGAGATGAAAAATAAAGGTGTAGTCCATGATTAAGCTATGTCTTATGGCAGTATAACATGTGTGTCACACGTGTAACACATGTTTAGGACACCACACAGTCTGCTTAATAAATATCTAATCAGAATTAAATAATATCATACTTAGAAGCATATTAATCATGGCATAATATACAGAAAAATGTAGTACTTATATTGATTTAAAAGAAAGTAATTCCCAGCCACGCTTTATTCACTGAATAATTAGTGTACAATATTTGTGTGGCATCCAGACACCACTGGTTACACGTGTGATGAAAATTTGTAATGTTATTTCTGAAGACATGAACATTTTTTTTTTTTAATGTAAGCATGCATACATGTTAATAAATACTTCCTTTTTGATTTGGGAACTGTTTTGTTTGATATATCAATGCAATACAGGATGTTAATCAGAATTCAACCACGTCCCATGCTGACCAGTTTTCAGGAGAATGACCCATAAGTAAATGTGCACGGTGCGGTTAGTTTACGACCAGGGTCAAGTGTGCATGTTGATTTGGGAATGAAGGCCCCAATCCCTGCAGGATCCGCTTGTAAAAGCCGCACCCAGACTGTAGAGAAGCCATGGCAGCGGGGTGACGCTTAACATTACTATGATAGGACAAGGATTGGTTTGCTCAGTATCAGGATAATGTGAATGACTGGGTCAGTGACCTGGTCTCCCAGAGGGCAGCACTATCAGTATCAAGTCACTATGAATGTGTAGCGTCGCAAGTTAGTACAACAAGCAAACCAAACAAGTACATTCGTCACTTTTCTTGACGATTTATACTGTCTATCATGGATAAGTCTGAATAGACTTGTTTTCACCATTAGATAGAAAGCCCGAGCCTACACTTTTACCGACCCATGGGATTTTTAATCTCCCACACCACATAGACATGGTATGAGAGCAACTGGCCTTAACACTGTAAGTTATACACAGCGGTGGAAATCCCAATTGGCAGAGGTGGGGGGGCACAGGGAATCGAACCACTGACCTTCAGATTAGGAGTCCGACCTAGAAAAAAGACAGACACTCTAACCACTCTGCCACAGAGAACACCACAACTTCATAAGGTGAGACGTTGTTTGGGCTGATTCTGACCACATTTGCCTATGTCAATAATGGGGCTGACTTCGATCAGCACCTTACCAATATCTGCAGCTAACTCTGGGGTGTAAAACCCCAACAAAATCCCTGTTCCACATGTGCAGTCTGACACTCACCCTATACCTTCAGACCAGACCGGTTTTGAACATATCTCAATGAATGTGGGAAACTACCTTTGAATTAGCTGGTTATTTATTTTGACCAGGATTCGAAACCACAAACTCATCTGAATCCATGAATTCGTGGGTTCGAATCCTGGTCGAGTCAAACCAATGACTTTAAAATTTATACTTGTCGCTTCCTAGCCTGGCGCTCAGCATTATTAGGATAGGGCACGGTCTGAGTGGGATATCAGGCAATGGTGCTGGCAGCCTGGTTTCCCAGCAGGGCAGCACTATAAAGTCACAGTGAGTGTGCACTGTCACAAGTCGATACCCATCCTGATATGACCTTAATTGTTGCAAGGACGTAAAACAACAAACAACAAACTATCTTGTTGATACTACTTCTAAGTTTTTATGAATGAGCACTGCATCGAAATAGTTGTATTATACTTTTATATGAAATGTATGTTGCTTTATCATGGTTGTAAATCCTGGTCGCATGCAATTTCAATTCAAACACTCGAAACTGTTGTGATTGACAGGCCGGTCACCGTAGCAACTATTCCTTCCATGTCAGGTAATAGTCACCACACGGCAACATACAGTATGATGTCCCTCGCCAAGTGTCGTGATTGGTGGACACAGGAGAGGACCATGAACATTGACACTGGTGGCAGCACCACGTGACCTCGTGAAGTAGGACACCTGCCCCCAAATAAGGGTCAGGGTCTTAATTGGCAACCAACCGGCTCATCCAGTATTTAAGTCATCCAATGGGCAGTTTGCACGCGTACACACGCATATAAACACGCGCGCAGGAAGGAAGGAATTAAAGTGTGGCGGCCCACTACACTAACCAACAGACAGGAAGTACTACACTAACCAATAGACAGGAAGTAGAAGTGTATCGGCCCGCTACATCAACCAACATGCATGAAGTAGAAGTGTATCGGCCCGCTACACTAACCAATAGACAGGAAGTAGAAGTGTAGCGGCCCGCTACATCAACCAACATGCATGAAGTAGAAGTGTATCGGCCCGCTACATCAACCAACGGGCAGGAAGTAGAAGTGTAGCGGCCCGCTGCATCAACCAACGGGCAGGAAGTAGAAGTGTAGCTGCCCGCTGCATCAACCAACGGGCAGGAAGTAGAAGTGTAGCGGCCGCTACACTAACCAATAGGCAGGAAGTAGAAGTGTAGCGGCCCGCTGCATCAACCAACGGGCAGGAAGTAGAAGTGTAGCGGCCCGCTACACTAACCAATGGCAGGAAGTAGAAGTGTAGCGGCCGTACACAACCAGCATGAGTAGAAGTGTAGCGGCCCGCTACACTAACCAACGGGCAGGAAGTAGAAGTGTATCGGCCCGCTACACCAACCAACGGGCAGGAAGTAGAAGTGTATCGGCCCACTACATCAACCAACGGGCAGGAAGTAGAAGTGTATTGGCCCGCTACAATAACCAATGGGCAGGAAGTAGAAGTGTAGCGGCCTGCTACAATAACCAATGGGCAGGAAGTAGAAGTGTATTGGCCCGCTACACTAACCAACGGGCAGGAAGTAGAAGTGTAGCGGCCTGCTACAATAACCAATGGGCAGGAAGTAGAAGTGTAGCGGCCCGCTACACCAGCCAACGAGCAGGAAGTAGAAGTGTATTGGCCCGCTACACTAACCAACGGGCAGGAAGTAGAAGTGTAGCGGCCCGCTACACCAACCAACGGGCAGGAAGTAGAAGTGTAGCGGCCCGCTACACCAACCAACGGGCAGGAAGTAGAAGTGTAGCGGCCTGCTACACTAACCAGCGGGCAGGAAGTAGAAGTGTATTGGCCCGCTACACTAACCAACGGGCAGGAAGTAGAAGTGTATTGGCCCGCTACACTAACCAGCGGGCAGGAAGTAGAAGTGTAGCGGCCCGCTACACCAACCAACGGGCAGGAAGTAGAAGTGTAGTGGCCCACTACACCAACCAACGGCAGGAAGTAGAGTGTAGCAGCCCCTGCACAACCAACGGGCAGGAAGTAGAAGTGTAGCGGCCGCTACACTAACCAATAGACAGGAAGTAGAAGTGTAGCGGCCCGCTACACTAACCAACGGGCAGGAAGTAGAAGTGTAGCGGCCCGCTACACCAACCAACAGGCAGGAAGTAGAAGTATATTGGCCCACTACATCAACCAGCGGGCAGGAAGTAGAAGTGTAGCGGCCCGCTACACTAACCAACGGGCAGGAAGTAGAAGTGTATCGGCCCGCTACACCAACCAACGTGCAGGAAGTAGAAGTGTAGCGGCCCGCTACACTAACCAACGGGCAGGAAGTAGAAGTGTATTGGCCCGCTACACCAACCAACGGGCAGGAAGTAGAAGTGTAGCGGCCCGCTACACCAACCAACGGGCAGGAAGTAGAAGTGTAGCGGCCCGCTACACTAACCAACGGGCAGGAAGTAGAAGTGTAGCGGCCCGCTACACTAACCAACGGGCAGGAAGTAGAAGTGTAGCGGCCCGCTACACTAACCAACGGGCAGGAAGTAGAAGTGTATTGGCCCGCTACACTAACCAACGGGCAGGAAGTAGAAGTGTAGCGGCCCGCTACACCAACCAACGGGCAGGAAGTAGAAGTGTATCGGCCCGCTACACCAACCAACGGGCAGGAAGTAGAAGTGTATCGGCCCGCTACACCAGCCAACGGGCAGGAAGTAGAAGTGTAGCGGCCTGCTACACTAACCAGCGGGCAGGAAGTAGAAGTGTATTGGCCCGCTACACTAACCAGCGGGCAGGAAGTAGAAGTGTATTGGCCCGCTACACCAACCAACGGGCAGGAAGTAGAAGTGTAGTGGCCCACTACACCAACCAACAGACAGGAAGTAGAAGTGTAGCAGCCCGCTGCATCAACCAACGGGCAGGAAGTAGAAGTATATTGGCCCGCTACACTAACCAACGGGCAGGAAGTAGAAGTGTAGCGGCCCGCTACACTAACCAACGGGCAGGAAGTAGAAGTGTAGCGGCCCGCTGCATCAACCAACGGGCAGGAAGTAGAAGTGTAGCGGCCCGCTGCATTAACCAACGAGCAGGAAGTAGAAGTGTAGCGGCCCGCTGCATCAACCAACGTTCAGGAAGTAGAAGTGTATTGGCCCACTACATCAACCAACGGGCAGGAAGTAGAAGTGTATTGGCCCGCTACACTAACCAACGGGCAGGAAGTAGAAGCGTAGCGGCCCACTACATCAACCAACGGGCAGGAAGTAGAAGTGCAAATCGGTATTGTCAAGCCTACATCAAAAGAACCGACATTCACATGCTGTGTTAAGTCACGTGCCGTGTGAAGGTCACGCTCGGCCTGTCAGTACGCGCCGTGGTGGTGCCACCTCACTCGGCAGAAACTTCATTCTGTGATCTGTCCCAGGTAAACTATCACTTGTAAAGGCACTGTCACACTTTACTGGATTGAGGAAACAGATTGAAACGGACAAAAATATTTTAATCCGGTGTGATTCAGACTTGAAATGTATCGATTATGTAACGGACGGGTAACAGACGGTAATGGTTGATAACGTATGTGATGATCAATGGACAATTCAGTGTACAAAAAGGACTATAACGAACGGGAACGGATGTGTAATCGATATGTAACGGACGGTAACGGATAATAACCGCATATGTCAGTCCGGTGCAATCCGTTACAAGTGCATGCTCAAAACTTGTAACGGATCGGGCCGGATATCAACGGATATGCAACGGACACAAACCATACTTTGCCGGATATCAACAGACTTTGTTCCTTTTCAATCCATTTCCTCAATCCGGTAAAGTGTGACAGGTCCTTTAGTTGTAGGGCGTCCACATGACTAAAGAATGGCGCACGCTGCGCGACATCACGACTGATCAGATGGTTGATTGATTGATTCCTGATGGTTTACTGCCGTGTCGGCACCAAGTGCCATGTTCAATGTGAGATGGTACTAGTGTATATAGTCCGTATATGGTTTTGAGTTTGTCATTTCCTGAGATAAATATATTAGGTTGATCCTTATAATCTACCTTACTTTAGCTTGATTTGTTGTTGTTGTTTTACATCCTAGCAACATCTAAGGTCATATCGGGATGGGTACCGACTAGTGACAGTGCGCATTCGTGACGACTTTATAGTGCTGCCCCACTGTGAAAGTAGGCCGCCAGCACCATGAGCCGATGTCCCCCTCAGTCACATTATCCTCCCCATCCTGATATGACCTTAGATGTTGCTAGGAGGTAAAACAACAAACAAACACATTATCCTGACACTGAGCTAACCAGTCCTTGCCCTATCCTATTAATGCCGAGCACCAGGTTAGGACTCGACAAGTACAATTTGTTCATGCTTTTATCAGTTCCAATCAGGTATCGCATTTCTCAGTGAAATCGCTGATTTCACCAAAAAGTGAGATTCCAAACAAGCTGGGGGAGAAATCCTGTCCGTGAAAAAAGAAAACACTTTAAAATATTTGTTTGTCTTGAAGTCTTAAAACAGTTGGAATTTCATGCCCAAAATATATCAACGTATGTGCCAGATTGCACCGTATCAAGTGTAGGTGTCGTGGGGATGATGAAAATGGGAAATATTGCGCCTAGAGCAGGACTCAAACCCACATCTCTTTGCACTCCGGGCTAGTGTGCTAACTATTACACCACCTAGGCTCCCTGATACCACCATACTACCCACGTCTACCTGTCTATGTGGCTCCTTGCCTGAGAGTTCAGTGCAGACTACTACACTCGTCCCCCTGGAATTGTAAGTCTTTTAATGCTTACAATTACATACATACAGGCAATGCACTTACACATACATACACAGGGCAGGTTCAACAACCATACAGCATGTAGCATGTATAGGATCCTGGTCACGGCAACCAGTATTGTTGGGGTGATTAAAATGGGAAATATTGCGCATAGAGCGGGGTTAAAAAAACGTCAAACCCACATCTCTTTGAACTCCAGGCCAGTATGCTAACCATTACCCCTAGGCTCCCTGATACCACCATACTACCCACGCCTACCTGTCTATGGGGCTCCTTGTCTGAGAGGTCAGTGCAGACTACTACAGTAGGTTTTAATAATTGTATTGGGTGGGGGGGGGGGGGTGCCCCCAAACCTCCATAGTTTTTCAGAGATTTTAATATTTTTGTCACTGGGACCCCTGCCAATGTACTGCCTGCTGGTGCCTGGGGGGTGACTGAAGCTGTGTCTAGACTTGTTCGTATTTACTTCCGGTCAGGGCAAACAAATGACTTATCACATTTATACTTGTTGCTACCTAGTCTAGTTTTTGGCATTACTAGGAAAGGACAAGGACTGTTTAGCTCAGTATCAGGATAATATGACTGAGTCGGATATTGGGTCATGGTGCCAGTGGCCTGTTCTCCCAATGGGGCAGCACTATAAGGTCTCAATCAGTGCACACTGTCATAAGTAGGTACATGTTCGTATATGACCTTTGATGTTGCTAGGATGTAAAACCCCGAAACAACTGATGTGAACTTACTTTGAACCCTTAAGTGCCTGTCACACTATGCCGGATTGAGCAACGGACAGAATTGTCTAGTCTGGTGGTGGGTGATAAGTATTAAAATGTGTCAAAGTGTTGCGACATCGGGTCTACGAACAGACATGAACGGATAACCAATGGACGAAACTAAATCAAACCGGACAAGAACCGTAGACGTCAGTCCGGTAGCATCTGTTCTTAGTTTTGTGCATGTTCAAAACTTGTACGGACACAAACCGGACATTGTTCGTTTTCTGTCCATTTCCCCCAATCCGGTGAGGTGTGACAGGGCCTTTAACCACATACTTCCTGATGACCAAACTGAGAACGCCGCAGGGTAGGACCGTAAGGACTGCCTGGTTGCCCGGGGCACCTAGTTTACTCGGTCGGGAAGGTGAAGTTCTCGATGACCTGCCCAAACGGGCAAGTCATCATTTTTTTGATCTGCAGTAGCAGATTTCAGTTTCAATTGGCTGATTTGGGCTTGGGCAAGCTACTCGAGTAAGTAGAAAATTCAGTCGCTTACTGATTGGGAAAGTGGGGGGGGGGGGGGGGGAGTTACTGTCCTACCCGGTTTTAAATGGAGTTTGTCCTACATTTGTTTCTGAATTGGGTTGCGGGGAAATTGTGCTAACATGTATCCTACATTAAAAAAAAATACCGCTTCATATGTAGAAGTGTCCTTCACCCCGACCCGAGCATAGTCAAGGGTCTGACTAGTGGCTGTGTCGACATCTACTTTGGTATAGATCTTGATAGGAGTGTATAACCCGGTACGTATGAAGTGTGACAGTGATAGAAATAAGCAGAACAATCACACCAGACAAGTCTGGTGTGATTTTCACTTGTCTGATGTGATTTTCACTTGTTCACAGTACTTACCTTATATGCATGTATACTTTATTGGTCTTGGCTACAAATGAATGAGAACACCAAAGTAGATCTGGGTTGGTAATAGTTTATATCGTATATATAGCAAACAAAATGGCGAAATACCTGTTTTTCAGCCCAAAATTTTCACTTGTCCAACGGGCTAGCTGAAGCTATATTCTACTTGTCTGTGCCTATTCTCACTTGTCCCGGACAAGCGGACAAGCTCTTATTTTGAACGCTGCCAGAGGTGGTCACCTGCTTGCCCGAGTGTCGTGTTGTGTATACCAGCCTTTAGGGCAGCAGTAACCACTGCGCCTCAGCCACACCTCACTCTCACACACACTCACTCACTCTCACACACACTCACTCTCACTCACTCTCACGCAACACTCACCACACGCACACCACATATTAGTACACAATGCATACAGACACCGGACGCAGTATTCCAATCGGTAGAGTGCAAGCTTCCCACGAGGAAGGTCGGGAGTTCGAATCCCAGCCGATCAAACCATATATAAAATTGATACTTGTCGCTACCTAGCCTGGCGCTCGGCATTAATAGGATAGGACAAGGACTGGTTAGCACAGGGTGGGAATATTCAACAGTCACATTCATTATCATAATGAATGTGACTGTTGAATATCTGGTTATGGTGCTGGCGGCCTGGTGCAGCCTTGGGGCAGCACTATAAAGTTGCCATGAATGCACACTGTAACAAGTAGTTACCCCGTCCTGATATGATCTTAGATGTTGCTAGGATTTAAAACAACAGACACAAAACATACCTACACACACACACACACACACACACACACACACACACACACACACACACACACACACACACACACACACACACACAGACACAGACACACTCTCACACACACACACACACAGACACACACACACACACACACCACCCAGTTATTTCAGGTAGTCAAACGAAACGGATATCGAATGTAATATATGCTGAATGAACAATATAAAGGAAGGAAACTAGTGAGATTTGGTTAAGTCGGACTGTGTGCTCATCGCGTGCTCGCAGCACGCATGTGGCATTGTAGGAGCTGGCAAACATGGCGGCAATTAACAATCAGAGAGGAGCCCAGACAACTGCGGAACAAGCACCTTTATTTTTCTAGCGGGTTTTTCCCCCCATTTGAACTTTATTAAAGCTGCATAGTCCGATAAAAGCATCAACTTTTTCAAACCAAAACAAATAGATTTGATCCTACATATTTAGATTAGATACTGATGCACTTATTGCCACATAGAATGTAATACTGAGTCAATTTAATAGAATCTGTTACTGCTGAAGCGTGTGTCAGAGTTTTGGTGCACTTACGACAATTAATTTACCAAGTTTGGGCTTCAAATATCTCCAAAGTTAGCCACTTGAAACTAAAGTAAGATAGAGTATATAACCATCAACCTAACATATTCATCTCAGAAAATGACAGAAACTCAAAACTATCGGACTATGCAACTTTAAGAGAAGCATATCATCCCCATTCGCCCGTACATTTTCATTTCCATTAAATTTTGAATAGTTTCATTCGCTAAAGGTGCTTGCTCCGCAGCTGTCTGGGCTCCTCTCTGATCATTCATTCATGCCACATTGTCCTGGCTCCTACAATGCCACACGTGTGCTGTGGGCACGCGAGCAGCACGCATTCCGATTTAACACTACATGTTAACGCTGCATAGTCCGATGAAATATAAAATTTTCAAAACCAAACCAATTATTTAGATTTGATTTTACATATCTAACTTAGATGCTGATGCACTTATGAAGCATTTGTTTCTGCATAGAAGGCAATACTGAGTCAATTTAACAGAACCTGTTACTGTGCAGAAGTCTATGGTGTCAGAGTTTTGGCATGCTTGCCAAAACTAATTTATCATGTTTGCACTCGAAATAACTCAAATAGTTTATTTACCATTAAAAATAAATGTAACTTTGAACTAATGTAAAGTAGATACTAGTGATTGATCTAATATATTTATCTTTAAAAAAAATACAGGCATTCAAAACCATCGGACTATGCAACTTTAAAGTGGGTGCCAGGAGATGCTATGGCGTACCACTGCTGGTCGATGAGGGCGGGTCTGCTGGCCTACTTCGGCAGGCATTGTCAGGTGGGAGAGTGCAGGCAGGCTGGTGGCGCCTTTTTTGGGGGACCGGGCGCGGTGGCCTAATCGGTAGAGAGCCAGGCCTCGCATGCGGAAAGTCTGGAGTTTGGTTCCCGGTCGAGTCAAACCAATGACTTTAAAATTGATACTTGTCACTTCCTAACCTTACGCTCGCCATTAATAGGATAGGACAAGAACTGGTTATCTCAGTGTCAGAATAATGTGTCTGAGTGGGATATTGGGTCATGGCACCATTGGGGGCAGCACTATAAAGTCGCCATGAGTGGACACTGTCACACGTCGGTACCTGTCCTGATATGACCTTTGTTGCTAGGGCGTAAAACTCCAACAACCAACCAACCTCTTTATTTGGGTGCCACGCCTTGCAGCCCTCCACTAACACAGCGGGGTGAGGGTATCAGATGACTCTGTGTTTGACTGTTTGTTGGAGTTTTACATCCAGGCAACATCTAAGAGCGATGAAAGTTCTCCGCGATTTCGCTGATTTCCGCGATTTTTGTTATTTACAGATTAATATTAAAGTTGCATAGTCTGATGGTTTTGAGTTTCTGACATTTCTCTGAGATAAATATATTAAATTGATCATTATTATCTACCTTAGTTTGAAGTAACTTTTAATTGTAATGGCTACGTTTGAGATATTTGAAATTCAAACATGTGAAAATAATTTTGACAAGCACGCCAAAACTCTGATACCATAGGCTTCTGCAGTAACAGGTTCTATTAAATCGACTCAGCGTTCCCTTCTATGTGGCAACAAATACTTAATAAGTGCACCAGTATCTAAGTTATATATGTAGAATCAAATCTAGATAATTGCTTTGATTTTGAAAATTTGATGCTTCATCGGACTATGCAGCTTTAAAGCAAAATGCCATGGAATCATGATGTGTATGGCAACTATTGGGTAGTTCGAATCCCATTCTTATAGGCTATGAACATAAAACCCAAGCAAGAACGAGTTAGGTATGGGAGATAATATAGGCACAACAAAGATAGTTGAACCCTGAGTTCCGGTGTAGCAGGAAATCGCAAACCCTGTAAATCGCAAACCCCCACTTGTGATTTCCTAGGAAATCACAAACCCCCATGCCATATATGGGCATGGGGGGTTTGCGATTTCCTAGGAAATCACATATCCCCCCTGGAGATCACAAACCCCCCATGTTAATGATACAGATAGTTTTTCTGGTTGTTCTTATTGATGTAGTCTAGTATCTTTGACAACAAATTGATCTGGTCCCCTAGCCTTCTTATGGCAGTGAATATGGCCCTTGCTGTGAGAGGCATGAAATTAAAAATAATCAATTAATCCATCTCATGAGGGATCCCCTTATATGAAAATAAATGTGGCAGCCTATGTATGTGCAGCCGATGTATGTGCAAAGTGCCTGATAGTTTTGTAGGGAATTGGATATTTGTTAGTTCAAAGTGTTTAAATAAGTTGTGCTGGCTTTTCTTAATGTTGTGGTTTAGTATCTTTGACAAAAATTGATCTGGTCCCTTATCCTTCTTGTGAGTGATCAATAGCAGTGAAAAAGGCCTTTGCTGTGACAGCATGACAATTAATCCATCTTGATCCTCCTTGAATCCATTTTATTAGAAGTTCAAAATCAAACATAGGCGTATAGCTGCCCTGCTTGTGGTGATAAATGCTACAAAGCATGGGGGGGGGGGTTTGTAATTTCCAGGGGGGGTTTGTGATTTCCTATTAAATCGCAAACCCCAGGGTGTGCAATTTCCAGGGGTTTGCGATTTACTGCCACACCAGCATTTTCCCATGATTCGCTGACGGTGCTAATCCTATGGTTGGTGTTGCCGTCGTTGTAATAATGTCGGCTTGATTTCCGCGTTTTTTGCCAGAGGCCACTTTCATCCATGATCTAAGGTCATATCAGGACAGGTACCGACTTGTGACAGTGCACACTCATGGCGACTTTATTCCACTACCCCACTGGGGAGACCAGGCCGTCAGAACCATGACCCGATATCCCAGCTAACCAGTCCTTGTCATATCCTATTAATGCTCAGTCTTAGGCTCGGTAGCGACAAGAACAAATTTGATAAGTCACTGGTTTGACTCGATCAGGATTTTTGAACTCCCGATCTTCCTACAATGGGGTGCAGGGCTGTCAATAATGGGCACTTTGACGGTAAAAGCTTCCATGTATGGCCTACAAAGGGAGGCAGGGTTGTCAATAAGGGGCGGTTTGACAGTAAAAGCTTCCATAGATGGTCTACAACGGTGTGCAGGGCTGTCAATAATGGGCACTTTGACAGTAAAAGCTTCCATAGATGGCCTACAACGAGGGGCAGGGCTGTCAATAATGGGCACTTTGACAGTAAAAGCTTCCACAGATGGTCTACAATGGGGTGCAGGGCTGTCAACAATGGGCACTTTGACGGTAAAAGCGTCCATATATGGCTTACAAAGGTGGGGCAGGGCTGTCAATAAGGGGCGGTTTGACAGTAAAAGCTTCCATAGATGGTCTACAATGGTGTGCAGGGCTGTCAATCAGGGGCGGTTTGACAGTAAAAGCTTCCATAGATGGCCTACAACGAAGGGCAGGGCTGTCAATAATGGGCGGTTTGGGGGTAAAAGCACCTGCAGATGGCCTCATTGGGAAGTTGAATGAAAATCAATTAAATTTGGGCTCAGTCGAGTTGCCGTGGTTACCGCTGGCTCAGCACGCCCCGCCCACTTCCGGTTTGATTCTTCTCCCTCCTGATCCAGCACGTGGCGGGGGGGGGGGGGGGGGGTGCTGCTAGGCACAGCCAAGCGTGGAGAGGGGAAGCACCCTCAGGCCTGTCAACAAAACTTGCAGGGCGGATGGGTGGGGAAAAGTCTGCCTTCAACACCGCCGGATAGTGTCAGTTGTATGCGGGGTATGTGAGGTATATTGGAGTGTTTAGGATATGGCCGAGGTGTCTTCTAGGCCAGTTTGCGGGGTAATTTCCTGCGGCAGTGTGTTGGTTCCACTAACTAACATATGTGGGTCAAAGTGACACTGGCACTTCTTGTACCAGTCTGCTAGTAACCAGGCGGTACTGTGTTTTACCAGATCCCTGGCCGAATCGGTACAGCGCAGGCCTCGCATGCGGAAGGTCGAGAGTTTGGTTCCAGCTCATGTAAAAGCAATGATTTATAACATTGATACTTGTCGCTTCCTAGCCAGGCGCTCAGCATTATTAGGATAGGGCAAGGACTGGTTAGTTCAATGTCAGGATAATGTGACTGAGTGGGATATCGGGTCATGGTGCTGGTGGCCTGGTCTCCCAGTGGGGCAGCAGTATAAAGCTGCCATGAGTGTGCACAGTCAGTACCCGTCCTGATATGACCTTAGATGTTGACAGGGCATAAACTAAAAAAAAACAATCTTTAATATCACAAGGTGATGGCCCTGATGGCGGGTTCGAGCTACCAGATCCCTGCTAATAACCAGGCGGTACTGTTGTTTTATGTCACCATGTGGCGCCCCCTGGTGGCGGATTTGAGCTACCAGATCCCTTCTGGTCTGCGCTACTACTAGTCTGACTAAGCGGCGTTCACTGAGAGCACTGTCTCCTATCAAGGACCTGCTGTGTGACATCACGACTCACGCCATGCCCGTATTAGGATCCGCACGACCAGGAGCCATGCAGATTACCGGGAACCCACCCCCACACACACCCACACGCCCTAGTGAGCGCTTGGCGGGGAGAGTGCTAAGTGCAGCGCGGACGGATGTGAACGTGGTTTATCTGGTGTTACTCGGATGGCCCGTCAATACGTGTTGGATCAGCTACTGCCGCCAGGGGGCAGGCACACAATTTGCGCACACGCAGCTGTCACGTGGTACCGAAGTGGCATCTCACTTCCGGTCTGTCAGCAAGTCCGATATGTCGCTATTTGGCGAAATGATGTATGAATGTTGGTGAATCTTTAATAAGCCGCTCGTGGTGGGTTGTGGATGGTGGATGAACTTGTTGTAAACCTGGGGGGGGGGCCGTGTGGGTGGTCAAGTAACCTGTAGTAAATGGGGATTTGGATGGTCGGTTAACCTATAGTAAACCGGGGTCCTGGCCCCTGTGGATTGTCGGTGAACCTGTAGTAAACCCAGGTTGCGGGTCCCTGTGGATGGTGATGGTGGGTGAACCCGTAGTAAACCTGGGGTGCTGGCCCCTGTGGATGGTCGGTGAACCTGTAGTAAACCCGGGGGTGCTGGCCCCTGTGTATGGTCGGTGAACCTGTAGGAAACCCGGGGATGCTGGCCTCTGGATGGTCGATGAACCTGGAGTAAACCCATGGTGCTGGCCCCTGTGAGTGGTCGGTGAACCTGTAGTAAACCCGGGGTGCTGGCCCCTGTGAATGGTCGGTGAACCTGTAGTAAACCAAGGGTGCTGGTTCCTGTGCGTGGTCGGTGAACCTGTAGTAAACCCGGGGTGCTGGCCCCTGTGGATGGTTGATGAACCTGGAGTAAACCCAGGGTGCTGGCCCCTGTGAGTGGTCGGTGAACCTGTAGTACACCTGGGGTGCTGGCCCCTGTGGATGGTCTGTGAACCTGTAGTAAACCCGAGGATGCTGGCCTCTGTGGATGGTTGATGAACCTGTAGTAAACCCAGGGTGCTGGCCCCTGTGGATGGTTGGTGAACCTGTAGTAAACCCAGGGTTCTGGCTCCTGTGAGTGGTCGGTGAACCTGTAGTAAACTCGGGGTGCTGGCCCCTGTGAATGGTCGGTGAACCTGTAGTACACCCGGGGTGCTGGCCCCTGTGGATGGTCGGTGAACCTGTAGTACACCCGGGGTGCTGGCCCCTGTGGATGGTTGGTGAACCTGTAGTACACCGGGGTGCTGGCCCCTGTGGATGGTTGGTGAACCTGTAGTACACCCGGGGTGCTGGCCCCTGTGAGTGGTCGGTTAATCTGTAGTACACCCGGGGTGCTGGCCCCTGTGGATGGTTGGTGAACCTGTAGTACACCCGGGGTGCTGGCCCCTGTGGATGGTTGGTGAACCTGTAGTACACCCGGGGTGCTGGCCCCTGTGAGTGGTCGGTTAATCTGTAGTACACCAGGCTGCTGGCCCCTCTAGATGCTTCTTCCCAGCGGACACAGCCTTAATCGACGTTTTGATACAAAGCTGGGCTGTAATGGGCGCAGGTCGGGCAGTCGGGTCAACTTCCGGTGCCGTAACTAGCGCCCCCTGGGGCCTCTCTGGAGCACTTTCACCAACATTGCCATAACCGGACAGCAACAGATGCAACACTTGCATTCCTATATTCAGGGATGAAAGATTGTCGCCGATTTCAACTAATCCAGTATGCAAGATGGATATGTAGGTTCATAGTCTGTTGCTATCCACCCTACTATACAGAGCCGAGGCCTGGACAGTGTCCAGGCGACAGGTGGAAAAGCTGCATGCGTTCATGATGCGACATCTGCGTTCAATCATTAGGCTAATCTGGAAGGACAAAGTGACAAATAAGGAAATACTCGAATGGACGGGGATGCCCTCTATGGAAGATCTTCTGATCAAAAGAGGATGTCGTCAGACAGGCTACCAACGCAGATCCTCTATTCTCAACTGTCTTCTGGTTACAGAAAGAGAGGGCACCCTTGTCTCCGGTTCAAGGATACCTTCAAGAGAAACCTGAAGCTGAGAGACATTAAGATCGACTCATGGACATCACTCTCACAGCAGAGAGCTAAATGGAGAGCGACAGTCAAGTAATGAAAGCAGTCTTTGTCGCATCGCGACCGACATCATGATGATGATGAGTCCGTTGCATAGTCCGATAAAAGTATCAACATTTCAAATGTAAAACTTGTACATTTAAAAATTTGCAAGGACTATGCAAGTTAGTGTTACACAGCGGCATCAAACTGCTAAGGGGACCAAGCACTGAGTCAAATCAAATATGTACCTGATTAATATCTGGTGCTGCTAATTCGGCAGTTTATTGTATTTTATTGCATTCATTGATTAAGCAAGGGACATTTCCATCACTGACAACTGATGGTTTCCAGAGAGCATGGAAGTTGTGTCAAACCATTGACTTTAAAATTTATACTTGTCGCTTCCTAGCCTGGCGCTCGACATTATTAAGATAGGACAAGGACTGGTTAGCTGTGTCAGGATAATGTGACTGAGTGGGATATTGGGTCATTGTGCTGGCGGCCTGATTTCCCAGTGGGGAATCACTATGAAGTCGCCATGAGTGTGCACTGTCACAAATCAGTATCAATCCTGATATGACCTTAGGTGTTGCTAGGACTTAAAACCACCAACAACAACCAGAGGGCATGCACACTCAAGTGAAAACCTGTTGTTTATTGGGACTTCATTATGGGTCAACTTTGTAACATGTGCTAAGTTTGTATGGAGTTGCTATTTAATGCGATGATTATTGAGCACTCCCATGTATAAAAAATTGTTTAAAGGAATAAATAACAATGTGGCTATCAGTGTGTGATCACTGAACTAAGATAAGAGATGCGGTGCGGTGTTAGCGAATCAAAACTGGTTTTGGCGGGGATTTCTAGGTTAGCGTCGCAAACTCAGTACGCAAGGAGCGGTGTTAGCGCAAACACACCGAGTGTAAGCTAACACCGTGTCATGCATACAGGCCCAGCAGGGTGGAATGGTCCCACCTCCCTACACAGTACACAGTGTGGGTGGCCCCATCTGGTGGACAGTTCCCGAACCAAAGCAGGGTGGGTATTTGTAGGTTTGTGAACTGGATAATTGAGTTCCACTGATAGTTCTTGAGCATTTTGTCCCACGTTGTCATCATGGGTCCCCTTGTTGTGCTCATGAATCCCCATGTTGTTATCATGGGTCCCCATGTTGTCCTCACGAATCCCCAAATTGTCATCATGAGTCTCCATGTTGTCCTCTTGAATCCGCACATTGTTATCATGGGTCCCCATGTTGTCCTGACGAATCCCCACGTTGTCATCATGGGTCCCCTTGTGCTCTTGAATCCCCACGTTGTTGCCATGGATCCCCATGTTGTGCTCATGAATCCCCATGTTGTGCTCATGAATCCCCATGTTGTGCTCAAGAATCCCCATGTTGTCAATATGGGTCCCCATGTTGTGCTCATGAATCCCCATGTTTTCATCATGGGTCCGCTTGTTGTGCTCATGAATCCCCATGTTGTCATCATGGGTCCCCTTGTTGTGCTCATGAATCCCTGTTGTTATCATGGGTCCCCATGTTGTGCTCCTGAATCCCCATGTTGTCATCATGGGTCCCCATGGTGTGCTCATGAATCCCCATGTTGTCATCATGGGTCCCCTTGTTGTGCTCATGAATCCCCATGTTGTCATCATGGATCCTCATGTTGTGCTCATGAATCCCCATGTTGTCATCATGGGTCCCCATGTTATGCTCATGAATCCCCATGTTGTCATCATGGGTCCCCTTGTTGTGCTCATGAATCCCCATGTTGTCATCATGGGTCCCCTTGTTGTGCTCATGAATCCCTGTTGTTATCATGGGTCCCCATGTTGTGCTCCTGAATCCCCATGTTGTCATCATGGGTCCCCATGGTGTGCTCATGAATCCCCATGTTGTCATCATGGGTCCCCATTTGTGCTCATGAATCCCCATGTTGTCATCATGGGTCCCCATGTTGTCCTCACAAATCCACACATTGTCATCATGGGTCCCCTTGTTGTGCTCATGAATCCCCGTGCTGTTATCACGAATCCCTACATGGATCCTATATTGTCCTCTCTTCCCGATCTTGTCCTCGTGGGTCCCTATGTTCTCACAAATCCCTACTTTAACTGGTCCATGAGTGTTCAACCAGACTCCCGACTACTGCTACAAAGTGCGCAGAACCCGGAGCTAGTTGAGCTGCGTCCCGCCAGCTGGCGCCACCCATGTGAGGGTCACTCACTGGCTGGTTCGCGTTATTGACTCGGGGAGGCGCCACACTGGGTACAGGTCTCCTCAAGTGGGATGTGGTGCCGATTGTGCTGGCTGTACATCTATAGGGAAACTGTCCTCTCAGATGTTGTGGTCCACTCTAGTAGCAGTAGCGGTCTGCTCTGACATAGCAATAGATTTAGTGGGCTGGTGTAGGGGGGCCACTCGTGTGTGAGGGTCTGCTCACGTGTGATGTGGATGTGTGCTCTAGTGTGGAGGCCCGCAGTGATGTGGAGGCCCGCTGTGGTGTGGAGGCCCGCTGTGGTGTGGAGGCCCGCTGTGGTGTGGGGATCCATTACACAGGGATGAAAGATCTCCACGATTTCCCGGATTTCCGGCGATTTTTCCTGTAGCTATAAGTATATACTAGTACGACACGGCGTAAATAAACCGTCAATCAATCAATCAAATGCCGCAGCAATATGTGGTGCATACGCCACAGCACTATCAGCGTATACTACTAATAGTAATAAGTGCTTCAAACATATATATGTAATAAACCCGACTTCCGGGAATTTTCCGCGATTCCCTGACAGTGCTAAACCTACAGGAGAATATCAGCATTTCCGCTTTTTTCCCCAGAGACCACTTTCATCCCTGATTACAGAGGGCACCATGCTGCTACTTGGGGCACAGTGTTTGTTTGTGTGTACGTAAAGCACTTTGTGCATGATTAGTGTGTCAGTACCCCACCCTGCTGAAGTCCTCTGCCAAATGGTGATTGCTGCCTACCAGTGCCAGAGTTGTATTCTCCGGGTCACCACTGTGAGTCTGACGAGCCTTGTGTGTGACAAACCTACCAGACAGTAAGTACCCTGTGCGGGAAGCTGGCCACATAGTAGCTCATGGCCAGACGGGATGGCCGAATCAGTTGAGCGTCATCTACGGTCATATCAGGAATGGCACCGACTTGTTAGTTAGTTTGTTTGTTTGTTGTTGTTTTATGTCCTAGCAACATCTAAGGTCATATCAGGACGGGTACTGACTTGTGACAGTGTGCACTCATGGTGACTTCATAGTGCTGCCCCACTGGAAGACCAGGCCACCAGCACCATGACCTGATATCCCACTCAGTCACATTATCCTGGTACTGAGCCAACCAGTCCTTGCCCATTCCTAATAATGCCGAGCGCCAGGCTAGGAAGCAACAAGTATCAATTTTTACGTCATTGGTTTGACTCGACCGGGGTTCGAACCAACGACCCCACGATCAACCAACACGGGAGACGGACGCTCTAACTCATTCGGCCGTCCCGTCTGGTTGGTACCGACTTGTGACAGTTCATTCATATGACAGCTTTGTAGTGCTGCCCCACTCGGAAATCAATTCGCTTGCACCATGACCCAGTATCCCACTCATTCACATTATCATGAGACTGGGCTAACCAGTCCTTTCCCTGTCCTATTAATGCCAAGCACCAGGCTAGGAAGCGACAAGTATCAGTTTTATAAGTCATTGGTTTGACTAGACTGGGAACCAAACTCCCGACCTTCCGCATGCGAGGCCCGCGCTCTACCGATTCGGCCACCGCGCCCGGCGCGGCTATGTGTTCATTGAAGGCTTGTTTATTTACAGGGGTGACAGATCTCCGCGTTTTCTCGGATTTCTTCGACAAACTTAGATGTTGCGAGAACATGAAATCCTAGATAATAGACTACATCGCCATTCCAGCAGCGCGGTGCATTGTGGGATGCATGGAAGAAAAACAAACCGGCGAGAAGCACATGGCAGATGCTAATACACTGCGTGCAGCTATGAAATGTGCTAGTTTCAGCTCATCTCAGCCATTGTTTAAAACATAGAATACCAACAACAAAATATATATAATAAATTAAGATGTTAATCTTTTATCCAGCATTGCATATACATCAATATAATCAGCACATCTTCTGCCATGTGCATTTAGGTTTAGACAAATCTGGGCACTAAGACTAGTGTTAGAGCCATAGCCAGAGTTAGTTTTACTTATTTTATTCATGTTTTTATTTATATCCTATGGTTAATGACATATGTAGAGATTGGAAATGAGTAGGGTTAATCAGACATTGGTTATATATTTCTCTAAAACAAGTTTCTGTTGACACATTTGGCATTTTAAAATTTAGAACAAAAAGTAATCATGGTGATGTGGATATCAGCCTAAAGGTGACATTGTTTTGTATGTTTCTTAGATCAAAATATTTAACTATAGCTAGTTTTGTCTTAGATATATTCATCAGATCAATATATTGCATGTGCATACATGTTTATGCCAAATTGTTATGTATTTCTATTAATTTTGAATAAAATTGAAGTTTTGCTACAGCAAACTCAATGGCCGTACGCATTTGCCGTTTTCAGCGCATGCGCAGTCGGAATGGTGATCTCGTCTATCGATTCACCTCTGTCTCAGAAAAGGGGATGTGGGAGTAACTAATAAAATGCAAACAAGAAAAAGTTGGCCATGTGCGATAATACAGTCAGGCAGCCCTCACACCGCAACAGTCTGGTTGAAAGCTGACTTCCGGCATTTTCCACGATTCCCTGACAGTGCTAATCCTATCGGGGAAATCCCCGTTTTGTAGCACTGTCACAGATGTTGTGTACTGTCACACATGTCATGTACTGTCACACAAGTCATGTAGCACTGTCACACATGTTATGTACTAGATGTAGCACTGTCACACGTCATATAGCACTGTCACACATGTCATGTAGCACTGTCACACACGTCATATAGCACTGTCACACACGTCAGTTAGCACTGTCACATACGTCATATAGCACTGTCACACACTGGGATTGGTCCCACTGCTTCAATGGTCACAGATGGTCCAGTGTATTATTAACAACTCCACCCCAACAACATAATTCATAAACTCACATAACTAGCTTCATTAGAGTTACACTAGAATTTTCCTAACAAACCAACATTTATATACCGCTTGCCTAACTGCAACTGAACATTAAAACTTACTACAAGTTTACCAACTGAATACAGAAGATAACTTCTGCTTACATTCTAAATACTATGTAAATACTCGCATTGATCTGACTAATATTGATCTAGTTATATGACACTACTGTACCATATTGTTATGGAACTTTTGGGTTTCAGAATTTCATTGTGTTACATGGTGCAAATTGTCTATTCAACAGGTATTGTACACCTTATTCTATATATCTTTTGTGTAAATAACACTGAATTGAAAAATGGCTGGAAGACCAGTGCTTTGGCACTGACAAAAGACTTATTCAGCAGAATAAACATATTTACCAAAAAAAAAAAATCTAAAAAAATGTCATATAGCACTGTCACGCACGTCTTGTACCACTGTCACACACGTCATGTAGCACCGTGTCCAACAAATGCAGCTGTACACGCTGAGGTAGGTCCTGTTGAAAATAACGCTCTTTCTCTCTTCTTGCAGGTGAGTCCAGCTGATATTCTCTGTAACCTTCTACATGGTCCAGTAGGTGGTGAGTTAAATAAACCTGTTGTCTATTTCTAGTTATATTTAAAGTTGCATAGTCTGATGGTTTTAAGTTTCTGCCATTTTCTGAGATAAATGCATTAGATTGATCGCTATAATCTACCTTACTTTAGTTTGAAATATCTTTTATTTTATGGCTAACTTTGGGAGATATTTGGAGTGAAAACATGCCAAATTAATTTTGGCAAGCACGCCCAAAATCTGACAGCATAGTGAAATGTTTGGACAGAT
Source organism: Branchipolynoe longqiensis (assembly GCA_030323885.1). Lineage (NCBI taxonomy): Eukaryota > Metazoa > Annelida > Polychaeta > Phyllodocida > Polynoidae > Branchipolynoe > Branchipolynoe longqiensis. The sequence continues at coordinate 3,155,050 of CM059190.1, forward strand.
GAACCTCGATCCAACGGACTAATGGGGGGGGAGCAGTTGTCCGTTAAAGCCGTTTGTCCGCTGCAGCGACGAAATTGCTTTATCTATAGGTGCCATAGTGATAATGTTGAAAACAGGACCTTAGATGTTGCTAGGATGTTAAATTTTAACAAACAAACCTGCACGGCTCTGTGCAGGGCACTATGTGTGCATGGCACTATGTGGGTATGTTTGTATGCGTGAATGAGTATGCATATGTGTGAGTATGCATTACATATGTGTGCGAGCCTAGCTCACTCTAGTGGATTGTGTCCGTTGGATCCGGAATCCGTTGCATTGGTGTCCGTTGGATCGAGGTTCATCTGTATATCTTTTTCTATATCCCTTATCTACTTCTGCTATCCTGGTAGGCTCAGTGTCTGAAACATCCACAAGAAGACAACATTGTACTCACATTGTTTCTTTAATCTCAACATAGTTGCTACAGGCATATGTACATTGTCTGGACTGGCTGGTGGCCATGGTGAAAGAGAGAGAGCATGTGACCTGCACCCTTATTTATAGACCTATTTCATATGATGTCACCATACGTATCTAGGTCAGTGCGCGCACATTTTGGCTGCAGGACGACACAGTGTCACACTGCAAACTCAATGGCTATGAGCAATCTTCATACAGAAAAAGTTAAATATCTCTAAAACCACATCACCTAAACACAAACTGCTTGGAACACATATAGAAAACATGTTTAACAAAAAGATTATATTAAATTGTTATGGTTAGGGTTCTGGATTTCTATTAATTTTGAATAAAACTGACGTTTGCACTGCCCATACCAGCAAATTCAATGCATTGTAATTAAATGGCGGTGAGCAATCTTTGTACAGAAAAAGTTAAATATCTCTCAAACCACACCACCTAGACACAAACCGCTTGGAACACACATAGAAAACATGTTTAACAAAAAGATTATATTAAATTGATACGGTTAGGGTCCTGGATTTCGATTAATTTTGAATAAACCAACATTTTGCAATGCGCATACCGGGAAACTCAATGCATTGTCAATGGCCGTGAGCAATCTTCATACAGAAAAAGTTAAATATTTCTAAAACCACACCACCTAGACACAAACCGCTTGAAATACATATATAGAAAACATGTTTAACAAAAGATTATATTAAATTGATAAAGTTAGGGTTCTGGATTTCTATTAATTTTGAATAAAACTGACATTTTTCACTGCGCGTACCAGCAAACTCAATGGCAGTGTGCCTTCATTCTGCAGCCAAGCTGTGTGCTCATACACGATGTTAGTAAACATTGAAACAGGTCTATATGTTTATATCCGGGTATCAGTGAGGTGACCCTAGCCAGTCAGGTGACCTAGTTAGCTGGTACCCAGCAGTCTGTTGGCTGCAGAATACCAATGCAGCCGTCACCTGCTTGGTTGCATAGTACTAAATAAAAATCACCCCAAAATTCCCAAATATTTTACAATAGGCTTCAGCAGTAACCTTTCTATTAAATGGGCTTAGTGCCTCATTCTATGCAGACCAAATGCTTAATAAGTGGACCAGTATCTAAGTTGTATATACAGTAAAACCTCTCTATACCGACTCCTCCACAGATCGACCACTCCCCTATATCGATCGCTTTATTTGGGTCCCAACAATACCATGGTGAGGATATTATAACTCTCTAAACCGACCACCTCCCTAAATGGACCATTTAAAGTCGGTCGTTTTAGAGAGGTTTTACTGTAAAAGGATCAAATCTAGGTAAGTGTTTTGGTTTAGAAAATGTGATGCTTTCATCAGCACTATAAAGTCGCCATGAGTGCGCACGCACTGTTACAAGTCGGTACCCATCCTGACATGACCTTACCTTAGGTGTTGCCAGGATGTAAAACCCAAACAAACAACAAAATCACCCACTTCACACCCCCACATTCCTCCACCACACACACACTCACATCCTTACACACACACACACGCACACCCTCACACACACACACACACACACACACACACTCACTCACTCACATACGATACATACCACCCCTCACACGCACTTCCACACACCACTCCTCACACACACAATCACTTAGTCACATAAACACGCACTACCCCTCACACATTTACACATACACTTACACTAACCTACACATGCATGCATACATGCACATGCACGCATACACACTCACACGCCAAGCTTCACACACACAGTTACACACACCACCCCTCACACACCATCACTTACACACACTACCCCTCACACACTTATACACATACTCACACAAACTTATGCATACACTCACACATGCACCCTCACACACTCACACGCCATGCTTCACACACAGTGACACACATCACCCCTCGCACACACCATCACTTAGTCACATAAACACGCACTACCCCTCACACATTTACACATACACTTACACAAACCTACACATGCATGCATACATGCACATGCACGCATACACACTCACACGCCAAGCTTCACACACACAGTTACACACACCACCCCTCACACACACCATCACTTACACACACTACCCCTCACACACTTATACACATACTCACACAAACTTATGCATACACTCACACATGCACCCTCACACACTCACACGCCATGCTTCACACACAGTGACACACATCACCCCTCACACACACCATCACTTAGTCACATAAACACACACTACCCCTCACACATTTACACATACACTTACACAAACCTACACATGCACGCATACATGCACATGCACGCATACACACTCACACGCCAAGCTTCACACACACAGTTACACACACCACCCCTCACACACACCATCACTTACACACACTACCCCTCACACACTTATACACATACTCACACAAACTTATGCATACACTCACACATGCACCCTCACACACACTCACATGCCATGCTTCACACACAGTGACACACATCACCCCTCACACACACCATCACTTACACACACACTTATACACACACTCGCACAAACTTACACATGCACACTCACACACATACACAAACTTACACATGCACCACACACCCACACACTCACTCACTCACATACGATACATATCACTCCTCACACGCACTCACTCAAACACCACCCTTCACACACACACCACTCCTCACACACACAATCACTTAGACACATGTACATGCACTACCCCTCACACACTTACACATGCACTTACACAAACTTACACATGCATGCATACACACTCACACATGCCCCCACACACTCTCACACACCACGCTTCACACACACACCACCCCTCACACACACCATCACTTACACACACATACACACACTACCCCTCACACACTTAAACACACTCACACATGCACCCACACACACACTCACATGCCATGCTTCACACACACAGTTAGACACACCACCCCTCACACACACCATCACTTACACACACACTTATATACACACTCACACAAACTTATGCATCCACACTCACACACATACACAAACTTACACATGCACCCTAACACTCACACACCACCTTTAACACACACACAGTTACACACACCACCCCTCACACACCATCACTTACACACACATACACACTAGCTCTCACACACTTACACACACACTCACACAAACTTACGCTTACACACATACACAAACTTACACATGCACCCTCACACACACCCACGCACACGCCTACACACACGCCTACACACACTCACACCCAGACACCCACGACGCCGCCTGGCGGTGCGTGTGCGCGGCTCCCGGGGGAGGCGACCGGGCGTGTTCACAGGTGGGGCATATGCAACCTCGGGCCATGATCCATTTGCAAATTGCAAATCAGACTGTAGTAAATAAATCACTCATTGGGACCGGTGGGAGGTGAGTGGGGGGGGGGGGGGGGTGCTTGTCTGCCCACCTGTGCAAGGACTTCTGGTAGAATCTGGTGGCGCTTTGGCGATATTGCCTCACCCCAACCCAACCACGTGACCGTCACAGATAACAACTTTTTATCTTCTTTTCTTTTCTTTTCAAAATTGTTATTCCAGTTGAAAAATATCTTTTTTTCAGGCTGATTTTCCGGCCTTAACAATTGTGGTGCATATGAACTATTTATGGATGAGATGATGTGGTATCAACAATATATAGACAATAGCACACATTACGCCAACAACTAGCACAACATCAGCTCTGTAATTACTTGGGGGGTACATTTACTGTTTCAATAATCCGTATAAGGAACTTTTCCACCAGGGGCATACAAAATGACATGCTGATGTATGTTTACTGTTGTGATGCCTCGTATAAGCAGGGATGAAAGATCTCCGCGATTTCGCGGATTTCCGGGATTTTTCCTGTAGCACTAATATGTTGCAGCCGTCCTGATATGACCTTAGATGTTTCCAGGATGTAAAACATCAACAACCAACCAACCAATACGTTGTTTCACGCTGCAGCACCATCAGCGTATACTAATATGTAGTGCAAACGCCGCAGCACTAGCAGCGTATACCACTTATGGCTTCAAACACCGCAGCATGGTCAGCGTATACTACTAATACGTGCATCTAACCCTGCAGCACTATCAACGTATACCGATATGTGGTGCAAATGCTGCAGCACTAGCAGTGTATACTACTAATACATGCTTCAAATGGCACAGCCCTGTCAGCGTATACCAATATGTATGAAACCCGACTTCCGGGAATTTTCAGGGATTCCCTGACAATGCTAAGCCTATGGGAGAATCTCAGCATTTCCGCTTTTTTTCCCAGAGACCACTTTCATCCCTGTACAAGGACCTTTTTCACCGGGGACATACAAAATGACATGCTGATGTACGTTTACTGTTGTGATGCCTCGATTAGGGACCTTTTTTACTGGGGACATTCAGAGTGACTTGCTGAGGTACATTTACAGTTGTAATGTCCGTATAAGGACTTTTTCCACCAGGGACATACAAAATGACATGCTGATGTACGTTTAGTGGTTTGATGCCTCGTGTAAGGACCTTTTCCACCAGGGACATGCTGATGTATGTTTACTGTTGTGATGCCTCCTATAAAGTATAAGGACCCTTTCCTCCAGGGACATACAAAATGACATGCTGGTGTACGTTTACTTTTGTGATGTCTTGTATAAGGACCTTTTTTACTGGGGACATACAGAGTGACTTGCTGAGGTACATTTACTGCTGTAATGTCTGTATAAGGACATTTTCCTCCAAGGACATACAAAATGACATGCTAATGTATGTTTACTGTTGTGATGCCTCGTATATGGACCTTTTCCACCAGGGACATACAAAATGACATGCTGATGTACGTTTACTGTTGTAATGCCTCTTATAAGGACCTTTTTTACTGGGGACATACAGAGTTACCTTGCTGAGGTACATTTACTGTTTTAATGTCTGTATAACGACATTTTCCACCAGCGACATACAAAATGACATGCTGAGGTACGTTTACTGTTGTAATGCCTCTTATAGGGACCTTTTTTACTGGGGACATACAGAGTTACCTTGCTGAGGTACATTTACTGTTTTAATGTCTGTATAACGACATTTTCCACCAGCGACATACAAAATGACATGCTGAGGTACGTTTACTGTTGTAATGCCTCTTATAAGGACCTTTTTTACTGGGGACATACAGAGTTACCTTGCTGAGGTACATTTACTGTTTTAATGTCTGTATAACGACATTTTCCACCAGGGACATACAAAATGACATGCTGAGGTACGTTTACTGTTGTAATGCCTCTTATAGGGACCTTTTTTACTGGGGACATACAGAGTTACCTTGCTGAGGTACATTTACTGTTTTAATGTCTGTATAACGACATTTTTCCACCAGCGACATACAAAATGACATGCTGAGGTACGTTTACTGTTGTAATGCCTCTTATAAGGACCCTTTTTTACTGGGGACATACATAGTTACCTTGCTGAGGTACATTTACTGTTTTAATGTCTGTATAACGACATTTTCCACCAGGGACATACAAAATGACATGCTGATGTACGTTTACTGTTGTAATGCCTCTTATAAGGACCTTTTTTACTGGGGACATACAGAGTTACCTTGCTGAGGTACATTTACTGTTTTAATGTCTGTATAACGACATTTTCCACCAGGGACATACAAAATGACATGCTGATGTACGTTTACTGTTGTAATGCCTCTTATAAGGACCTTTTTTACTGGGGACATACAGAGTGACTTGCTGAGGTACATTTACTGTTTTAATGTCTGTATAACGACATTTTCCACCGGGGACATACAAAATGACATGCTGATGTACGTTTACTGTTGTAATGCCTCTTATAAGGACCTTTTTTACTGGGGACATACAGAGTTACCTTGCTGAGGTACATTTACTGTTTTAATGTCTGTATAACGACATTTTCCACCAGGGACATACAAAATGACATGCTGAGGTACGTTTACTGTTGTGATGCCTCTTATAAGGACCTTTTTTACTGGGGACATACAGAGTGACTTGCTGAGGTACATTTACTGTTGTAATGTCTGTATAAGGACATTTTCCACCAGGTGCACTTAGTAAGCATTTATCACTGGATAGAAGGATATACTAGGGATGAAAGATCTCCACGATTTGATATTTACCGATTAACGTTAAACAAAATGCGAAACAATCAGGATGTATATGACAACAGGTGGTTAGTTAGTTTGAATTCCTTTCTTATATGACCGTAGATGTTTCTAGAACATAGAACCCAAACAAGAAATAGTTATGTATGGGCGATAATATAACTGGAACAAGGATAGTTGAAACCTGACTTCCGGCATTTTACCCACGATTCCCTAATAGTGCTAATCATATGGGGGAAATCTGCGTTGTCACGGAAACTCACCGTCGGTGTAATAATCTCGGTTTGGTTTCCACGATTTTTGCCAGGGACTACTTTTACCACTGAGATACTAAGTCATTTTAATAGACCCTGTTTCGTCTCCCGTTTTGGTAGATCGTGGGATTCGAACCCATGGGTTCGAAACCTGGTTGAGTTAAACCAATGACTTAAAACTTGATATGTGTTGCTTCCTAGCCAGGCGCTCAGGATTATTAGGATAGGACAAGGACTGGTTGGCTCAGTGTCAGGATAATGTAATTAAGTGGGATATCAGGTTATGGTGCTGGCAGCCTGGTCTCCCAGTGGGGCAGCACTATGAAGTTGCCATGATTGCATGCTGTCACAAGTCGGGATGTAAATCTCGAACAACCAACCAACCGACTTACACCACAAAGCCTTGACTCACACTACAAAGAGCTGAGAGTCTGATGTCGTCCTGCAGTCACCGATTGTTTGATGAGCGAGCAGCTTCCTTTCAAATGTCGCGAGTTGCACAGTGAGGTACCACATAGGGTGGCCGAATGAGTTGAGCGTCCGTCCCCTGTTTTGGGAGATCAGGATATCCGAACCCATGAGTTTGTGGGTTCGAACCCTCGTCAAGTCAAATCAATGACTTAAAAATTTATACTTGTCGCTTCCTAGCCTGGACCTCGGCATTACTAGGATAGGGAAAGGACTGGCTTCGGTCAGTGTCAGGATAATGTGACTGAGGGGGATATGAGGTCATGGTGCTGGCGGCCTGACTTCCCAGTGGGGCAGCTGTATAAAGTCGCCATGAGCGCGCACTTCACAAGTCGGTACCCGCCCTGATATGACCTTAGATGTTGTTAGGATGTAAAACAACAACAAACAAACAAAAACAGCCAGTGAGGATGGGTTCATGAAGTGGCTGCTGTCAGTGCGCAGTGTGTGGTGCTGGTGACTGCCGGCAGGCGGCGCAGTGTGACCGGTGTAAACAAACCAGATTGTTGCGGTGTGAGGGTTGCCGTAAGGGGGTGTCACATTACGGCGTATGGCGGGAGCGTATTGAAAACCTACGTAAGTCCTGCGGGTGCCGGCCTATCATGACCTTTGGTGACCTTTCGGGTGGTTTTGAGCATATTTGGAACCTATGAGGAGCGTACCAGGAGCGTATGTGAGCGTACTGTGAGATCTTTTGACGGCTTTGATTGGCATGTGGAGCGTATGAGTAGCGTATGAGTCAAGATCGATGTCGAGACCTATGGCATACGCTTTGAATACGCTGTGCATACGCTAGGAGTACGCTCCCATACGTAACTCGTAGGTTATGCATACGCTACATACGCTAGAGATACGCCGGTGACGCAAGTTGAGCGTATGAAAAACCTATGTCGGCATACCCCTAGCGTACGAGGAGCGTATGGCGGCGTATGAGGAGCGTATGCCGGTGTATGAGTAGCGTATGAGCAGCGTATGGGCCATACGCCCTCATATGTCAAGATTTTTTGAGCATGCACAACAAAATTTGGACGGACGGATTTATGAAAGCGTATGGCGGCGTATGCCTCATACGCTTCGCATAAGCCGTCACCTCGCGGCGTATGAGTAGCATATGCGTAGCATATACGGCGTATGCCGACGTATATGACGTAACGCACCTATGCTGTCATACGCTCCTGCAAAAAACCCTAATGTGACAGCCCCTTAAGCCTAATATATGGGTACAGACGCAGAGGGATTTCCCAAATCTATAAATAAATTCACGTTTAGCTAAAATGAAAGTGTTACGCGCTTCTGCATATGACTTGACACAGTTCCCAACGTCGGTGATAGCTAAACGGTAACAGGCTCTAACACCAAACCCCGCTAACACTGACTCCTGCATATGGCCCCTGGTGGGGACCCTCCGCAGAACCGCCCTGGTGGAGAGGCTGTGTGCGAAGCACTGCCCTGGTGAGGACCCTCCGCAGAACGCCGCTGGTGGGGACGCTCTCCAGAACCACCCTGGTGGGGACCCTCTGCAGAACCTCCCTTGGTGGGGACCCTCCGCAGCGCTGCTCTGGTGGAGAGGTCGCCGTAGCGCTGCCCTGGTGGGGACCCTCTGCAGAACCGCCCTGGTGGCGACCCTCCGCAGCGCAGCCCTGGTGGGCATGCTGGGCGCGCCGCAGCGCCATCAGTTGAGGGCGCAGTGTCTGCAGCGTCCATTTGACGGCTGTAGGAGGAGAGACCGGGAGGCGCACCATGGCAGCCAGCCTGGACACGCCACCACGCACCCCACCACGCACCCCACCACGCACCCCACCACGCACCCCGCCACGACCCGGGCTCCAGCGCTTCCAGCGCCCAGTCACAGCCCCACCACACAAGGAGTAAGTGGCACAACATAAGGAGTATATTGCGACACCACACAAGTGGCACTGTGCTGTGCGGTCCCACACAAGGAGCATATCGTCACACCACACAAGTAGCATATCGTCACACCACACAAGTAGCACTGTACGGTCCCACACAAGGAGCATATCGTCACACCACACAAGTAGCATATCGTCACACCACACAAGTAGCACTGTGAGGTCCCACACAAGTAGCATATCGTCACACCACACAAGTAGCACTGTACGGTCCCACACAAGGAGCATATTGCAGCACCACACATGTTGGTTGGTTGTTGGAGTTTTACATCCTGCCAACATCTATGGTCATATTAGGACGAGTTCCGACTTGTGACAGTGCACACTCATGGCGACTTTATAGTGCTGCCCCATTGGGAGACCAGGCCACCAGCACCATGACTTGATATCCCCCTCAGTCACATTATCCTGACACTGAGCCCACCAGTCCTTTCCCTATCCTAATAATGCCGAGCGCCTGGCTAGGTAGTGACAAGTATCAATTTGTAAGTCATTGGGTTTGACTCGACCAGGGTTCGACCCCCACACATGGAGCAAATCGCCACACCATACAAGTAGCACTGTAATGTCCCACGTCATAGCACAACACAAGGAGCATATTGCGACACCACACAAGGAACACCTTCCCAGACTACACAAGTAGCATAGTGCAGTGTCCTACAACCATACAAATAGCTCTTGGTGGCATCATACAATCATACAAATAGCGTGTGATAGCGAAATAGGCAGTATATAATGGTGCCATACAACCACACAAGCAGCTCGTAGGGTACCATACAACCATATAAAGAACACGTGGGGTGCTATACAACCATACAATCAGCTAGTGGGTGCCATACAACCACATACATCGTGTCGTGGCGGCATGCAACCACACATGCAGCACGTGGGTGTCATGCAACAATACTGGAAACGCGTGGGGTGCCATACAACCACACACACAGCACTTGGGTGCCATACAACCACACAGGCAATGCGTGGGGTTCCATACAACCACATACAGCACAGCGCCGTTCCATACAACCCGACACACAGCACGTGGGTGCCATAGAACCACAGAGGCAGCGCATGGCGTGCCATACATAGACAGCACGGCGCCATACAAGCACCCACACAACGCATCACATCACCATACAAGGAGCATGTTTACGTTGTGCGTCCAAGCGGCTAACAGGAACAAGTCGAGCAAGGCGCGGCCCCGCGCGCAACACCGCGCGCACCACGTCACCGAGGCACGCGTCAGGAAGCTGCGCGCGCACTTCCGGAACTTCCTCAAGGTGGGTCCATGTGTGGGGTGGGGGTAGGGGTGGCAGCTAGCTGAGTGGACATGGGACAGTCAGAGAGAACTTTGTACACAGATGGGACGGAGATCGGTGTCGCAGTTTCCGCCGTCAGCCAGTTTCCGCGGTATGCCTACACTCAAATGCATTGTCAATGGCCGTGAGCAATCTTCATACAGAAAAAGTGAAATATCTCTAAAACCACACCACCTAGAAACAAATCGATTGGTAGACATATAGAAAACATCTTTACCAAAAAGATTATATCAAATTTATACGGTTAGGGTTCTTGATATCTATTAATTTTGAATAAAGCTATTGTTTTGCACTGCGAGTACTGTCAAACTCAAGGCATTGTCAATGGTCGTGAGCAATCTTCATACAGAAAATACAGAAAAAGTGAAATATCTCTAAAACCACATCCTAGAAACAAATCGCTTGGTACACATATAGAAAACATCTGTACCAAAAACATTATATTAAATTTATAAGGTTAGTGACGATGCTGTTCGATTTTGATGCATGCGCAGAAGCGATGCGGACCGCGGAAACTGGCGGACGGCAGAAACTGCAACACCGGCACTGTGTGTGGGTGTGGGAGTGGGTGTTGAAGGGGGCAGGGGGGGGGGCGGTATCTCAGCTTTGGGGCGCTCTCAGTATATATATACTGCATATGTAACCAATAAATTGTTGGGTGTGTCATCATTAATTCCGCAGCCCTGATCCTGAGACAGCTGCTGAACAGATCACACGGGATGGCCGAATGAGTTAGCGCGTCCATCTCCCGTCTTGGTAGATCGTGGGGTCGTGTGTTCTAATCCGTGTCGAGTCAAACCAATGACTTAAATATTTATACTTGTTGCTACCTAGCCTGGCGCTCGACATTATTAGGATAGGGCAATGACTGGTTGGCTCAGTCTCAGGATAATGTGACTGAGTGGGATATCAGCTCATGGCGCTGCTGGCCTGGTCTTCCAGTGGGGCTCACTATAAAGTCGCCATGAGTGTGCACTGTCACAAGTCGGTACCCGTCCTGATATGACCTTAGATTTTGCTAGGACGTAAAACAACAACACAAACAAACAGCTGCTGAACAACCCATTAGAAAAGTGTCGGGAGCTGGGTTATGGATATGACCACTTCAGTAGTGTTTTTTTTTAATGGTTTATTTACCTTGTCCATAATGAGTAAGTCGCATCACAGCTTATTTTCATCGTTGAACAGCGTAGTCTCAATTTGCTCGTTTCCTTGTCATCTTCAATCAATCAATAGTTCCATCCTCTAGTCGAGGGTTGGATGCAATGGTTCTCCACTTGTCCCGATGTTGTGCTGTTCTGATAGACTGTGAATAATTCAAGCCTGTCCACTGTGAAATATTTGTAAACCATGATGTTCTTGGTCTCCCTCTCCCTCTGCTGCCATTCACCTTCCCTTCCAACAATGTACGGTATATTGAACTCTGACGAATGATGTGGCCAAAATAAATAAGTTTCTTTGTCTGTATAGTGGCAAACAAGCTTTTCTTATTTTTAATTTTTCTGAGAACTTCTTTGTTGGTGATCTTCTTTGTCCATGATATTTTCATCATCCTTCGATAAGTCCACATCTCAAATGCTGCTAAACGTTTGTACATTTTTCTTAGAGATTGTCCATGTCTCTGCCCCATACATTAGAGTAGACCACACATAACACTGAAGAATACGCTTCCTTGTTTGTATTAATATCTTACTTGATGTTAACACTCTATACATTTTGGAGAATGTTGTTCGGGCTATTGTTATCCTTCTTTTAATTTCTTCCTCACATCTCCCATCATTTGTAATCTTTTGTCCGAGATATATGAATTCGGATACTTGTTCTATGTTTGTGCCATCTATGGTTTATATTGACATTTGGTTTTATCTGTCTTTTTACTTATAACCATTGTTTTGGTCTTCCTGGCATTCATCTTCATGTTGAATAGTATTCCAGCTTTATTGATTCTATTCACTATATCTTGTAGGTTTTTCTCACTGTCTGCTAGTATTACACTGTCATCGGCATATCTAAGATTGTTGACGTTCATGCCACCTATTGTCATCTTAGCTGTTAGTAATTATGGTAGTTTTTTTGGTGCCACAATACACGATTTCTGTGACTAGTACGACACCTGGTGATAGGCAACAACACTCGTGTTGTGGGTCGACAGTGTGTCACTGTGTTGTTTTACACTGATGATCGAGTTTATCAATCAATCAATCAATAGGATACAGCTATAATTATCAAAAATGATTAAAAAATGGTAAGTATGTTTTCTCTATAAATCCACATTTGTGCAGAAAAGACTGTCAGTTGCTCAATATGAAGCCAGTGTTAACAGAGCCTCAATTGCCTCTCCACAGACTCTGTGACCCACAAGTCTAGTCTGGATTATGCTCTGCGCATGTGTCGCGGAAATCGTGTATTGCAACATTTTGGTATATACCTACCCATGTACTAGTTTTAGTAGGGATACTCAGTTTTCGCTGTGACTTTGTGAGGTCAGGGTATGAGGTCATTTGAAGAATTGTTAGGAGTTAGGTCTTGAATGATGGTCGTGAGTGCACACAGACAACATCAGACAACCTCGCAGCCTTTGTTCTTACAAAATTATATCTAGGCCCTTTATTGAATTTTTCAGTTTGGTGAAATGTTAATCTAAGAAGCACACTATATTCTTCTTTTTATACCAGTGGATTTTGAATTGTACACTTGATTAAATCATCTAGTTTAATAGACTTTAAAAGTCATATTGAAAGTATTCTATGTCCGCCATGTTGGTTTTATTTGTTGTTTTTGCATCCTCTGCCATTTGACCAACTCTACTAGACTTTAAAAGTCATATTGAAAGTATTCTATGTCCGCCATGTTGGTTTTATTTGTTGTTTTTGCATCCTCTGCCATTTAACCAACTCTACGTCAATGGAGATAAATACTGTGTATTGGAACCACTGCCATCACAATTAATTCCTATTTGAACCAGTTTTTGCTCAGGTTTAGGCGGGTTGTCATTCACCCCTGCTCTGGGTTGGGGTGAATCTTTTATCTCGGTGTCTCACTGAGTGTATGTTGGAGACGGGTGGTGGAGATTGCGCCGTGGTGTCGTACTGGTTAGTAGTTAGGAGAGGAGTTCATTGCGCGCTTCTATTCGCAAAGGCAGAACACAGTTTGAAACTGATCATAGATCTCAAACTAATGGTGCTGTCACATTACCACGCTTCTCGCCAACGCGCGTCGACGTATGTGATGATTTTTTTGCGGAACGTCGGGATACGTCAGGAAGCGTTAGGCGCGTGTTGGTATTCGTTGAGGGACGGCGAGGATCGGCGGTGCGCGTCATCGCACATCCAAGCACAAAACTTTGGACGTGCGACGACGCGCGGGTGCCAACATTATGGCGACGTTAGGGGTGCATCGAGATACGTTAAAAGCACTGGAAGATCGTTATGTGAATGGTAAGCACACGCCGCGCGTGGGTGAGGCTCGTTCCCACACGTTGCGCCAAACGGTTGCTTTTTGTTGTTTTACGTCCTACCAACATCTAAGGTCATATCAGGACGGCGCGCCAAACTTTTACCACAACGTCGGCCGCACGCTACCAATACATTGCACTGACGCCGAAAAGTTTGACGTCTCTCAACGCTTAAAAGTGATTTTGCGCGTCGGTGGCGCGCCGGCGAGAAGCATCGTAATGTGACAGCGCCATTGACAAAAGCGTCATCAGAGAAAAGATTGTCTCCTTCACCTACCAGACTCTGTGACTGCAGCTACACACACACATCACCAAAGTGCCACTGCACATTCCGAGCACAAATTGCACTCGTAAAAAGTTGAAGGATGTTCTCTGATAGCATGGCCCAGGAGTGATCTTGGTCAAAGAAGTAAGATACCCTTAGTAAGAATTGACACTCCTATAAGGTTGGGTATTTGCGGTGCTGGTCTCAGTGTACTGCAGTGGCGAGTCAACCCCATTTGCGTCAGCGTATGGCGACATACGGCAGTATTTTGAACATGCTAAAAAATACGACTTATGCCAAACTTACCCCTAACTTATCTCAGCGTACACCAGTGGGTTTTAATGAATACTACTTATGGCAAACGTACCCGTCTCAGCGTACACCAACGTGTTGCCGCAAAATCACATACATCGGCATACACTGATGCAATACGGCATAGTGTGACGGGGGCCTTAAGTTTTATAACAATAACGCATACACGTGTGCACTGGGTGGGTGGGTGGGTGGGAGATTACGGTACCTCTGGTGGCGAGTAGTGCATACAAGTGGCGGTTTGCGGTAGGTACCGGTTAGACACGGGGTGGCGTTCTTGTCTCCCATGGGGTGGGGGTGAGGTGAGGGTGTATGATGTGGGGTGAGGTGGGGGGTGGGTGGGGGTGGGGGGTGATGAGGTGGGGGTGATGAGGTGGGGGTGGGTGGGGTGGGGTGGGGGGGGTGGGTGGGGGTGGGGTGAGGGTGTATGAGGTGGGGGTGGGGTGTATGAGGTGGGGGGTGGGGGGGTGTGGGTGGGGGGGGGGGTGGGAGGTGGGGGTGGGGTGGGGGGGGGGTGAGGGGGGTGAGGGTGGGGGGGGGGGTGGGGGGTGTGGGGGGGGGGGTCAGGTGGGGTGGTATGGGGTGGGGGTGGGTGAGGGTGTGAGTGGGGGTGGGGGTGGGGGGGGTGTGGGGGGGTGGGGTGAGGGTGGAGGGGTGGGGTGGGGTGGGGGTGTGTGGGGGGTGGGGGTGAGGGTGTGGGGGGTGGGGGTGGGGGAGGTGGGGGTGGGGTGGGGTGTGAGGTGGGGGGGGTGGGGGTGTATGGGGTGGGGTGGGGGGAGGGTGTAGGGGGTGGGGTGGGGGTGGGGGGGGTGGGGGGGGGGGGGGGGGTGGGGGGGGTGGGGGTGGGTGGGGGGTGGGGTGGGGGGGGGGGGGGGGGGGTGGGGGTGGGGGTGTGGGGGGGGGGGGTGGGGGGGGGGGTGGGGTGGGGGGGGTGGGGGTGGGGGTGGGGTGGGGGGGGGGTGGGGGGGGTGGGGTGGGGGGGGTGGGGGTGGGGGGGGGGGGGTGTGGGGTGGGGTGAGGGGTGTGGGGGGGGGGTGGGGGGTGGGAGGGGGTGGGGGGGGGTGGGTGGTGGGGGGTGGGGGTGGGTGGGGGGGGGGGGTGGGGGGTGGGGGGTGGGGTGGGGGTGGTGGGGTGGGGGGGGGGTGGGGGGGGTGGGGGGTGGGGGGGGGGTGTGGGGTGGGGGTGGGGTGGGGGTGGTGAGGGGGGGTGGGGGGGGGGTGGGGGGGGGTGGGGGGGGTGTGTGGGGGTGGGGGGTGGAGGGGGTGGGGTGGGGGGGGGGTGGGGTGTGTGGGGGGGGGGTGGGGGGGGGGGTGGGGGGTGGGGTGGGGGGGGGGTGGGGGGGGGGGGGGGGTGGGGGGGGGGTGGGGGTGGGGGGGGGGGGTGGGGGGGGGTGGGGGGGTGGGGGGGGGTGGGGGGGGGGGGTGGGGGTGGGGGTGGGGGGTGGGGGGGGGTGGGGGGGGGGGTGTGGGGTGGGGGGGGGGGGTGTGGTGGGGGGGGGGGGGGGGGGGGGGGGGGGGGGTGGGGGTGGTGGGTGGGAGGGTGGGGGGTGGGGTGGGGGGGGGGTGGTGGGGGGGGGGTGGGGGGGGGGGGTGGGGGGGGGTGGGGGGGGGGGTGGGGGTGGGGTGGGGGTGGGGGGGGTGGGGGGGGGGTGGGGGGGTGGGGGGGGGGGGGGGGGGTGGGGGGGGGTGGGGGGGGGGGGGGGGGGGGTGGGGGTGGGGGGGGGGTGGGGTGGGGGGGTGTGGGGTGGGGTGTGGGGTGGGGGGGGTGGGGGGGGGTGGGGGGGTGTTGTATGAATGGTGGGGGTGGGGTGAGGGTGTATGAGGTGGGGCGGTGGGGTGAGGGTTTGTTATGATGGTGGGGGTGGGGTGAGGGTGTATGTGAGTGTGTGGTGAGGGTGTATGAGGTGGGGGTGGGGTGAGGGTGTATGAGGTGGGGGTGAGGGTGTATGTGAGTGTGTGGTGAGGGTGTATGAGGTGGGGGTGGGGTGAGGGTGTATGAGGTGGGGGTGGGGTGAGGGTGTAGGAGGTGGGGGTGGGGTGAGGGTGTGTATGAGGTGGGGGTGGGGTGAGGGTTGTTATGATGGTGGGGGTGCGGGTGATATTTGAGTGTGTGTGGTGGGGTTGTAGTATGAGGTGGGGGTGGGTGTGAGGGTGTATGAGGTGGGGGGTGAGGGTGTATGAGGTGGGGGTGGGGTGAGGGTGTATGAGGTGGGGGTGGGGTGAGGGTATATGAGGTGGGGGTGGGGTGAGGACCCTTTACTCTGAACACCAGACGCTCCACCATCCGTGCACGGTCTCATTATTTTATTCGGGTGGAGGGTGATGTGAGGGGGTGGGGTGGGGTGATGTAGC